>CM051376.1:12452789-12752789 GCA_028015245.1 Cardamine occulta | reverse complement strand
ATATATTTTACATTTTGAGCCTACATAATGAATTTTATAACTTTGTTTTGACTTAATTTATACAGAGTGGTAGTAATTTTATAAAATTTGGAAGATTTTCTCTATTTGCTCGATTTGTCTATGAGTTCATCTGAATTTGGGTATCTTTAAAGTTTCAACTAGGCACCTCTCTGGATAAGAGTACCCCATGGATATTCCATGAACCTCAGCTTCCAAAATATCTTTAACTCCTCTTGATGATCTGCAACAATACTATATACATTAAGTGTCATAGTACATACAATGATGTTATGAACCGTATGCGTTCATAAATTTCTCCTAATGTTTTATCATCATGTTTGACATTCTAAATCACAAATGAATAGTTCATCAAATGTTATAACGAATTAGTGACAATGTATCTGAAAATATTTCCTAATTCGTTGTTACATATCATTTTAGAACCAATAAAGTTTACATTTGGACCTACAAATGAATTTTATAAGTTTGTTCTGACTTATTATAGACTGACTGATGGTTATTTTTCATCGTCTTTTTCTATATTTAAACTGAATTTTAAGACAAAAACCAAAAACATAATTCACCAAAGACATTGAAACTAATTTAAAGAGTCATCATTCTTTTTTTGTTAACATTGATTTACTAATAAAAAGCCATCACATTCTTTTTGCAAACCATATAAAAAAATGTAATCCCCTTCAACTTACTTGGTACCCTAGTTCACTATTCCAAACCCTCTACTCTAAACTCTTTAAATCTGTCATCTACATTTTGAGCCCAAATGCTATGATCCACTTTTATCTATACATGCTTATATTTCACATGATTCTAAATCTCCATAAAACATCATGACAAAGAATTAGAAGATCTGAAAGGATGTTTGGTCCATTGACCACAGTAGTGATCTATTTGGAACTGTTAAAACCTGAGCAGGAGCACCAATTGAGATAGGGATTGAAGCTTCATGTGTGGGTCATCCTAGTTTATATAGGTAGTTTTTTTAATAATTAAAGTATTGATCTCTAGTTAATCTTCTTAATTCCAAATCTCACATGCCTTATCTTGATCGATCGTTTTCGATCTTCTTGACTGATTAGAACACTCAATCAAACCCTCAAAAATCTTATCAACAGTTTTTTTTAAAATGATTTAAACTACACAAGATAATCTATGCATCACATAATACTTTTATATATTGTATAAAATTCATAATATATAATCCGGTACATTGTCAATTTATTCAAACTTAGTACATTATTTATTATTCGTTTGCCCTTAGATTATCGACTGTTGATAACTGATAACGTTACCTGATTTATAGTACTAGACTGTGGGATAGTCGGCGCGGAAGCAGTTCCATCGAGAAATTTAACGTAAAAGTAGTTTGGTTTCACGGCTTGAGAAATATATAACTGATAGTTTATCGAAATTAATTTATGGCCCTGACGTGTTACCGTATATTTTAGTAATATCCAAAATATTTTGGCATTATTCTACTTAAGCTTTGCAAAGAATAAACTATCGTTTGCGGAAAGTAAGTGCGAGATTGCAAGACTGCTCTTGGTTACCTTAATTTCTGTTAACCTTCCTTCTCTTTCTGTCTTTTTATAATATATATTAGCTATCAACACTTCTATACATTTTTGTTTATATTTATGTTTTCTATTTATACTTCTTAACAATATAAATTAAATTATTAATAAGGTACTACCAGAAAATATATAATTAGCGACAGATTTTACTGTCAGAAATAAGGCATCACATGAGTTCTTTTATCTTATTAATTTGCAGGTATAATCATATTTGTGTTTGGCGAATTAGTTGTAATTAATATGATGATTGTTTATGAGTACGTAAGTGGTTGCTGAAGATTCATATATAATTCAATGTTGTTATTTTTGTGTTTATTTGTTTTTTCAATTTTTCTTTGTGTTGTTGTTCCCATAGTTTTTATTTATTTATTTATTTATTTATTTTTGGTTTTATTATTTATTTTTAGGTGGTTAGTGAAGAATCATATATGATTAAGTGTTTTGTTTTTCTAAGTTTATCTTTTATTTATTTTTGCTTTGTTGTTTCATGATTTCTTTTAATTCATTAATTTGTTAGTTTTATTATTATTTTTATTTGATAAATTAATTGTAATTAATTATGATTGTTTATAAGTGATAAGGTGAAGTAAATGATTTAATTTGATTGATGAAATGACTGGTGAGGTAGATGTTGACGTCGCGGAAGGAGAAGAGACAAAAGTTAACTTAATATAATATAGATTATAGAAAATATATTTATGATATAAATAACTCTTAAGTATACTTACACTTATGTTAAATACAAGTTATATATTTTCATTACAAAAACTAACTTTTAGTAAAACTCATGATTAGTATCACTCTATATAAATATATCAAAACCAAATTATATAATTCATTTTGTAGCTCCAAAATGTAAAATTTATAGGTTCTAAAATGCTATGTAACAAAGAATTAGCTATGACTTTGCGATGGACTGTTGCTAATTCATTGTATCATTTTATGCACTATTAATTTATGGTTGAGGGTATAAAATATACCAATGAATCATTGCAACGACTTTGTGATGACTCATTACAAAGTCGTTGCTAAATCAACTGTACTGTTGAAGTTAATTTCATACCATCATGTCTAGTTTATACTTGATTTTTCTAAGATTAATATGATTTTCATAGTCAAATTTTCTGGAATAAATTTTTTATTAGTTTTCTTCAATGGTTTGGAAACAAAGACATTTAATCATTATAAATACTTATTTCCATTAATATGGAGATCATAGTAGTCTCATATTCCTCTTCGATTGATGCAATGCGTTTTTCAATTAAAGTACGCCAACTATCGTCTTTCTAGATTCTGAAAAAGGTTAGGATGACAAAGAAAAGCTGACTACATAAATTTTGAAACTAAGTCACATACACACAATTTGGATTTAATTACTTAGATGCTCTTTGAGTTTCAGTTTTTTATTCTCCACCATAAACAAAGATCGAGTTAATCTACTGTACATTTTTTAATCATGATCAATATTAATCCAAAATTCTTTTAGAGTGTATTCTGCTACAATTCTAGTGTACCCGAGATTAGACTCTATGAAATATAAAACATTACTTCTACTTAAATTTGATATTTAGTTATCAAATTATTTTAACCGGAAAAGGAAATCGATTAGTACTCTGTTCATATTATATTTAAGAACTTCAACTAATTGAGTAAGAGGAAGTAAACTAACTCCAATTCACTTTTCATTTACAAAAAATTTTATGGTGTGAGATAATGTAGATGGAGTTAGATTTTTTTCCTATCATTAAGTTAGACTTTTCAGAAACAATATAAAATGAATTAGAGAAAATTTAATAAATATTCAATGTGAAAAGCAACGTATTTGAAAATTCATAAAATGAGTAAAATCTAAAATGTTGATTATATATCTCATAGAGTGTAACGCCCATGTCTCGGGAACAGAAAAGTTAAATTTATGTTTTTGCGGGTTATTTAATTAACCAAGGGAGTTAAGTGATTTGACCAAAAATTAATTAATTTTGGGTTAATTTGGTTTTTCGGTTTAATTGAATTTCATGGTTTAATTTAATTAAATCAAAAACTCTAATCTCCTATTGGTTTATTAAAAACCATCGCCAAAACCCTATTCTCTCTTCTATAAGTCACGCCGTAGAATTTTTCCCTATTCCCTTAGAGTTTTGTCGCCTCCATCGAGCAAAAGAAGAGAGAGTTGAGTCTTGATCGGTGGTGGTGTGAGAGAAAGGGAACGGAGTAACGTGTGTGGCAAGGAGAGAAGAAGAGAGAAGAGGGGTTGCTGTGTTTTGGCAATAGGAGGAGAGAGGAGAGGAGAACCGGTGGCGTGAAAAGAAGAGGGAGAGAGCAGAGCATCGTGGTGGTGTTGATCGTTGCGGTTGGCCGGTGCCTTGCGTGGGAAGCTTGCGCCTCTCCTATCTCATCACGGTAAGGTTCTCTCTTTTGTATTTGGTTGCCTCATGGTTGATCAATGATGGATGGTGGTCGATGATAAGTCTCGGTGATGGCTGTTGTTGTGATCGTGAACGGTGGCGGAACTGGTGGTGAGACCCTGTGATCGGTGGTGTTGGTTGGTGTCGTCGCGTTGATCGACGTGGGACATGAGGTGTGTTGGAGTATAACAGTTGCCGAGTCGATTGGAGTTGTTGGTGTGTGTGTTGGTGGTGATCGGAGACGTGGATGATGTCAGCTCCGTGTTGTTGCAGAGGTGGCAAGAAGAAGACGTATTAAGTCGTGTAGTTGTAGTTTTGTCCTGTTGTGATTATAGTATAGTTGTTACTTGAGGCTGAAGCTTCAATATTTTTATTATTTTCTAGGTCTGCGTTCGAGAATTTAGGGTTTATTCATCCCAGGAGTTCCAGGAAATTACAGAATTTTGTCACAAAAATTTATGTGATTGGCTAAGGTGAGTGCAGGACCATAAGCTTATCTAAATGATTTAATTATTTAATGTGTTTTGCATGAATATAGGTCGTGTATGATTTCGGGTGGATCTAGATCGAGTGTTTCGTGAAATGGTTGATTTAATGTGGTATTTCGTGTTTAAATACGTTAAATATTTTAAATCGTTTGTGTGTATAGCTTGTAGATGGGAGGATTGCCTCACTAAGTATTTATCGAAATACTTATGCATCTCCTTTTATTTGATGCAGGAAAAGAAAAAGTGTGACCGTGGGATCATGGCGAGGAAGAGGGGATGATCTAGAACTCGGTTGAGGTTTTTATGGTTGATTTTGTTTAATTCGAATAATTGTTGAATTCTTGCGAATTATTTATTTTATGATTTTTGGAGTTAAAATCATGTTAGGAATTTGGTTAAATTATTTAATAATTTAAGAAGTAATGTGAATCAAGTTTCGAAATTTAAGTAATTATTTGTGGTGATTTTAATCATGTTTAATCAATGAATTAATTTATGGTTGAGTTTTTGTGTGATTTATTTGATGTTTTAATTTGGTTAAACTGAATTAATTAAATTAATATGAGTTTTTGTGAATTATTTAATTAATAAAAATTGGGAGATTTTATTATTTATTGCAAAAAAAAAAAACAGGTGTGGTTGTTTCATAGAGACAGTAGCTAATCCAGTTATATGAGCCATTAGTACTAGGGTTTTCACCAAACCATATATTTCTCCTTTTGTTGTTTCAACAGAACATATCATTCTCTAATGTTATACTTTTCAGAAATAATATAAAAAGAATTAGAGATATTTGAGTAAATATTCAATTTGAAAAGAACCATCCTGTAAAATCCACAAAATTAGCAAAATCGAAAATGTTGATTTTATCCCTCATAGAGATAGTAGCTAATCCAGTTATGTGAGACATTAGTGCAAGGGTTTTCACCAAACCATATGTTTCTCCTTTTGGTGTTTCAACAGAACACATCATTCTCCAATGTGAAGTGTGCAGTTTCGTCGATTCAATTTATGCACAATTTATTTGTGGTTTAGGATATCAAATATTGCGATTAATTATCGTGACATCTCGTTGTAAAGTCGTTGCTAAATCAGTGGTACATTACAAGTATAATACATATTTTACATTTTGAGCCTACATAATGAATTTTATAACTTTGTTTTGACTTAATTTATATAGAGTTGTTGCAATTTTATAAAATTTTCAAGATTTTCTCTATGTGCTCGATTTGTCCATGAGTTCATCTGAATCTGGGTATCTTTAAAGTCTCAACTAGGCACCTCTCTTTTTATAAGAGTACCCCATGTATATTTCGGGAACCTCAGCTTCCAAAATATCTTCAAAATCCCCATGATGATCTGCAACAATACTATATACATTAAATGTCATAGTACATACAATGATGTTATGGACCGTATGCGTTCATAAATTTCTCCTAATGTTTTATAATCATATTTGATATTCTAAACCACAAATGAATAGTTCATCAAATGTTATAACGAATTAGTGACAACTTGTGTGAATATCTTTGCTAATTTGTTGTTACATATCATTTTAGAACCAATAAATTTTACATTTTGGACCTACATAATAAATTTTATAAGTTTGTTCAGACTTATTATAGACTGACTGATGGTACTTTTTCACCGTCTTTTTTTGTATTTAAACTGAATTTTAGACAAAAACCAAAAAACATAATTCACCAAAGATTTTGAAACTAATTTAAAGAGTCATCATCATTTTTTTGTTAACATTGATTTACTAATAAAAAGCCATCACATTCTTTTTGCAAACCATATAAAAAATGTAATCCCCTTCAACTTACTTGGTATCCTAGTCCACTCTTCCAAACGCTCTATTCTAAACTCTTTAAATCCGTCATCTACATTTTGAGCCTAAATGCTATGATCCACTTTTATCTATACATGCTTATATTTCACACGAGTCTAAATCTCCATAAAACATCATGACAAAGAATTAAAGGATCTGAAAAGATGTTTGGTCCATTGACAACAATGGTGATCTATTTGCAACTGTTAAAACCTGAGCAGGAGCACGAATTGAGATAGGGACTGAAGCTTCAAGTGTGGGTCATCCTAGTTTATAGCTGTAGCTCACTACAAGAAATCAACCGCGTAACTGACGGCAATTTCCGTCGGAAATCCGTCGGAATCAGCAAAATCCGTCGGTTATCCGTCGGGTTTTTCCGTCGCTTCTATCTCGTCGGAAATAAAAATATCGTCGGAAAGCCGTCGGAATTTCCGACGGAATTCTGACGGAATATGGAAATCAGAAATCCGTCGGAAATCCGTCGGTTTTAATGCCGTCGGTGTTCCGTCGGTTTTTAACCGACGGAACACCGACGGAAATCTGATTCTTATAAACCGACGGATTTCCGACGGATCTATAACCGACGGCAAACCGACAGATTTAAACCGACGGATTTCCGACGGACTTCTGATTTTTATAAACCGACGGAAAACCGACGGTTTTAAACCGATGGATTTCCGACGGAATTCTGATTTTTTTAAACCGACGGATTTCCGACGGAATTATTGAATTTTTTTTAATTATAAAATCGAATATTTAAAAATAAATTTATTAATTTGTAAAATTTGTTTTATAATTAAAATTAAAACAAATTTTCAAATTAAAGAAATAATAATAATGCAATAATTCAATATTTCTAAAATAATTCAAATAAAAAGGAAAAAAAACTAAAACTACGGAGGCGAGATAAGAATTCCGCCATTTGTTGCTGCAATAACCGGTTATCCGCCTCCAATTTGCGTGATCTCTCGCGTTCCGCTTCTTGTTGGAGGCGATCCGCTTCTCGTTGGAGGCGATCCGTTTCTCGTTGGAGGCGATTTGCTTCTTGTTCTTCTGCGAGCTGTTGCAGCTGCATCTTCATAGCTTCCATGTCAGCGTCTCGTTGTGCGAGCTGTGCCCTAATATCTGGAGAATCGTCGAAGAAACGCGAAGTTGCAGAAAAAGAGTCGTCGTCCGGAAGACCAAATACCACGACCTTTTGTCTTGGAGTGCACTGCGGTAAGGAACGGAAATCTGGTTAGAAATTAGAAATTACAAAAAACGATATAGATATATATTTTACTTAGCTCGTAGACAAATTCGTTAATGTTCTCGGTTGGAAGATCGGTCATTGGAGGGGTGCCTTCGATGATTGGCTGAGAAAGGAGGAAGTCTTCCTTCATCTTCTCATAGTTGTCAATGATCTCCCGAGCTAGCGGATCTTGGATTTCATGGTTCTTCCTGCTGGTATCGCATCTTTGAGCAATGTGATAGCGGAAGGTGGGACACCGTCTTGGCGAAACTACAAAAATGAAAATTTAGTAAACTATAAAATTATAAAATTTTAATTAAATAAAAAACTTACCAGTTGTTTGGCCCGTGTGACCAAACTAACCGCTCCTAGATTGTGCGTCGCCTTGCCTTTTCCTTTGCGATACGCTGTTTAGCACGCTAGAATGAGTTGTGGAGCTTGTCTTGGTCGGTTCTTCACTCCAATAAGTGCATAACCCGCTCCATAGGCCCGGGGTTAGAAAGCAACTCCCTTGGGACATCATTCTTGTGCCACTTCTCCTTCCACTCGTTCAGCTTCCACGAATACATTCTAGCTGCTTTTTTATCGAAGCATCGTCTAACGGAGGCGGTCATGTGGCTATCCCAAGTAAATTCTTGCTGCAAATCAAAAATTCAAATAAAAGAAATATATTAAATAAAAGTTAAAAATTTTGTAATATGAAGTACTTACATAAATTGGCGAAACCACAATTCCTGATCCGCTATCGGCATTTGGTTGTAAGTCGGGTACGGATGACGAAGCATTCCATTGAGCATCCGATTAATGGACTTGGAAATCCCATTTCCGGAATCTCCAAACCTACAAAAGAAATTAGTGCAAATAATTTGAAATGTAACTAAAGTAATTTGAATTTAAAAATACTTACCATGTGTCTCTGCCTACGCATTCCGGATGGAGACGAGGCAATCTATCTCGTCCTGGTTGAGCGACAAAGTCCTCAACGCTCATCTGCGATGGTGCAGTAGGTGAAGGCATCGGCATAGACGCTGTCTCCGGGATCTGTGTCTCCGGGATCTGTGTCTCCGGGATAGGTGTCTCCGGTATAGGAGAACTCCTCGAAACGGAAGTACCTCCCCGGCGACTACTACGTCCACCGTGACCTGAACGGACAAACCTACCGTAATCCCTATAAAAATTTTAAAAAGTATCAAACATTATATGAAAAAATAAATAATAATGAAAATAAAAAAAAAAGTTTGAAAAAATAATTTAAATTCATTATTAGACCAAAACAATTCTACTTTTATGGAAAAACTAATAAATTAATAAAATAAAAAAAAAAATTTATTTATAAGTATTAATTCCAAAACAATTGAAAATTTGTTAATTCTTGATTTATAAAAAAATGAAAAATTCATGAATATAATTATAAATTACTAAAATGATTAAAAATTATCAATAAAATAATGATAATTTTCTAAAAATTATAATAACATACCAAAATTAAGAAAATATTAATGCATGAAAAAAATTATAAATATTTCAATTAATAAATAAAATAAGAAAACAAATAATTTTAATAAACATAACAATCCTAAATCTAACAATTACAAACCTAAATCTAACATTACAACTCTAAATCTAACAATTAAAACATAAATCTAACATTACAAACCTAAATCTAACAAATCTAATTTTCTAAACAATCAATCTAACTAAAAACTTAACAATCAATAATATAAACTTCAAAACTTACAAGTTTGGGGGATTTTGAGACATAATGATGATATATTGACGGAAATCCGGAAGATTGGGAGAGGTTTGGCGATTTTGGAAGTTTTCAACTCGTCTGCGAAAGTGAGGAGGAAGAAGACGAAGTCTGTATATATTACGATATTTCCGACGGATATTTCCGTCGGAAATCCGTCGGTTTAAAAAAAATTAAATTACGCACGTTCTCGATAAGGTTTCGGAAAGGTTACCGCCTAAATTTTTGGGAATTTCCGACGGATTTCCGACGGATAGGTGAAAATTTAGGCATCGCGGGAAACGAAAAGAGTTTCGCGGTTACATTTTTATTTTCCGTCGGAAATCCGTCGGAATATTCCGACGGATTTCCGACGGATAGTCAAAATACGCATGCTTTCCGATTGGCCAGTCAATCCTTAAACGGGACACGTGTAACCACAAACCCGTCGGACATCCGTCGGAAATTTCCGACGGATTTCCGACGGGTTTGTGGTTTTAGTGGTTTTTTACGCACCGTTTCAGTAAACATATGTTTATAGTATTATAAATTCATGTTTGCAAACACAAATAACTTATAGAAATCTTTAATTTGACAAATTTCAAAAGTTTAGATGATTATTTCGTATTTGGTAAACTTGTACATTAACTATATGTTTATCTATGAAACACTTTCGATCGAACCATGTCTAAAAACAAAATCTTTTTAAAATATGTTATATATCACATAATTTAGTTTATTTTGTCAAAGTTTGTTGTTAACATTGTCTTGATGTACAAGAAATTATAATTTGACCATGTAAACCCCAAACCCGTCAAGAATCCGTCGGAAAACCGATGGATTTCTGACGGTTTTAGGGTTACACGTGTCTTTTGAAAGATAAGGGAATGCGTAATTCGACAAAAAAGTCCTGAACCGTCGGAAATCCGTCGGAAAAACCGATGGATTTCCGACGGGACTATTCTTTTAACGAAAACACGTGTCCGTTTTTAAGGTTTAAATTATATTACCGTCGGAAATCCGTCGGAAAATCCGACGGATTTCCGACGGTTTTGGGGATAAGTTTTATGTTGTTGTCACTTGCCATTAATATGTAAATATTATATGACTCAGTGTAAATTGTCCAAAGAAAAGCCATTCACAGGAAACATATATATATTTCATGTTGTTACTAATTTTTAATTACAATGATAAACATATTCGTGCGCATCTTCATAAAAGCATTTGACATATATATATTTAATAGTTTTAAAATGCACTAGGTTTGAACCCGTACGTTTAACTGGTTTAATGAGTTGTGTGGGTTTGTTAATGGGTTTGCTTAGGGAATTTTTAATTTCTGGCAAAATCTTATTTTATTAAAATTTGTTAAAATATACAAAGCTGAAGTTGAGCTTATAAAATGCTCGGCAGCTGCGGTTTTCGAGGACCTATGGTTTACACCGTAATGTCAAAATTAAATAAAATACAAAATAACAAATTTACAACTTTCATGTAATACCAAAAAATAATACAAACCACGTGTATAACTAGTCTTCATTAGATGATGATGATGACCCCTCAGATGGAATTGAGTCTGAATCCTCATAAAATTCACCTTGTTCTTCTTCGAGTCGGAAAAAACAAAACCAACTTGTGTCAAATCAACAACAAGATCCTGAGTACAAGAAGGCTCAACTGGACCCATTGGAACAACTTCTGCTGGCTGTAAAGGATCATGTTCTGCAACTCCATAAATTCTTCCTCATGGGTCACTTTAGTAATCGGGCGCCAAGGATCCGTCCGTGTAACTCGAGGGTAACGAATATAGCACACCTAAAAATAAAATATTAGTTTTGTAATTATTATACCTAAATAAGGAATTGAGTATTAATTACACTATTATTAGTACCCTACCTTTCGTGATCCTAGAATGAATGGGTCATACGTTTTTAGTCTCGACTTGAATTAACAGACGTAACACCAAATTGGTCTACATGAAGCCCACGACCGAGTGTTGAATCATACCAATCACACTTGAAAACAATGCACCTCAAGTCTAACATTCCTGGGTACCGCTTCCAAAATTTCTTGAAGAACGCCGTAGTAAACATCATTACCAGATTTCACTTGAAATACCAGAATCTGAAGTTTGCGTTGTTCTTCTCTACGTCATGAACCCTAAACCCATATCCACGACTGTAGTATCTAGGATAAGAAGTTGCAATGTAGTTTGGACCATTAACAAATTCCAATAACCATGTGGGAAATGTCCGTCCGCTTATTACTCCTTCGAAACCTACAAAAATAAGTTAGATATTAGTATTTAAAAATAGTTTATTAAATGATTTAGTGTTTTTAAACACTTACGTAAAATTGCAACCAATACATAAATTCCGCCTCCTTATGGACTTGAAGCTCGTCTTCTGTCTTATCCATATAGTACCAGCGTATTAATGCCATGTAAATCACATATAAAACCAAAATAGTTGACAAGTTAATAATAACATATAAAATAATCAATTATACATTAAATGACACAAAAGAATCCTTGTTTACCTTTCAGATTCCGTAATTTCTTCACAATTGGTTAGGATATACGTATGCAAGTGTGTAAACTCCTGTTGAGATAATTTCGCCTTTTTCCTTTGCCAACTCGCCCAACTTGGGAAAATAACTCTGGAACAACGACGGGGTAAATCGCTCTCTCACGACGATCATCATGGCGACTAGGACGTCTACTCATCGATTTAACTCTTGACGGAAGTAATATTCAGCAAACTGTGAGGCCTCTTCGTTGATGCTCTGGGCGATAATAGATCCCTCTACTCTACTCAAATTCTTAACCTTTTTCTTCGGATGAAACATATACCGCTCAAATGGATACATCCAACGGTATTGAACCGGGCCTCCTAGTTCAGCTTTCGTGGGAGGTGGATCGGAAGATGTTCCATCACATCAAAGAAAGATGGTGGAAATATCTTCTCCAAATTACAAAGGATCACCGGGATATTGGCCTGTAAATTTTGGATTCCCTCAACAGTAAGTGTTCTTGTGCATAAATCGCGAAAGAATGCACCTACTCCTGCAATTGCTTGGTGGACGTCTTTATGGAGAAGATGAGCAAAAGCGAATGGAAGAAGCCTCTGCATCATAACGTGACAATCATGACTCTTCATTCTGATAAACTTTCATTCTCCATAGTCGATGCGATTCACAGATTAGATGCGTATCCATCGATGAATTTAACATCGTCGTGAATCCAATCAAAAATTCTGTTTTCTTTGCTACTTCTAACCGTATAATGGAAATGGACATTGACCATTTGGGAGCACTTCAAGAAAACCTCGATCGCAATATGCTTGGCAAGTCTAATCTAGATTTCATATTGTCTTTCGTCTTCCCTTGGGCGTTTAAGACTGTGTTCATGATGTTCTCAAAGAAGTTCTTCTCAACGTGCATCACATCAAGATTATGCCGCAATAAATGGTTCTTCCAGTAAGGCAATTCCCAAAATATGCTCTTCTTGTGCCAGCTATGAAATTCACCGACACCATAAATAGGTTCATGTCCATTACCCCCACAATAAGGAGTCGTCTCAGCACCAAAATCTCTCAACTGTTCCAATAAAGTTTCACCGTCTATCTCAGGCGGTGGACCATCAAAAACTTGCCTACCCTTCGTAAACATTGTTCTCGAACGACGATACGGATGATCACTCGGTAAAAATCTCCTATGACAATCAAACCAACAACTTTTTCTACCATGCTTTAGTTGGAATGCATCTGTGTTGTCTTGGCAATACGGACACGATAATCTCCCATGTGTTGTCCATCCAGATAACATACCATATGCTGGGAAATCGCTTATGGTCCACATAAGCACCGCGCATCTTAAAGTTTTGCTGGGTCGAAACATCATACGCTTCCACACCACGCCCCCATAGCATTTGTAACTCTTTGCTCAATGGATCGAGGAATATATCCCGTCATCTCTACGGATGCTCTGGGCCGAATAAGAATCGATAGATATAAAAATTCTCTACGCATGCACAGAGATGGAGGCAAATTGTAAGGGGTTACAATTACGGGTCATAACGAATACTTCCTTCCATGCTTCCCAAATGGGTTAAAACCATCTGTACATAACCCGAGGTACACATTCCTTCGCTCATACGCAAACTCTAGATACAATGATTGAAAATGTTTCCAAGCTTCGTCTCGAAGGATGTGTAATATCTCCATCTTGACGATGTTCGCATGCCATCTCATTGGCTCTTCTGAGAAGTATATAACCTCTTCAACCTCTCTGTTATTGGTAAATACCACATACGTTTATATGGAATTTGAATTCTGCCACTACTTTCCGATACCGTGGTTTACTGACAAAATCTACATCTTTTGCGGTTTTCATCTTCTCTCCAATATAGCATACAGTTGTCGATGCACACATCTATTACCTTATACGGTAACCGAAGACCAGATACAAGTTTTTGTACCTCGTAGTATGATCCGGGTAAAAGATTATCTTCGCAATAAATCTTTCGCCCAATCTGTTATCGCATCAACGCCTCCTCCCAAATTGTAATCCGTCTTAATCGTCATCAATATACTTGCAGCTGATAAAGGCGCATGACCTTCTTTACACCCTTTATATAGTGGCTGCTTTGCAGCATCTAACATATCAAAAAATCTTCTTGCTTCTACATTAGGTTCTTCGAACCTATATCTTTCTTCACCGCTAAACTCGACATTCTCTCTAAACGCATCATTCACCATCTGCACGCTCCCTACACCTCCCTCTACTTCCGTGCTACCTCCTAAACTATCTGAGACAGTTGGTTCACTAGTACTACCATACTCAACATTTGTTTCTCCATGTAAATACCATATCTTGTAACCCGGCGTAAACCCATTACTATACAAATGATGCCAAACTATCTCTATCGCAACATTACGAGAATTCCTACAAATTGAACATGGACATTTTAACTTACCTTGGTGTTGAACCCGCGGTTGCTTATCCGCCACTTCCTTGAACTCGTATAAGCCTCGTGCTGTCTCCGGATTCAAGTTGTTCGCCACCCGATCCATTAATGGGTCGTCCATCCATGATCGAAAATATCTAGACATATTTTTCACTTTTTTTATAGAATTAAGTATTAAGTAAACAAGAAATGAGAGAGATATGAAATTAAGATTGTTGTGTAATGGGATAGAGAATGGGAGAAACATATATATAAACTTCGTTTCCGTCGGTTTTCGAAATCCGTCGGCTTACAACGGTAAATTCAACGGATACATTAACGTTCATATTTTCCGACTTTTTCCATGAGCCGTCGGAAATCCGTCGGAATATAACGGCATGGATATCCGTCGGAAATCCGTCGGAATACAAATATCCGTCGGAAATTCCGTCATAAACCCGTCAGAATATAACGCCTCGGATTTCCAACGGAATTTCCGTCGGAAATCCGTCGGAATTTTCCGACGGAAATATTTCCGTCGGAAAATTCCGTCATAAATCCGTCAGAATATAACGCCTCGGATTTCCAACGGAATTTCCGTCGGAAATCCGTCGGAATTTTTCGACGGAAATATTTCCGTCGGAAAATTCCGACGGATTCCCAGAATTTTCAAATCTCAGGAATCCATCGGTAAGCCGTCGTAAATTTCCGACGGAATTCTTTTCCGTCGGAAAATCCGTCGGTTTTGCGGTAGATTTCTTGTAGTGGCTGCTTTAATAATTAAAGTATTGATCTCTAGTTAATCTTTTTAATTCCAAATCTCACATGCCTCATCATGTTTGGCCTTATCTTGATCAATCGTTTTTGATATTCTTGACTTATTAGAACACTCAATCAAACCCTCAAGAATATTATCAACAGTTTTTTGTTTTAAATGATTTAAACTACACAAGAGAATCTATGCATCTCATAATACTTTTATATATTGTCTAAACTTCAGAATATATTATCCGGTACAATTTCAATTTATTCAAACTTAATACATTGTTTATTGCCCATTTTCCCTTAGATCATCGACCGTTGATGACTGATAATGTTACCTGATTTATGGTACTAGACTGTGGGATAGTCGGCGCGGAAGCAGTCCCATCGAGAAATTTAGCGTAAAAATAGTTTGGTTTCAAGGGTTGAGAAAAATATAACTGATGGTTTATCATAATTAATTTATGGCGTTGACACATTACCGTATTTTTCAGTAATATCCAAAATATTTTGACATTGAATTCTTAAGCTTTGCAAAGAATAAACTAGCATTGGCGAAAAGTATGTGCGAGATTACCAGACTGCTCTTGGCTACCTTAATTTATGTTAACCTTCCTTCTCTTTCTGTTTTTTTAAATATATATTAGCTATCAACACTTCTGTACATTTGTGTTTATATTTATGTTTTCTATTCATACTTCTTAACAATATAAATTAAATTATTAATAAGGTACTACCAGAAAACATATAATTAGCGACAGATTTTACTGTCAGAAATAAGACATCACATGAGTTCTTTTATCTTATTCATTTGCTGGTATTTTCATATTTGTGTTTGGGGAATTAGTTGTAATTAATATGATGATTTTTTATGAGTGCTTAGGTAGTTGGTGAATATTCATATATAATTCAAAGTTGTTATTTTTGTTTTTATTTTTTTTCAATTTTTCTTTGTGTTGTTGTTCCCATAGTTTTTATTTATTTATTTATTTTGGTTTTATAATTTTTTTTAGGTGGTTAGTGAAGATTCATATATGATTAAGTGTTTGTTTGTTTAGTTTATCTTTTATTTACTTTTGCTTTGTTGTTCCATGATTTCTTTTAATTCATTAATTTGTTAGTTTTATTATTTTTTTATTTGATATATTAATTATGATTATGTATAAGTGATAAGGTGAAATAAATGATTTAATTTGAATGATGAAGTGACTGGTGCGGTAGATGTTGAGGTCGTGGAGGGAGAAGAGACAAAAGTTAACTTAATATAATATAGATTATAGAAAATATATTTATGATATAAATAACTCTTATGTATACTTACACTTATGTTAAATACAAGTTATATATGTTCATTACAAAAACTAACTTTTAGTAAAACTCATAATTAGTATCACTCTATATAAATATATCAAAATAAAGTTACATAATTCATTGTGTAGCTCTAAAATGTGAAATTTATAGGTTCTAAAATGCTATGTAACAAAGAATTAGCTATGACTTTGCGATGGACTGTTGCTAATTCATCGAATCATTTTATGCACTATTAATTTGTGGTTTAGGGTATCAAACATGACAATGAATCATTGCAATGAATTTGTGCCAACTCGTTACAAATTCATTGCTAAATACACCGTATTGTTGAAGTTAATTTCATACCATCATTTGTAATTTATACTTGATTATTCCAAGATTAATATGATTTTCTTAGGCAATTTTTCTAGAATAAATTTGTAATTAGTTTTGTACAATTGTTTGGAAACAAAGACATTTAATTATTGTAAATAGTTATTTTGATTATTATGGAGATCATAGTAGTCTCATCTTCCTCTTTGATTGATGCAATGCATTTTTCAATTCAAGTCCACCAACTATCATCTTTCTAGATTCTGAAAAAAGGTTAGAATGACAAAGAAAAGCTGACTACATAAATTTTGAAACCAAGTCACATACACACAATTTGAATTTAATTACTTACATGCTCTTTGATTTTCAGTTTTTGATTCTCCACCATAAACAAAGGTCAAGTTAATCTACCGTACATTTTTTAACCATGATCAATATTAATCTGAACTTCTTTTAGAGTGTATTCTCCAACAATTCTAGTGTACCCGAGATTAGACTGTATGAAAGATATAACATCTACTTCAATTCGATATATAGTTATCAAAATATTTTAAGCGGTAAAAGAAATTGATTACTACTCTTTTCATATTATGTTTAAGAACTTCAAATAATTGAGTAAGAGGAAGTGAACTAACTCCAATTCACTTTTCATTTACAAAAACTTTTATGGTGTGAGATAATGTAGATGGAGTTAGATTGTTTTCCTATAATTAAGTTATACTTTTCAGAAACAATGTTAAATTAATTCGAGAAAATTTGTAAATATTCAATGTGAAAAGCAACGTATATGAAAATACATAAAATGAGCAAAGTCCAAAATGTTGATTATATATCTCATAGAGACAGTAGCTAATCCAATAATATTAGCCATTAGTGCTAGGGTTTTCGCCAAACTATATGTTTCTCCTTTTGGTGTTTCAACAGAACACATCATTCTCCAATGTTATACTTTTTAGAAAAAATATAAAATGAATTAGAGAAAAATGAGTAAATATTCAATGTTAAAAGCAACGTACTTGGTAATCCATAAAATGAGCAAAATCCAAAATGATGATTATATCCCTTATAGAGATAGTAGCTAATATAGTTATATGAACCATTAGTGCCAGGGTTTTCACCAAACCATATGTTTCTCCTTTTGGTGTTTCAACAGAACACATCATTCTCCAATGTGAAGTGTGCACTTTCGTCGATTCAATTTATGCACTATGTATTTGTGGTATAGGATATCAAATATGGCGATGAATTATTGTGACAACTCGTTATAAATTCGTTGCTAAATCAGCGGTACATTACAAGTATAATATATATATATATATATATTATTACATTTTGAGCCTACATAATGAATTTTATAACTTTTTGTTGACTTAATTTATACAGAGTGGTAGTAATTTTATAAAATTTACAAGATTTTCTCTATTTGCACGATTTTTCTATGAGTTCATCTGAATTTGGGTATCTTTAAAGTCTCAACTAGGCACCTCTCTTGATAAGAGTACCCCATGGATATTCCATGAACCTCAGCTTCCAAAATATCTTCAAAATCCCCATGATGATCTCCAACAATACTATATACCTTAAGTGTCATAGTATATACAATGATGTTATGGACCTGATGCGTCGTCATAAATTTCTCCTAATGTTTCATCATCATGTTTGATATTTGATATTCTAAACCATAAATGAACAGTTTTTCAAATGTTATAACGAAATAGTGACAACGTGTCTGAAAATCTTTGCTAAGTCATTGTTACCTACATAATGAATTTATAAGTTTTTTCAAACTTATTATAGACAGAGTGATGGTAATTTTTCACCATCATTTTTGTATTTAAACTAGATTTTCAGACAAAAACCAAAAACATAATTCACCAAAGACTTTGAAACTAATATAAAGAGTCATCATCATTTTTTTGTTAACATTGATTTACTAATAAAAAGCCATCACATTCTTTTTGCATGTGATGGCTTTTTATTATATTCCACTATTCCACTATTCCAAACCCTCTACTCTAAACTCTTTAAATCTGTCATCCACATTTTGAGCCCAAATGCTATGATCCACTTTTATCTATATATGCTCATATTTCACACGAGTCTAAATCTCCATAAAACATCATGACAAAGAATTAGAGGATCTGAAAGGATGTTTGGTCCATTGACCACAGTGGTGATCTATTTGGAACTATTAAAACCTGAGCAGGAGCACCAGTTGAGATAGGGATTGAAACTTCAAGTGTAGGTTATCCTAGTTTATATAAGTAGCTTCTTTAATAATCAAGGTATTGATCTCTAGTTAATCTTCTTAATTCTAAATCTCACATGCCTCTTCATGTTTGGCCTTATCTTGATCGATCGTTTTCGATCTTCTTGACTTATTAGAACACTCAATCAAACCCTCAGGAATCTTATCAACAATTTTTTTTTTAAATTATTTAAACTACACAAGAGAATCTATGCATCACATAATACTTTATATATTGTATAAACTTAGGAAAATATTATCCGGTACATTTTCAATTTATTCAAACTTAATTATGTTGCAGGTCTACAAAATTCAAAAAATACCAATAAATTGAAATTTGAGGTTCAAAAGTAATAAGATGAGAATTTGAGAGAAATTGACTGGTTTGTTTATATATATAGATTTTTTATTTTGTTTTTGTTACAAAAAAAAACAATTATAGTTAGGTGAGTACTTATATTTGCATCATTTGTTCTTACGTTTTACTATCTTTTGTTTTTTTATTGTCGTGACCTAATTTAGAAAGAGAAGAAGATATTAGACTTATTTTATTGGGATTTTATTTTACACATAATTACTAAATTGTTTTACTAAAATTTCCCTTTTTTTAATTATAATGGCATTCTTGGGTTTATTGTCTTTTTACACAAGATTAAGGTTATACTAGTAACGCCATTTTGAGGAGGTTAGTCTAGCAATTAACATCAAATAACCCTTAATTTTTATAAAACATTCTAGCAATTAAATCCTTAATTTGGGTTATTCTTTAATTTCATATTTCCAAAGATTAAAAATTTTACATACTGCAAAGAATATTTTGTGAGAAGATATTACAAAACCCCCCAAAATAAAAGGCAGAATTAATCAATCCTTCAAAAATTTAATCAAAGCTAAAAAATTATTGGTAAGCTTGATTTTATAAAAGTTACTATTTCTTTAAGTATACTTTGTTTAGATAGTGAAAATAATAAAAAAAAAAAAATGATAGTGAAAATAAGCATACCACTTGCTTCCTTGGAAAATAAAAAAAAATTCCGGCGGTATTTCCGACGGATTAATATCCGTTCGCCAGTCGGGTATATTTCGGATTCCGCCGGATTAATATCCGTCGGAAAATTTGAACGTTAATATAGCCGATGTTATAGCCGTTATTATAGCCGTTAAATTCCGACGGATTTCCGACGGAAAGCGTTATTATATATATGTTACCATACTTCTCCATTCAATCACAACAACAAAATTCTACCCAATAATTCTTTAAAAATCGTGTAGAGAGAGATGTCATCTTCTAGAGATTTCAGATCGTGGATGGATGAAGAAATGTTTGATCCGGAGTCGAAGTTATTAAACACGAGGTATATGCGAGTTCATGGCCGTTGCTGGAAATCAACCACGAGTGAAAACAAGTGGTAAGATGAAATGTCCATGTTCAATTTGTCGCAATTCTCGTAATGTTAAGATAGAATTAGTATGGCATCACTTGTATAGCAATGGATTTATGCCGGGTTACAAGATTTGGTATCTACATGGAGAAAGAAATTTTGAATATGGTAGTAGTAGCAGTGAACCCTATGTTGCGGATAGCTTAGGAGAACATAGAACGGAAGTAGATTTTGGTGTTGGTACCGTTGAGATGGTGAATGATGCGTTTAGAGAGAATTTGTCTTCGACCATAATAGATCAGGATAGGGTTGAAGAACCAAATGTAGAAGCTAGAAGATTTTTTGATATGTTAGACGCAGCGAAGCAGCCATTATATGATGGGTGTAGAGATGGTCATTCACCTTTATCATCTGCTAGTAGAATGATGACCATTAAGACGGACTTCAATTTGGCAGAGGAATGTGTTGATGCGATTGCAGATATGGTGAAAGATCTTTTGCCTGAAGATAATCTTGCACCGGCATCATACTACGAGGTACATAAACTTGTAGGTGGTCTTGGTTTGCCGTATCAAGTAATTGATGTGTGCATCGACAACTGTATGATATATTGGAGAGAAGATGAAGACAGGAGAAGTTGTCGATTTTGTCGTAAACCACGGTTTCAAGATACTAGTGGGAGAGTTCCAATTCCATTTAAACGTATGTGGTACTTACCGTTGACTTCGAGGTTGAAGAGGTTATATCAATCTGAGCGCCTGGCAGAAGCAAATGAGATGGCATGCGAACATCGTCAAGATGGAGAGATTACACATCCGTCGGACGCTAAAAGCGTGGAAACATTGTCAATCCATGTATCCGGATTTTGCGTATGAGAGAAGAAATGTGTACCTGTGGGTATGTACAGATGGTTTCAACCCATTTGGAAAGCGTGGAAGGCAGTAGTCGGTGTGGCCCTGAGTCGTAATACCGTACAATTTGCCCCCGGTATGTGCATGCGTCGAGAGTTTTTATTTCTCTCTTGTTCTTGTTCCCCTGAGCATCCAAAGAGCTCACTAGATCTATTACTCCAGCCATTGATCTATGAGTTACAAATGCTATGCAGTCACGGTGCTGAAGTGTTTGATGCTTCGCGCCAGCAGAATTTTAGGATGCGGGCGGTTCTTATGTGGACCGTTAGCGATTTTCCAGCATATGGAATGTTATCTGGATGGACAACTCATGGAAGACTATCGTGCCCATATTGCTCCTCAACACAGATGCATTCCAATTGAGGAACGGAAGAAAGTCGTGTTGGTTTGATTGCCATAGAAGGTTTCTACCGATGGAGCACACGTACCGCCGGTCTAAAACTTCATTTTCGAAAAATAAACAACTGTTTGAACCTCCAATTGCTGAGGACGACGGCTGAATATTATTGGAGCAGTTGAGAGATTTTGGTGCTCGATGACTTCGAATGTGGAGGTAATGGACATGAAATTGTGTACGGAGCGGGAAGTTCATAATTGGCACAAGAAGAGTATCTTTTGGGAATTGCCTTACTGGAAGGACCATTTATTGAGGCACAACCTCGATGTGATGCATGTTGAAAAGAACTTCTTTGATAACATAAATGAATACGGTTTTAAATGTCCCGGGGAAGACAAAAGACAATCTGAAGTCTAGGTTGGACTTGGCAGAGATTTGCGATCGTGATTTTCTTGAAATTCTTCCCAATGGTAAATATCCTTTTGCTCCGTACTGGTTGGATGCACAAAAGAAAAAAGAATTTTTTGATTGGATTCAAGACGATGTCAAATTCACTGATGGATATGTATCTAATCTGCGTAATTGCGTCGACTATGGTGAAGGAAAGTTTATCGGAATGAAGAGTCATGATTGTCATGTTGTGATGCAGCGACTTCTTCCATTCGCTTTTGCGGAGCTCCTTCATAAAGATGTTTATGAAGCAATTGCAGGTATAATTATTTTCATGTGTATTTTAAAAATTATTGATATTTTTATTTTATATATATTTAAATTTGTGTTTTTTTATTTGCAGGAGTTGGTGCTTTCTTTCGGGATTTATCCATGAGAACACTTACACTTGAGGGGATTCGCAATTTAGAAGCCAATATACCCTTGATCCTTTGCAATCTTGAGAAGATATTTCCCGTCCTTTTTTGATGTTATGGAACATCTTCCGATCCACCTCCCCCATGAAGCCGCACTTGGTGGTCCTGTTCAATTCGTTGGATGTATCCTTTTGAGCGGTACATGTTCCATCTTAAGAAGAAGGTTAAAAATTTAAGTCGAGTTGAGGGGTCAATTGTCCATGAGCATCAACGAAGAAACCTCACATTTTGCAGAATATTACTTTCCATCGGAAGTTCAAATGCGAAGAGTAAACGTCCTGCTCGCCACGATGATAGAGGTGAGAAAGCCATGTATCCATTGGTGGTCCCTGACTTGTTTTCGCAAGTTGGTCGAGTAAGTGGAAAAGGGAAGAAACGCAAATTTTCACAACAGGTGGACTCACTTGCATAAGTATATCGTAACAAATTGTGAGGAGATGGTGGAGTACTGAAAGGTAAAAAACTAAATCTATTTAAATACTAAATTATTTTTTACAACCAACTAATAGGAACCAAAGGTTATATAATGTTGTTTGATTTCAGGCTTTACATGGCAATAATCGTAGCCATTTTCCGAAAAAACGAAAGAAGAACTTGAACTGCATAAGGAGAACGATTATATTACTTGGTTACAATTTTACGTAAGTAGGCTATAATAGTAATATATAAATGCGAAATTATTATGTTAGTGTTTTATATTAATTTTGTCGATATTATTTTCTTAGGTTAATGAAGGAATTAGAGGTGGCTCAAGTTTTCCGACATGGTTAGTAGAGTTAGTAACTGGCCCAATCTACATTGCGACCTCATATCCTAGGTATTGCAGTAGGGATTTGCGTTTAGGATTCACGATGAAGGAAGGTCAAGACCAACTGCAGATTATGGGATTTCGCTCAATCTGGTGATGTTGTCCTACGGGATTCTGAAAGAAATATTGCTAGTTCGCTACCCAGGGATGTTGGACATGAGGTGCATTGTTTTTATGTGTGAGTGGTATGATCCAGAAGTTGGGCGTGGGGTTAAGGTGAACCAATTTGGCGTCACGTCAGTAAATTCTAGAAGAAGACTTCGTACGTATGACCCATTCATCCTAGCATCACAGGCAGACCAGGTTCGGATATTTTAATAAATATTTTATTAAAGTTTTGGGATTCTATTTATCTTTTATTTGACTTCATAACTTACATTTGTTTTTTTTAGGTATGCTATATTCGTTATCCTAGGGTAACACGGCGTTCAGATCCTTGGATTACAGTGACTCCAATTAATCCAAGAGGCAAAATTTATGGAGTTTCTGAGCACGATGCTTTACAACCAACTAGAAGTGTTCCAATGGATCATGTCGAGCATTCTTTTGATACATTCCTTGTGGTTGATTTGACGGAAATTGGTGATGATAGAGTTCATTCAGAATCTGAGGAAGAACTTGGAGAATTTGATGAGGCCGAAGACGATATTCCTTCAGAAGGATCATTATCTGATTCAGATTAGTATTTGAACCGCAAACTTTTGTTTTTATTTGAATTTTGTATTTTAATTTGTAATTTAAATATTACATTTTATAATAATTAAAACCATAACTTACATTAATAAATAAAAACAGTAAAAATCATAAACAAACCAAAATAATTAAAAACATCCTAAATTAAACAAAAAAACCAAAAAAATTTCTATCTCCGTCGGAAATCCGTCGGAAATTTCCGACGGATTTCCGACGGATAACAAAGGAAAAGAAATCGGCCAATGTCAGTCAATCCTTAAACTGAGACACGTGTAACCACGAATCCGTCGGAAATCTGTCGGAAAATTCCGACGGATTTCCGACGGATTTCCAACGGTTTTGTGGTTTCGTGGTCGTTTACAATCCGTTTCTCTTGAAATATATTTGTAGTAGGGTTTGTTACTCTTTTCAATGATAAAATACTAACATATACCTTGTTACATATCATATATATCAAAATAAAAAAAATCTCAACTATCATGTCTACATGTTACTACATGATACATATCTTATAACGATGGTTTCTAACCATAACAACTAAATTTCTTTGGATTTCGTATAATTCATTTGTAACAATGTATTTGTTTATATTTTATCATTACAATGAGTAACAAATCCTACTACAAACATTTTTCAAAGGAAACGGATTGTAAACGACCACGAAACCTCAAACCCGTTGGAAATCCGTCGGAAATTTCCGACGGATTCCCGACGGATTCGTGGTTACACGTCTCCTTCGCGCTCCATTTGTATTGATCCGTTACACGTCTAAATTTCGCGTATCCGACGGATATTTCCGACGGATTTCCGATGGATACGCGAAATTTAGACGCGGCAAATGAAATTTTCATTTCCCGGGAAAATTAATTTTCGCGTATCCGTCGGAAATCCGTCGGAAATATCCGACGGATTCCCGACGGATACGCGAAAATTAAGGCGGAATCTTCCCGAGACCGCGTGTCATTTAATATTAAACGTTTCCGACGGATTTTCCATCGGAAATCCGTCGGAATTTGTTCATATAAACTTCGTCTTCTTCCTCCCGCATCTGTAACTAAAAACGAAAAAAAAACCTCAAAAGTTCCGATTTCGACTTCCGATTTCCGTCCGATTGAAGCTCTGATTTCGACATCAATCATCAACCATCAACATGTCTAACAATCCTCCATCAATTCCATCTAATTTGTAAGTTTCAAAACTATAAAAATTAGAGATTTCTAAGGTTTTAAGATTTATGTTAGATTTAGGTTGTTGGATGTAAGATTTAGGTTTTAGGATGTTAGATTTATGTTATTGGATGTTAGATTTAGGTTTTTTAGTGTTTGATTCAAGATTTTGGTGGTTAGATTTAATTTTTTAATTTTGAGAATTTGTTTTGTTATTTTGGAGAATTTTTTATTTTAGAGAATTTGTTTAGATTAGAATAAATTATATATTTGTTAAGAAAAAATTATATATATTTTTTTACTAATTTATATTCAGTTTTAAATATTTATAGTTGTTTATAATGTTTTTATTATTAAATAATCAATATTTATTTAAATTTACTTTCCATTATTAATTTATATTGGAGAATTTATTATTAATTTTCTATAAATTTATAAATAATTTTATATAAATTAAAAATATATTTTGTTAAAATTTATTATTAATTTTCTATAAATTTATAAATAGTTTTTTATAAATTTATAATCATTTGTATTATTAATCATTTTTGAAATTATTAATTATTTTAGGAATTTATAATCATTTTAAAAGTTTTTAATCATTTTTACATTTTTAAAATCATTTGTATAAATTTATAATCATTTCTTTAAAAATTTATAAGGGATTACGGATTATATTACGAGGGTTCTGGGAACCAAGTACGTCGAGGTTCCGTAGGCGTGGGGAGTTGAGGAGTCAGTCTCGGCGTCTACCCATATTCCGGAGACCGCATCTCCTGTACCATCCCTGCAGCATCGACACCACCCCCTACAGCACCGCTGCAATGAGCGTCGAGGACTTCGTTGCTTTACCGGGCGAGAGATTCACTCGTCTTCATCCGGATTGTGTTGGGACAGACACATGGTAAGTCTCATTTTCAAATTTTAAACTATTAAATTTTATTAAATATTTTTAATAAACTATTTAAACTCTACAAAACATTTTGTTTTGAAGGTTTAAAGATTCGGGAAATGGGATTTCCAAGTCTATCAACCGGATGCTTAATGGATTGCTTCAGCATCCGTATCCGACGTACAACCAAATGCCGTTAGAAGAGCAGGAAATGTGGTTTCGGCAATTTGCGGTAAATTTTTCATTTTCTTTATTGTTTACTTTGAATTTTATTAGTTTATTAGTTTATTTTAATTTCATTTCCATTTTTTCAGCAAGAATTTACTTGGGATAGTCACATTACCGCTTTGGTTAGAAGGGACTTCCACATGTATTCACGGAAGATGAACGAGTGGAAGGCGTTGTGGTCGAGGAATCTTGTTCCAAGGGAGTTGGTTATGAACCCGGCCCTATGGAACGGGTTGATAGCGTACTGGAGTGAAGACGCTACGAAGGCTAGCTCCACAACCCACTCTGCATGCCGGAACAGCGATCGCAAAGGAAAGGGTAAGGCGACGCACAATCTAGGAGCAACCAGTTTGGTCACAAAGGCGAAACAACTTGTAAGTTTTTGGTTTAATCACTATGTTGTTTTTTTAATTTTATATTTAAAATATTTACTATATTTGTTAATTTTGTAGTTTCGGCAAGATGGTGTCCCACCTTCTGCCCTCAAATTAATCGAAGTTGCTCACACCAACAAGACCACCAATGAAATCCAAGATGGTGTAGCTCGGGAGATCGTTGGCAATGTCAGGACGATGGGTGCTGAGTATCTTCTTAGTCAACCAATCATTGAAGGAACCCGCCTCTCACGAAGTCCCGATCGAGAAGATCAACGAATTCGTCTCTGAGGTAAGTAAATTTTAAAATTTTAATCAATTGTTTTTAGCTTGCAAGTATTTGTTTAACTTTTCATTTCTGCAGTGTACTCCGAAGACCAAAGGTCGGGTCTTTGGTCTTCCCGACGATTCATCATCTTACTCGGCTACTTCACGCTTTTACGGGGATCCTACCGCCAATTTTCAAGCGAGGCTCGCAGCAAAAGAGGCGGAAATGGAGGAGCTGAAGGCGGATATGCAACGCCTTAAAGAGGCCGGAGAAATATGAAGCTGATCAACAAGCGATGATCCAACGGATGAACGATTTCTTTTCGCAATATCCACCACGTTCACCGGGCGTTTAGTTTCATTTTCTTTTGTTATAAACAATTTTATGTTTTTTTTTTTCTTTTTGAATAATTAAAAAATTAAAATAATATTTTATTTTAATTTTCAATACTATTATATTTTATTTTTCATTTCTTTTTAAAATTAATTGATTTTCAAATTATTATATAAAAAAAAAAAAATTTGTAGTCCGTCGGAAATCCGTCGGATTTTTTATCCGTCGGTAATCCGTCGGTTTATATCCGATGGTACTACGTCGGGAATCTGTCGGTCTCTTTCGTTTCAGAAACATCGGAATTCCGTCGGAAATGTTCCGATGGATTTCCGACGTAATATATTCCGACCGCTATCCGACGGATTAGCGACGGATTTCCAGAAACTAGATTTCGTCGGAAATCCGTCTGAAATTTCGACGGATTTCCGACGGATTTCAAATTTCCGACGACATAGTTCAGACGGCTAAAACCGACGGATTTCCGACGGAATTGCCGGTTTCCGACGGATTTCCGACGGAATTTTCCGTCTGATTCCGGCTGATTTCTTGTAGTGAGAGATTTAACATGCTAATCTATTGTCTTAAGCGATTAACTTCTTGGGGTTTGAGCAGACCTATCTCTGGTACATGGCAACATTGGCATTTGCAAAATTGACCAAGGATATAGAAATAAACAAAAATAGACCTTCAAAACTTTAGCTGCCAAGAGATAGAAGTTTGGGCCTTCGTACCTTTTATGAGAATAGTACATGAATGAGAATTCTTCAAGAACGTGTTCATATACAAGTCCAGCCTAACCAAGGGAATCAGGGGTCAAGTAATCAACAGAAGTCACAGCTTCTCCACCACATGCCAAAACCAAATGTTCCATGTTCCTCCTCTTTACTCTTCTAAGGGCGATTATCTGGAGACACATATAGAAGGAAACAGAAAAAATAGTTGGATAGTAACAACTTGAAGACACAAGTAACCGAGTACAAGACAAGAGACAAGCCTAGTGGAAGATCCATGCATCTAAAAGTTTCTAGGTGAAGACTCTTACTCTTAGCAGAGAACCTTTTACCTATTTGGTTTCAATTCATTTTGCCTTCACTTTAGATTTCAATTCCGGATACTTCACAAGCTTTGTCTAGATTCTTTAAATAAAGTTCAATTCTTGTAAAATAAAATTCTGGATACTTCATATTTAGACCACGTATGATACAAAATTATGCATAAAGACTAAAGAGAGCATAAACATCTGTCCCCTTTATTAAATGCTCAATCGTGTTACCTTAAAAACTTCCAATTTCCGCCACAAAGCTTTAAAAAGCCACCATAGACATCTCCCAAAATATTAATCCATTGAAAAATCAAACCCAAAGAAGATTATTCACAACTGGCAAAACTTTTTAGTATAGCAATTTATTCATTCTAGAATAAAATTCCCCTATAAATTTCTTCGTCCATCTTTGATTCTATCACAATATATTTTAAAGACCAAAACATATAAAGATCACCACTGGCAAGACTTAGAACACTTGTGTTTGTTTTTCTTTGAGTGTTTGTGTAAGGTAAAGTGCTTCTAACGTTAGAGGAACTTACCATTACTACAATCCCGAGCAAACGGTTGGTGTGTGTCTTGGATCAATGGTTGATTTGACAAAACCAAAGGTTTTTCTTCCTTTTCTTTTGGAAGATAGTACAAGCTTTTCGTTTCTGTATTCCTGTTCTTTGGTGTGTATCAAGTGATAAGAGATTGCAGAGACCACAATTTCCTCAAACACATTGTATCTGCGTGGCATATCGAAGCTTAGTCGTACATTGGATATCATTAGCAGCAAGAACCTCTGCAATGAGGTTCTTGTTGTCTTGAAACTGAATCATCTTCATGTCGTAAGGAAACAGAGCGGAAATCCCTTCGCCTACTTCTTGGAAATCATCTTCGGGTTCTAATACTGTGGAGCCAAGAATTAAGACGGGACCAGAGAGCTTGTTCAAAAGCCTCTGGGAAAACTTGTAGAATCTTTCTGACTCAAGAAGCTTCTCAACATCCCTTAGGTATATAATTTGCAGATTTGTTTGTGATACAGATACCAAGACCTGAAAAAAGACAACAATTTTGAAAATCCACTAAATAACAATGTAGGAAAGTTGTGAAAAGGTTTGTTTATTACCTTGTAAAGTGACTGCAGGGAAAGTTTCTCGTCAAAAAATATATATGTACTGTGTTTGCTGGAAGCTAGAAGCCATAAAAGGCAAAGATGAAACAAAAAGATTAGAACCTGAAGTTGAAGAGGATGTATTAAGAAAATGTAATAATCTGTTTCCAAACCTGAAACAGAACTCGAAGAGCTGGATGATGTGCTACTGAAATCTGAAGCAGCATAAGCATTTCTCTTGTGCCTTGGAGGAAGATTAGAGGTCTCTAACCTCCTGCATTTACCGTAGAGAGTGAGCTCGCGAAAAACAAAAAACCAATAAATCTAAACTGCAAGGAAAACAAAAGGCAAACCTTGATTTAAAATCATTTCCACACGCAATGTCTTTAGCTCATGTTTGAAGTAATAATAGGAAAAAGGTGTAGTTTTTGTTGTTTTTTACCTCTTGGTTCAACTACGCGTTGAGAGAGCATAGAGAAGGAACCCGTAAAACACTACACTTTGACTAATGTTAACTCAGAAATAGACCTGACAACCATATTTTGATGAGGGATCTCTTAGTCAAAGTTGAAACAGCAAAAAACCACTGCTAACAATATAATATTAACACAATGTAAGAAAGAACAGTTTTGAGTATTCAGCAGATTTATTCCTTCAATCCATATTTTAACAGCTTGAAAACCACTTCTAACTTTTAAAATTAATACTCAACTCAAAAATTCAACCCGTTTGAGTCAGTGCATTGTCCAAATGCTAAAAACCTAAAATCTTCGTCGAAAAAAGTGAAAATCAAGCTCTGGCATAGCAATCCACAGTTTTACTAATTTCAACTAAACTAAATCCACAGTTCATAGTGTATGATATATACGCTCTAAAAGCTTTAAAAAGGTAACACTGAATAAAAATAAATAAACAAGAGATGCAAGAACTGAACATGTACATACTAAGCGGTGCAACACCACTCTTGCGAAATTTAGCTCTTCTAATAGAATCTTAGAGTACCAATTTGTTACACCAATTTTACAGCAAAGTTGCTTCCAATTAAAAGAAGACAAAAACAATTAAAGGTTACTATCTGGAAGCTAGAAAGATAGATTCTTAGCAACGAAATATACAAGACACACAATTTGTGGTCACCACCAATCAAATAAAACTACAAAACATTAACAAACTCATTAAGAAACATAAGCAAATCGAAGAAGAAGAAGAAGAAGAAGAAGAAGAAGAAGAACTTAAACACCTTGTGGTCACCACTGCCAGTAGCAAACCTTTCTCCATTAGGTTGAACATCAATGGAGAATATCTGTCACCCTTCATGCTTAACCAAAACGGGTTTCTCCGCAATCATCTCTGAGACTTCTCAATTCGAATTAAAAACTAAAATACAAAATCAAGTGAGATCACACCATGAAACAAGCTCGAGAAAGTTAGTAACTTTGAGTCAGAAGAATAACGGTTGAATAGAAGAAAACAGTTTGAATAAACAAAGATGCATGGCTCAAATATGATGGAAGTCTTACACAGGGAAGTTGATATTTTGTACAGCTTAGTAAAATATTTAGCATGATGTATAAAATTAAAATAGTCTCACCAATCCTAAAGGTCAATATGGTTATCTCAGCGCAATAATCATCCTAAAGATCCATATAGTTATCCCAGATCAATAACCATCCTGCTTCAAAATATTAGATGAAATGAACCACAAGAAGCTACTCAAATGTGAAAAGTGAATTATATATGTAAGGATGACAAGGAACTGACCAGTTCCAAGAACAAATACCATGATAATAATACTTCATTGTCGAACAAAGACCTTCTATATACTTTTAAAACCTAGTAAATAATTAAAAAGAAAAACAGTAAATTGGTATATTTCTGAGTCACTTAACGTTATTTATTTTCATCAAATGACACATATATATGGGAAACAGCTGTGTACTTTAGTACACTTTAATCTTAACGAGCAATAGCTGATGTTATTTCTAATCTTGTCACTTACATCCTAATACCTTAAAATGCAGATAACTGAAGGAAACTAAAGGGGGACATTAACCTTATGTATTTGTGCTCTTTTCAGAAATATATTTTTTTCATAGATCCCAACGGCCTGGATGAAATGCTCTACATTTCTTAAGTTCAGCTGAAAGTTACTGAATAAAATTTTTAACACTATAATACAACAGCCATGACAAGTAAGATCAAGAATGTTTAATCCATGCACCTTGCTTGTGTCGGTTAATTAAGTAACTTTCAGTTGATCCAAATTCCTTCTTGTACACAAACATCAACAATTATTATATATTTAATTATTAAAAAGGAAAAACAGATCCAGATATCTAGGGTTTACGGATCCGGATCCGGATAATAAAATCATGGATCCGCCGGATCCAGATATCCTGAAAACACTCGGATATCCGGATCCGTAACACCCCTAGCTTCCACCGTTATCCATTGAAACATCGAAGATAAAATGGTGACAATATATTTTGTTTCTTTCTCTTTTTAAAATAAATAGAAAAAAGCACAGGTGTCAGCAAATTGGAGATGCCACATGTCAAGAAGCATGAAGGCACTCTTGCACTTTCATAAATGTAGATTCTGATTTTGATTATGATGATGACATATGTTAGTCTGTTAAGACCGGTATTACCATGTTAGTCTGATTTAGCTAGCTCTATTAAGCAATATGTGATGGTCAGCATCGCCAATAGATGTATTCCGTATGCTGATATTCTGTTAGTGGTATTGAGGTATGTTATAATGTGGACCCTATTTCCTTATCACCTCATTAGTGGCCATCATCCCTATCGAGTATATTATATATATATATCGTTAGTATATGGTTTGGGTGACTAATGCTTGAGTTATACAATTTCGTTGTTGCATTGCTAGATATCCGATCGTTCTATTCTGATGATTCTTTTCTGTTGTGATGATTATGTTATGTTCTGATGATATTGTTATGTTCTGCTGATATAATTCTGTAATGGTAATAATAAATGTTCCAGTTAAATTTATCTGTTAAGTTATCTTTAGTTTCAAATAATCGAATATGAATATTAGTTTTATGGTACCAATACGTGAATATTTTTTGGTGCGGGATCAGACCGTATTGGTACATGTATGTTGGGTTTGTAGTCTGACTGTGCGATTTTTTGCTCACATAAGTTCTGATTTCTGTGTAGATGGTTTTGAGGAAGAGCAGCTTGTAGCTGAGTTTTAGATAGTTATTTTCTTTTGTAGCGTGAGATTTGGTAGTTTTTCTATGTTTTATTTGCTCTTATTTCTTGGATTTGAATTTTTATGATATTCCAGATTTTGTGTATTTTAGAATTTTAGTATTTTATTTAATTAGTTTAGTAACATTCAAAAATATACTTTTAAAAATTTTGGTGCGTTACAGGTGGTATCAGAGCATAGTTTTATGAATCTCTAGTACTTAAAAACGTTTTCCGTTTTTTTTTTTTAAGTGTTTTGTTCCCCAAAATTTTTTTTGCAAAACCAATTCTGAGTTTATGAAGTTTTAAATAGAAAAAAATGAATATACCTTGTCTCGCAAAAGGATTTTTGGGATTTGAATTTAGGGGTTGTTACATGCCGTTAAAGTAAGAGTGTCAATATAAGTTTTGTTTATAGCTAAGTAGTGGAGCTGTCGAGCTAGACTATTACTGTAATAGGAAATTGTTGGGTAATAATTTTTTAGTTAATATCATTGTACTCCTTTTAAATGGATATGATGTTACTATGAGATTTGAATGGTTATTTTGTTGCTTCGGAAAATTTGGATTGTCGTCAGCGGAAGATTACCTTTACACCTTCAAGTTCTTTTGGGGTAGAGGTTTGTGCTACTAGTGTAACTCTTCAAGTTCTCACAATCTCATTATGTAAGCTGGAAGCTTGCTAACTAAATGGTGTGAAGGTTTCTTGGAAGTGGTATTGGTGTGAGCCTAGTGAGCAGAGCCTTAGAACGTAGAAGAAGACATTAATCTATGCTCTAGTGTTATTCTTAACTAGACCATGTGTAAGGTAGTGATGTACGACAAAAAGTTTATTTTATTTTATTAGGTTATGTTATAATGCAAGAGAACAAGGTGATGACTTATGCAAGTTGACATTTGCATAAGCATTAGGCTAACTACCCTCCAATTGATTTCGCATTAACTGCAGTAGTTTTGGTCCAGAAGTTATGGCGTCAATATTTATATGGGAAGAAGGTTCACATGTTTCATATCATAAGAATGTAAGGTATTTGTTCTCGTAGGATGAGTTAAATATAAAAAATAGAAGATGGATTGAGGTACCGAATGACTATGACCGTGAGATTCTCTATCACCTAGAAAAAAAATTAATATGGTTGTTGATGCCCTTAGTAGAAATCAAGTGGGAGAAGCATATTTAAAATCACAATGAAACTTAGTAGAACAGATGAGTCAGCTATATGTTCTTTGTTATTCTACATAAATTGATTCATCTGTATGTTTTTTGTTATTTATCGTTGAAATAATTATTTTTAAATGTTATATATTTAAATTAAACTACAAAGTTTATAATATTTAAAACATTAATTTTATTTGGTGTTTGGTGTATTGTCGCAGCTCATATTTTTTATAGAATTCGAAGATAAAATCTTAAATCATAAACAGTTAAATACTTTTTTTTTAATAAATTAGCACTTACATTATTAATCTATAGAGATTATACACAATATCTTATTACATTTTTTATTACAAAAGAAAAAAACTAACCACCATATACATTAACCGGCCGACTTTTGACTGGGAGTGAATTCACTTTGATCGTAAATGTCAATCAATGCCCATTTTTTTGAAAAAAATAATATTTTTGGAGAAAAACGAGAAAAACAAAAGAAAACGGTGCAACTTTATCAATCTTTAAATCCCCACCTAAGCATCTTCATCTTTCTCTCTCTCTTTCATCTCCCAACTCTACAAACCCAGAATACAAACACAGTAATAAATGTCTCCTTCTCTCCATGTGATCTTCAATTGACTTATCTTCTTCTTCATCTTTGAAAAATCCGTGAGCATTTGATCAAATTAGGACTCTTCCTTATTTGTTTCTAACTTTCTGGAAACAAAAGAGAGAGACCACTTTTGGGTTTTCTTTATTTCCAACTCTTTTCAGGTAACAACTCTTTGGTCTCTTATTATTTTTTTTTGTTTATGATTCTTTCATAATTTAAATATTCTTGTTCTTCAATTCTTTTCTTATGTTTCCCAGATAGTTTGGTTTCATTGTTCCTCAATATTATTGTTTAGTCTCTAAGTTTAATTTGATGATTCTTCATAAAAAGTTTAGATCTTTTTTCTTCTTTTCAAATCAAAGTTCTTTTCTTTTTGTGATTTTTCGATCCCAAACTCTTCAAGATTTGTGTAATAATTATATATCAGTTTTGCTCTAATTTAATCACATCCATGAATCATGAAGAATCTAATCTTGCAAACTATATAATAAAACTTCTCTGTTTTTTTACTAATAAATTCCAAAACTTTAAATTTTAAACGATCTGATTGAATATGAGAGTTTAATAATTTATTTTCATTTTTTCAGATTGAAGAAGTCAATTTGCTCAGATGATGATGTTTAACGAGATGGGCATGTATGGAAACATGGATTTTTTCTCCACAACCACATCTCTAGATGTGTGTCCATTACCACAAGCTGACCAAGAACCAGTGGTTGAAGAAGACTACACTGATGATGAACTCGATGTTGATGAGCTTGAGAGAAGGATGTGGAGAGACAAAATGCGTTTAAAACGTCTCAAGGAGCAACAAAGCAAGTGTACTAAAGAAGGACTTGATGGTTCAAAGCAGAGACAATCACAAGAACAAGCAAGAAGGAAGAAAATGTCAAGAGCACAAGATGGGATCTTGAAATATATGTTGAAGATGATGGAAGTTTGTAAAGCTCAAGGCTTTGTTTATGGTATTATTCCTGAGAAAGGTAAGCCTGTGACTGGTGCTTCTGATAATTTAAGAGAATGGTGGAAAGATAAGGTTAGATTTGATCGTAATGGTCCAGCTGCTATAGCTAAGTATCAAGCTGAGAATAATGTTTCTGGTGGGAGTAATGATTGTAATAGTTTGGTTGGTCCAACACCTCATACACTTCAAGATCTTCAAGATACTACTCTTGGATCGCTTTTATCGGCTTTGATGCAACATTGTGATCCTCCTCAGAGACGGTTTCCTTTGGAGAAAGGTGTTTCTCCACCTTGGTGGCCTAATGGGAAAGAAGATTGGTGGCCTCAGCTTGGTTTACCTAATGAACAAGGTCCTCCTCCTTATAAGAAGCCTCATGATTTGAAGAAAGCTTGGAAAGTCGGTGTTTTGACTGCAGTCATTAAGCATATGTCGCCTGATATTGCGAAAATCCGTAAGCTTGTGAGGCAATCAAAATGTTTGCAGGATAAGATGACGGCGAAAGAGAGTGCTACTTGGCTTGCTATTATTAATCAAGAAGAGGTTGTGGCTCGGGAGCTTTATCCCGAGTCATGTCCTCCTCTTTCTTCTTCGTCATCTTTAGGAAGCGGGTCGCTTCTCATCAATGATTGTAGTGAATATGATGTCGAATGTTTTGAGAAAGAACAGCTGAAATTCGATGTGGAAGAGCGTAAACCAGAGATTGTGATGATGAATCCTCCAACAAGCTTTGGGATTGCTAAAATGCAACATTTCCCCGTAAAGGAGGAAGTTGTAGCCACCGCAGGAAACTTGGAGTTTACGAGAAAGAGGAAGCCGAATAACGATATGAATGTTATGATAATGGACAGACCAGCAGGTTACACTTGTGAGAATGGCCAATGTCCTCACAGCAAAATGAATTTGGGATTTCAAGACAGGAGTTCAAGGGACAACCACCAAATGGTTTGTCCATACCGAGACAACCGCTTAGCATATGGAGCATCTAAGTTCCGTATGGGTGAAATCAAACCATTAGTTGTACCACAGTCACAGCCGATCGACCTAACTGGCTTTGGAGTTCCAGAAAGCGGGCAGAAGACGATCACCGAGCTTATGGCCATGTACGATCAAAATGTCCAAAGCAGCCAAGCTCCTCCATTGATGGAAAATCAAAGCATAATGGCCATTGATGCAAAAGCAGTTCAGAATCAGCAGCTGAGTTTCAACAACAGTCACATGTATATGCAACAAGGGACAAACAGCAGGATTAACAATCGATTTCAAATGGTGTTTGATTCGACACCATTTGATTTAGCATCATTTGATTACAGAGATGATTGGCAAGGTGGAGCAATGGAAGTAATGGGGAAGCAACAAGATGTATCAACATGGTTTTGAATGTTATATCTCATTCTCTGTAGCATTCTTTTCCTAAATAACTCTGTTACTTGACTTGGGGTTTGTATTCTATTGGCAACCAACACTCATTTATATTGTTGATGATGATGATGAAAGCCATCTATATTTTTTTTTTTTTGTGTGTGAAAGTCATAACTCATCTCATGTTTAATAATCTCATTATTTCTTGAGTTGAAGGATTCTTTGAAAATGTTTATTTTATTAAAACTCCAACAGATAAATTTAGTCAAATACTTCTCTGTTTTATTTAATTTGATGTTTTAAATACTCATCTCATGTTTAATAATTTGTTTTATGAAAATTTTAATAAATTTGATATTATGTAATTACTTGTTTTCTGTCATGTGTTTGATTGGTTGAATTTTTTAAGTTAAATGTAAAATGATATTTTTTGAAAAAAAATGTCTATCTTTATGTAAACGCTTTTAATTTTAAAATCTTATATATCGCAATAAAAAGAATATTATTTTATGCATGAGTAACCAAAGATGAACGTATAAGTCTGTCATTTTTGTTGGTTGTTCTCAAGTCAACTAAATTCAACAATCAATATTTTAAGAAAAAGTAAACACATGGCTTAGCCACCATATTGTTAGGGGTAACAAAAGTATTTTATCTTATAATATAAGTTATATTATTCTTTCATGGAGAAAGTATATTCTCTTATAATGTGTTTTGGTCAAACATCCATTAAATAATGAGTAACAGGTTGCCAACAATTGTACAGTGTCGGCTAATGTGGCATTTTCTTCTCCACAGGTAAATTGTAATGTAAATTTTATCCACATTGTATAATCCAAAATGGATATTTTATATAATAAGATGAAAATGCCAAAATGGTGAGATTGTTATTGGGAGGAAGAGAAGACAAACGTTGTTGTCTCCTTTAGTAATGTATTTGGAGGACAGCCCATGTGATGTGCCTTGTGAAACCCCACCACTTATATAGTCTCTTCATCGCCAAAGCTGACTACATTCATCCACTCATTTTGTTTGTTGTTTTATTATTAATTTTCTTATGTTTAGAGCATCATAAATAGATATTGCAAATAATATAGTTGTTATTTTAAATCTACTGATTTTTATTAGTGTTGTTATTGTATTATCATTCGATTAAATTCACATAATACATGTTGATTTAAAAGGTTTTGTCGTCTGTCAAATGTAACGTTTTTTTCCGGATAATTATGAGAAAACCCCAAAAAAATTGGAATTATACAAACAGATAAAATCTTTAAGAATTAAAAATATTTTCTAAAAAGGCAAAATACCATTATTTTAATTTATTTGCGGTTAATAAGTTCACTGAACTGTAGTAGACATGTTCAAACAGAAAAAGAAAGTCATAATAATTTTACAAAATCATAGAACACTAAAAATTAATACACAAATTTTACCTTTTTGGAGATCAAAATACAATTCTTACTCTAGATCCTTCCATTTTAGCATTATAGATGAACCATTTATTTCACCATCTCCATGAGCGTTAATTTTCTATACAGTCATAAGAACATCTTTATGTCCACCCATGACATAAAATGGATGACGCAAATAATATTTTACCTCATGAATTGAATCAATAAGTTTTAAATCTTTGAATAATTTTAATCAATTCTATGGCTTCCCTCCGTAAAGGGGTTGCTTTATTACAAGCCATCACAATTCCAGCCAATATCATTAAAAATGCTAGCTTTTCCCATCTTCACTACTCCATTCACTACATTCCAAATCCATTTCTTGTAAATCTTGTAACGATGGATAATTTTTGGACTTCAATATCCTAGTACATTAGCTCGTAATTTCTTCATTATATTCCACATGATCAATGGGATAAATGTCACATGAAAGCACATTTATAAAGTCAAACTCATTTAGCAAAAATCGTGTTGTTTGCCCACCCAAAAGAGATCACAATTCATATTTTTTGTTCGCTACTAGCTGGTTTGCAAGAAAGAAATGAACAAGGGTAATTGACCAAACAAATTTGTTTTCCTTTGCTAGCCGATAAATAGGCCCAAGCGAAGATGTCTTAATGTAATCTAACTCTTCATTAAAATGCTTATCTCATTTTTCATCAAATAGACTGAAACGAGACTAATAGTTAATCTATGACTTAAGTGTAGGTTTCATTTCTTGTTCAAAAAGAGTTTAGCCAGCCGACAAAAAGAATCATCATTACTAGTAGACGTTTTTAACTGTCAATGAAGATAATGCATTGGAACCGTTAGGGTTTAGGAACATTGGCGGAACCAGAATAATATATTATGGGGGGTCATATATTAATATAACTAAATAATAATATTAAATTATTTATTTTTAAAAAAGTAATATTATGAAATAAATTTTAGTATTTTAGATACTATTTTTTTTTTACTTTTTAATATAAATAAAATATAATTAAGAGTAATATCATTATTTTACAAGCTTTATAACTTCTAGTTGTTCTCCGATTAAATAGATACATAGTTTCAGAAATATTTAACTCCTCATATTAGATATGACTCATATGAGTGTAGTCTCAAGTTATTCATCATTTTTATTTTATTTTAATTTTATACAAATGATATGAAATTTATGTAATTTTGTTTTTCAAGTAGGAATTAAAAAATAACAAAAACTAATTTTTTTTTTAAAAATAGGAGTTATTATTAAAAACTTAAAAGATTAAAGAGAAATAAAAAAAACTATTAGAGAAAAATAGAAAGAGGGTTCAGAGGAGTCCTTGAACTTGAGATATGGGCATTAAATTACCAAAATCAAACAAAATTTACCATGATTTAATATCCAAATAGCCTTACGAAACAAATTTTATAAACCTCCTCGTAAGCTAGCTCCGCCACTGTTGATGAACCCCATGACAGTTCATCATCTGCGGGAGATACGAAGAAGACAATCTCCTGATATAATCACTACAAGAAAACAGCTGGGAACAGACAGAAAAATCCGTCGGAAATCCATCGGAATATGCTGTTTCCGAAATATTTTCGATGGATTTTTCCGTCTGAAATAGCTCGTCGGAAAGAGAAAACGCATCAAAAATCCGTCACTCTTTCCGACAGATTTCTGATGGGCTACTGGAGACGAATAACCGACGGATTTCTGATGGATTGCCAGATCCGGTTAGTCGTTGGAATTCCATCGGAATCACACCGTCGGGACAATTTTCCGACGAATTCAGACGAGTTTTCGATGACAAATAATCAACGGATTTCTGACGGATTCCGATGTTAATAAACAAACAGCGTTCCGACATAACATTTTCCGACGGATTTCTGACGAATTTGTTTCTGCTGGATTTTTGACGGATTTCCGATGGATTTGTATTATTTAAATTTTTTTTTAAATAATTTGAAAATTTCAAAAATAAATAAATTAAAAATAAAATTAACTTTAAATTTGAAAAATAGAAATTAAAATTAATAATATTATTGAAAATGTAAATAATTCAAATTTTAAAAAACATAAATATTGTTTTAATTTTAAATTCAATAAACTAAACGTCCGGTGGTGGTGGTGGTGGGTATCGAGACATGAAACATATATAAGAACGCTAGCCGTCGGATATCCATCGGATTTCCGTTGGTAAATTCAAAACCCCAACGGCTATAAAACCGGTTATGTTAACGTTCATATTTTCTAAGCAGAAATCCGTAGGAAAAGGCTGACACCAACCGGCTACACCAACGGCTAGTTTAACGTTCACATTTACCGACGGATTTCCGACGGTCACCGGATAAAATTCCGTCAGAAATTTTTAATTTTCAGATCCGTCTAAAATTCGTCGGAAATTCCGTCGGTTTTACGGTAGATTTCTTGTAGTGAATGTTCCTCATCGAAACTATGAATAGTGTACAATATGTATAGGAAGTAGACAAATAGCTGAGGATATACAAATCACTTTTGTATACTTTCAGTGGGAAATAAAGGAGGTTTGGCCATTTTTTGGGTTCAGCATGTGCATCTTCAAATCAACCAGTCCTCACTAAATCTGTCTGATGTGTTTATAAGGGAAGAAAAACCTATATTTTGCCTAACTTATGTATATGGTAATCCGGAAGTTCGAGCACGACAAGCATTATGGAGAAGAATGGCAGAAGCAGCTATATCCGGTGCTTATAATCAGTTCTCAAGAATCGTTGTTGGTGATCTAAATATCATTTAGATCAAATGATGAAAAAGATGGAGGTCCCCAACGATCAGAAGCTTCTTTTGATGTTTTTAGGTGCATGATCAGCATCAATAGGCTTCATGATGTTAGTACAATAAGAGGGAGATTCATATGGGTTGGAAATCGACATTCTTATACTGTAAGATCAAAACTTGATCGAGTTCTGGCCAAGGCCCAATGGTCTGAAGAGTTTCCCAGAGCGCATGTACAATTGCTAAGGTGGATGGGTTCAGACCATAGACCGTTAATTTTACACACATGGGAAGTCAAATGGAAACGTAAAGGTTTCTTTAAATATGACAACAAATGGATAAATAATGTTGAACCTAAGGATCTAGTTTAGTCCACATGGGAAAAATCGTGTAAGGATTTATCTCCTAGAAGTTTCAGCCAAGCCATCATTCTATGTCGGGATGCCTTAACTAACTGGAAAAGAACCAAGAAAACAAATGCGCAAAAGTAGATAGAAGAGCTTCAATATCAACTCCATTAAGCGTATAGCTCAGTCTCACTTGATTATCATTTAATTGGTTCTTTAAAATCATAATTAACATTATTATACAGGATGGAAGAAGAATATTGGAAAGCAAAGAGTGGTATCCATTTGCTGCAAGAAGGAGATAAGAATACACGATATTTCATGAAAAGACAAAGCAACGAAGAGCAATTAACATTATTACAATGCTTGAAGATGATTAAGGAAGAGTTCACACATATCCTAAGCAAATCCAGAACCTTGCCAAAAAATACTTCCAAGACCTCTACTCAACTGATCAGAAGCAGTTTGATCCGAATATTCTAGAAGGTATACCTGCACATGTTACTTCTCATATTAATCATGATCTCATTGGGCATGTCTCAGAAGACGAAATAAGATTAGCTCTGTTTAGCATTGATCCTGGAAAATCTCATGGCCCTGATGGTATAAATGCAAGGTTTTATAGACAACATTAGGATGTTATAAAGAATGGAGTCTATAATTATGTCTTTCCAAGAAGGATTTTTGAAAATACAGCTTAACCATACTAATGTATGTCTGTTACCTAAAAAGGAATCCTCTCTTAATATGAGAGATTATATGCCTATTCGTTTATCAAATGTGGCTTACAAAGTTATATCTAAAATATTAGCCAATAGCATTAAGCCATGATTAAAAGATATCATTTTGGAAAATCAAACTGCATTATGGATAATATCTTAGTGGCTCATGATTTATTACATTCTCTGAATACCAAGAGGCTAGCTTCATATTATATGGCTATCAAGTTGGATATCTCTAAAGCTTTTGACAGAGTTGAATGGCCTTTTCTGAATTCAGTTATGGAGAAGATGGGTTTTCATCCAAAGTGGAGAAACTAGATTATGAAGTGCATCACTTCAGTGTCTTATTCAGTGCTGCTTATTAGTGTTCCTACATAAATTTTTTTTCCACAACGAGGTATAAGACAGGATGATCCAATTTCACCATATTTATATCTCATATGTACAGAAGGTTTATCATCCCTTCTTCATGCTTATTCTCATCAAAAGAAGCTGTTAGGGTATAAAGCATCGAAAGGAAGACATTTACTGTTTGCAGATGACTCTTTTCTTTTTCCTAGAGCCACTGTTTCAGATGCATACAAGATTAAGGAGATATTAAACATTTATGAACATGCATCTGGACAATAAGTAAACTACTCAAAGTAAGCCATACTTTTTAGCAAAGGTGTATCACCAAATCTTAAGGTTGATCTATCTAATATCTTGGGAATTAAATATATAGCAGGGTTTCAAAAATATTTGGGAGTACCAGAATCCATAGGAAAGAATAAAACTGATATTTTTCCTTACATCAAACAAAGAATTTAGAATAAGATTAATAGATGGCATGCTAAGCTTTTATCCCCTGCTGGAAAGGAAGTTTTGATAAAATTGGTGATAACAGCTATACAAGCTTATACTATGAGCTATTTCTTGTTGCCTAATAAGTTATTAAATCAAATGACCTCAGTTATTAGGAAATTCTTATAGTCAAACAGCCCGGATAAGAGTAGGATTGCTTGGATATATTGGGATCAAATTACAAGCTCAAAAAAAGAGGTTTAGGAATCAGAGATTTTAAACCTTTTAACATATCACTCCTAGCAAAACAAGGATGAAGACTTATATTTCAACCCCAATCTTTGTTTGCAAAAGTCTATCAAGCTAAATATTATCCTAACAATACTTTCTCCAAGCCAATAGATTCGTAGAACTAGTTATGCCTAGAAAAGTATAATGCTTGCTCATAAATTATTATAAAAAGGAGATGTCTAGAATATAGGATCTGGAAAACAAACACATGTATAGAGAGATCATTGGATCATAGACGGTCAACCTAAATCTCCCTGTTCGAAGTAGTCTCGGCTTGTTTTTCCTATTGTAGTATCTAATCTTTTTATTACAAGAACTCGTAGTTGGGATCAAAGAAAGCTTCAGGAGTATATTCAACCAAGATATTTCTTTGATCAACAAAGTAAGACCAGCTCGTGTAGAAGTAAAGGATTTGATATCTTGGTTCTATACTAAAACAGGCAACTATACTGTTAAATCTGGATATCACTTACAAAAATAATTTATGAAGGAATATCATATGGCTTGTAGTCAAGAGCAGACACACCTGTTAACCGGAGAACAAAAGACTTTGTTCAAAGATCTTTGGAAATTAAATATTCCATCCGAGATTAAAGTTTTCTGGTGGAAAATAATTCACAATAGACTCCCAGTTGCCTTACAACTTTTTAAACGCGGCATCAGACTGGATCCTACATGTTGGCTTTGTGGAAAAGAACAAGAATCCGTAAATCATCTTATGTTCTGATGTAGGGTAGCAAAGGAAGTGTGGGAGTTATCACCTAATCCTAAGCCAAAAAATAATTCTTTAACTACTCATGACCTCATCTCCAACTTGCTGGTTGTTTTTCAATCTATAAAAGTAGAAAAAAAGGGAGTCCTCTTCTACCATTCATAGGATGGAACCTTTGGAAAGCTAGAAATAGTATAGTTTCCATTAATAGAAGAGAGTATATCTCAAATATAGTCAATAATGTTTTGAATGAGCATCATATCTGGAAAAAAGCACATGTTGATTTGAAAAAGAGAGCAAGATATATACTAAATTAGTATCAACAAAGCAAGATATCTATAATAAATATGATAGATATGCATAATTTATAGATGCTTCCTGGACATCCCAGAGTCAGAACGTTAGGATAGCTTGGCAATTGCATAAGAAAACTGGAGATTGTATACTTCAAGGTGCAGCTTCTATTCCTCATGTTTCATCACCTTTTGAAACTGATGCTGTCATATTAAGAATGGAAGTTCAGGAAGTAACTAAATTGTGGTATCATGATGTTACATTTATTGGGAATTGCTAAACTCTATGTGTTTCTATGAACGATGTTACCAGTTCCAGAGGAATTACTTGGTGCCCAACAACAATCAAAAGGGAACTACAAGATCTAATCAAGTTCTATTTGTATAATAAAACCTACAAGTTTATGTATGTACGTCGAGATCTTCTACATAAAGTTCATGCTCGAGCTAAACTTGCAATAGTGCATAATGTTCCCTATAATGTAAAATATATAATGACTTTAGATCTTTATTAAAACATTTTCTTACCAAATTTTTTTTTTTTAGGGTCTAGCCTATAATATGTCCACCAGTCAACCACTTAGAGTAATTGATTTATGGTCTAGTCTATTACAATCAAAGAAACAACATTAAAACAGAGAGTAAAACTTGTCTTTCATGTCATGTAACCCCGTTAGCCAGAACCTTTGAAGTTGAACCATCACGAAGTTTTCCATCGATGATCCGGATCGAGTGATATCGAGAAGTAGAGAGATTATAGAGGAGCTACAAACCAGAGTAAGGTCATCTTCAAAGCAAGCCGCATATCTGAGTCTCAGAATCTAGAGACTATTTTCCTAATGGTGAGATCGATGGAGGTTATGATTGGAGCAGTTAATCTAAAGTATTGTTGATGTGTTCTCTTATTCCTCTCTCCTCTGATTTAGTAGATCAAGCACTGCGAAGCTAATATTGCCAATATATTCTTAGAATTCTAACCTGAAATAGCTTGCATGTCCAAAAAAGTTTGATCCCAAGATCTTATTATCAATTTGGTATCGAGATCCAATTCTCTCCCAGATGCTCCAACTGAATCAAAATTAGAAGAAGAGGTGGTCATTTCTCTCAAGTCCATTGTTACAAAGCATGCCTACCATATCTGTATTTAACCCCTAGTTTATGATCATATCTTTTGTGGGACACCGGTTCAACATAAACAACCATGTGAGTAATCTATGCTTAGGTATAGCCCTTGAATTCTAAACTATCTGGTGGCAAGATACATTATTATTGTGACTTTTGATGAGATTTTAAACCAATCCAACATAATACTTTTGCGTAGGTTTATCCTTCGGGATCCATTCATATTAGTCCTCAATTCCTTATAGTTGTAGAGTTGATAAGTGATGTTGGATAAGTTTGTGTCTATTCGATCTTGCTGGTGGGATTGTCTAAATTCTTTCAGATATGAAATTGCTGCTATTTGAGGTATCCATAGTCTTGAATTGGTTTGAGTCTTTAGGTAGCATTATAGGCATCCAAATGGTGACCTATTATCTAACAAGAACCTGCAACTACTTCCATAATCATTATTAGTTTGTCCATCAACCAAAAGTTATTTTGCTTCTCTTTTAGGGTTTAAAAGTTGTGATGCAGCCATTAAACATTTTCCTTTTGAACCAAGTTAACCATATTAAACCTGACCTAAAGAATATAAGTCACACCAACTTTAAGGCACTATCTTTTATTCCAGCTCTGAAAACCTCTCAGCCCCATACCACCTTCTTTCTTTGACTGAGTAAGTGTTTTCCATGTGACCATTGCTGAGTGATTATCTTCTAAAAGTATTTTCCATAGATAAAAACTACAAAGAGCGTTGATGTCTTAGATGCATAATTTTGGGAGAATGAAGGTGTAGCACCAGATATTCAAGATTTCTGCAACCATAATGTTAATCATAAGCAATCTTCCTGCAAAAGAGAGGGATTTTGCACTCCATGTACTTACATCTATTCTTTTATTTATTGAATAAGGGTTTCACAAATTTTCCATAGATAACTTTTTGTAATAGAGAGACACACCCAGGTACATGATTGGTGGGTTCCCATAGCTTAGACTAGTAGCTAAAACAATCTTATCTATTTCTTCTTGTGATAGACCAGAGGAGAAAATGCAAGTCCTTGCAACACTTACTGCTAATCCATATTGAGCCTCAAATTAACACTATACATGAAGCACATTCTCCACTAATTGCAGATATCCATCCAGAAATATTAGAAGATCATTGACATAACATAAGTCAATGAGATTCGACCCCCATGTAAGAGTATCAAAAGATTTAGCAATGTCAACTTTGATAGAGATCTTTTATATCATTTGTCTTTGTGGTAGCCATTGATCACTTCAACACCTAGGATAATATTCTCTATCAGCAGACAACCTTGAATGAAGGTTATTTAATTGGACAACATTAGATCAATCAAAATAGGCTTCAGTCTAGCAAGCAAAATTTTATATATTATCTTATAGATTATGTTGTAGCAATAAATATACCTATAGTCTCTAATAGCTATGGCTTCAGGTCATTTGGGAACAAGTGCAAGGACAATTGAGTTTGCTGAGGGTGGTGGGAAGGATGTTTGGAAAAACTTTGGATAACTTCAAATACTTTAGGTACTAGTAGAGTCCATGCAGCTTTATAGAATCCTGACTTAACCCATCAGGTCATGGTGCTTTATTTGGATTTAGCTTCTAAATGACTCTTGTTATATCTTCTTGATTAGGGAATTTGACTATAGATTTTTGGTGAGAAGTGGAATATATGAAGGTTACGAGCTACATGAACCAAGACACTAAAGAATAAGTAGGGGCAATTGAGCTGGAGCTAGAATGAACTGGAAGTGGTTAATGGCATGTGCACTCGTATCCAAAGGACTAGTCATTATTTTTCCCTGATGGAAATGTGAAGAATCTGATAGAGTTTTATGAAACTCTGACTTGGGAAACTCTGCGGAAGTAAGTTTTGTTTTGATTACCCTCTTTTAGCCAGTTTATTCTATACTTCTTAAAAATGATTTTTCAATTACTTTTAGGAATAACCGTTTCTTATGCATATCAGATTCTTGCTGACAAAGTGCTTGGAATGTATAATGAAACGCATGTACCTACACAATTTGAAGTATAAAATTAGCTTCACTCACTCTCTCTTGAATGTCTAAGAAGTTGTCTCTGTAAAGAGTTTTCAATACTTTTTTTATGGTCTTAAGCTTCACACACATGGTAGAGAGATTTGAAGTGTAGTTTTTGGCTCGAATCCAAGCTTCATAAAGGGTATGGATAAAGTTTTGGTGTTTGGTGGGAAAGTTGAAGAACTTATAAGGTCTAAATCCAACTTTAGGTAAATGGACAAAAAGGTCAAGAAGACATGGAAATTGGCCAGATATCTCCGAGATAAGGAATGATGTAAGGTTGTTTGGTAAAGAGGCCATCCAAGGTTGTTTACTAACATTATGTCAAGTTTTTTTGGCTATGGGGTATAAAGGTTGCATGTTTTTTCCATGTGAATAGAAACCCATGGAAACGAAGTTCAAACATCTCCATTTGAATAAGACTATCTATAAAATTGTGACATTTCAAAGGTGATAGAGTCAACTGATGACAAGGAATGCCTTTGGAAATGGAAAATTTGATTAAAGATTAAAGTCTCCTCCGAGCTACCAAGGGGAAGATTCCAAGCGGAGATTCTGCTACATGTTAACTAACTCTACCCATATATTAGTTTTTCATCTAGCTGATTTGAGGCATATAGCACACTATACACAACTCTAATACAACTTGTGATTGAAATTTCAAAGGTCAGAGTTTGTTTTGATTGATGGAGTACCATAACATTAGTCGGATGCTTCCAAATTGCAATGTTTCAACCATCAGGATCTAAAACACGGTTTGAGGTATAATATGGTTTAACTGTGGTTCGTTAATGTGAGATTGTAGAATAGTACCAAAATAAGCTGGTGTAGATTTCGTCACTGACTAGAAGGTTTGTGCTTATCCAGTTCATTGAGTCCTCTGACATTCTAAAAGAAGAGTTTTGTAATCATAGAAAATTAGAACGGGTCACTCCTTGATTTAGGAGAAAGCTTTCAAAGGAAATAGAGAAAAGGACATCGACAGAGAGGTCTATTGATGGGGTAAAATTTTCTGTAAGGATAGGATTTTTGTTTGGGCCAGGTGGCTTAAGAGATGGAGCTGTGTAAAAGATTAGTTTCATTATAATGATAAAAGATTATGAGAATTTTTGAAATCATGTTGAGAATTTTTTCGCTTAAAACTAAAAACAAAAACAAAAGAGAATAAAAAATTGGTAGAAGTCGATTATTTTGTGTTTTAGTAAACACCTATTTTTTATTTTTTTTTCTTTTTTTTTGACAACTGAATTTCATTTCAATCCCAAATGGGCAGCAATTTTACAGTCCTAAATTTTAACATTGAAGCCCAACTATGACCCATTACACATTAGTGATAATTGTCTCACATAATATTGAATTTAGGTGGGGAATAAATATCTACCATGCACTAGTATTATCGGATTAGTGGCAGTCAGTCGGATTCAGAGCATTTGAATATTATCATTGAATTTATTTATAGAGTTATTAATTTATAGAAGACTAAATTAAAATATTAATTTAAGATAGAAAATTTATTGATTTATCAAGATACTAATTTATCGAATATTATTTTTATAGAGAGTTCACTGTATTTTTGTATTTGCTTGTGCCAGCTGCAAGACGCATAGGATGAATCATTGGTCATGAGGGTTTTGGAGCTTGGCCCCTTTATGGGCTGTGTAAGCTTTATAGAAACTTCTTTTTTTTTTAACTTTTTTTGTGGTTATTTTTTTTTTGTCTTTACTCTACTTTATACCTTTACTATTTTGTTATGCTTTTATTAGAGTCGTTGAAATGGAATATATAGGCCTTCTAAGAGACTAAAGACAATTGGATTGATATATATATATATATATATATATATTTGGTAAAATGGATTGATATATTTACGTGTAAACCTCTTGTTAGTCTAATACAAATATGTTTTGCTATCTTTTCATGTTAGATGACATATCTCTTCATGTTTATTGCTTTTATTATGTGGTCATCTATGAGATACTTTAGCTCTAGATGTGACTTTAGATAGCGTTTGGAGATAGAATTGGGATAGATCTTACTTCTTAGCTGTAGGGATCTACAGGAGATTAAGACAAAGACTTTAAACCTTAGTTGGTCATTGTCTATATATTATCTCCCATCTTTTAAATAACATGTTTACTTTGTGTTATAAATTATTGCTTACCTCAGGACAAACTAGAGAATCAAACCAAATCCATCTTGTGGATGACTGGATGTAATGTTTTACCTGTTTTTATAATCACAAATATTTTTTTTAGTGGATAGACGCACTAAATAACCCAATAATCTACTATTATAAATTAAAAATTTGATATGGTAACCGGGCCCTATTAGCCTATTAGAGATCAGACTAACTCACTAACATATCTATATAGCCCTAAGCCCATGGATCTCTTTGATTATTTTCCAAAACATAAAATAGCGTGTGCCTTTTTTGTTTGTTTAAAGAAAGTAATAATACAGTTTGAGTTCAAACTAAACGAAACAGTCAACATAAAATAACGATTAGAATTTTCTAAGATAAGCTTTATATTTACATGCCAGGTTATCAAGCTGTGCGAGAAACGACTGAATGTATTTGCTTATGATATGCTAGTTTTAGTCCAACTTTGATTAGGATTTCAATATTCTTTTCTTATTATTTATTTCTTTATTACGGCAGCCATGCAACATCATCTTGAATGTTTTATGATTTCCATGAGTTAAAAAAACTAGGGAAAATCTAGACTTTAATACCTGAAAGTCTATTTAAAACATATTATTATTATTATTATTATTATTATTATTATTATTATTATTATTATTATTATTATTATTATTTTAATAAATACTATTAATATTAATTTACCCCATAAAAGGGATGGATCATGGACCTTATAAGGATTCAAAGTTAAAAAAAAAAAAAGGAAATCGGTGACAACTCCGGTGATCCGAGATGCTTGGCTTACTGAAACCAAGGAGTCACACCCATTAATTTCGACGATTACAAGAAGGAATGCTTTGCAGCTACGACGAGAGTTAGAGCTCTTTAACCGGAGTAATCAGTTCCCGTCTCCAAGCCTTCTCCCGACATGAGTCGATTCCCAGAAAATCCGATACACAATCCCCCTCTAGTCTCCTACCTAGAAAAAAAAGAGAGATCATCATCTCTAACACTAAAACCTTCAGCGCCGAACCACCATCGTTCCTTGCTCTGAGACCAACCAACTTCAGATCCGGTCAGGCATAAACAAAACTGCAGAAGCTGAGAAAGACGGTGGTTCAGACCAATCCTCAACAGCCGGATCCCAAGATTAGCCTTCGCAGATCCAAACAGATATGTCGTTAATCGCCGCGACTACCAGCAAAACCCACTAATCTGATAGCGCCTTCCGCCGTCACCCAAAAGCTCCCACGAGCAATTGAGCCGCGAGAAAACGTCCATCACGAACCTTCAACGTCCTCGGCCAGAAGTTAAGTTGACGGAAGCTTAGATAATTTGAAATAGCAAATCTTGATAAACAAGTAACTAAATATACTATAGATAAAATATATCAAATCTTGAATAAAAAATACAGCTATTTTTAAGATTTCAAAATTACTAAAAAGTCTTGACTATTGAAATCATATAACTTATCTACTTTACTATATTTTTAAAAAATCCAATATTATTAAATATTGATCTAATTTACTAACCAAAATTTTTTCAGTAATTTCACGAATTATAACTAATGAAAGAGTTTCTGCAATATATTAATAATTTGGTAAATTTGTATATTTCTAGAATACAACTAATAACATAATTAAACTAAAATAGAATAAAAGATAATTAATATATATTTGTTTTTTGGTACCGAAATAAAACACATAGCCACTAATATTCGGTGGCCACCTCGATACCCTAAACATCTAAATCCCAAAACATGTTTCTTTACCATTCATATACTTTTTTTTTTTTTAAGTCCATTCATATACTTATACTCATTGTTTGATCAAACTAGTGATTACTTGTGTTTATAATTTAGACTATCGTGACATTTTAGACGACTTAGTTTATCTTATTGGATTTCAACTAAAGATTGGTAAAAAGCAAATTAAAAATTGCTGATTCTGTTCATCAGACGGATGTTGCTAAAAATATATGGACAAGAGGAAAAAAATAAGATTGAAGATTTGAGCTTGAATGTTTATGAGAATGTAAATATTTTTGTTGAAACGAGACTAAAACATGAATATTTGTGATGCAGAGACTGCTACTAATGATATCAAGGGAAACAACATAGCGAGTAAGATAATGAGAGCTAAATCTGCTCGAGAAAGAGAAGTATAGTTTGAGGAGATCTTAATTAACATAACACAAACCATATACAATAATAATAAATAAGATTGATAAGATGGTAAAACATAAAAAATCTAATCTAAAAGATTAATTATAATCTATGATTGTATATACTAACGAAATATGAAGTAGACATTTCCCCGTGTTGTGTCACAGCGCATATTACTATCTAGTTACTTGTATTTAAAAACCCTCACATTCCATTTCATTTGTTTTTTTGATAAAATTTTTCCATTTCGTTTATTAATCTCTATAAACAACATTTAGTTGGATAAGATACAGTACAACCTTTATCAATTAATACTCGATAAATTAATAATCTCTATAAACTAATAAAATTTTTCGGTCCCGAGTTAGGCCAGTGTAATAATTAACATATATAATTAGATAAAATAATAAGATAATATTTTTTTTTGAAAACCCTGTGTAAATATATGGTCTCATTAATATCATAAATTAATAATCACATAAACTTATAAAATATAACTGATATAATTAATATAATTTAGTTAAATATGACTCTAATATTGTTTGTTTATTCATAAATTTGGATTTTTGTTGAAACTCATATATAATATTTTTCTTAGTACATCAAAAACAGTGAAAATAGCACTCAAAAATCATGAAGCATTTTAGATGTGACTCTAATATTGTTTGTTTATTCATAAATTTGGACTTTGCTGAAACTCATATATAATATTTTTTAATGCATCAAAAACTGTTAAATTGCACCCAAAAATCATGAAGCATTTTAGATGTGATGATCATTTGTTAACATGTAACCAGGCCCGACTTAAACTTAAGGGCAAGCTGGACAACTGCTTCGGGGCCCATAAGTGCAGGGGGGCCCAAAAAAATAATTTCAAACTAAAAAAAAAATTATTTTAGAGATAACTCAAAATATTTAGGGATTATTTGTATGTTTATCAAAATCTTTTTATTTCTCTAGGAGAGTACGAGACACGACACAACTTTTCATATTCCTACAACAATCCTCCTCCCACAATTCTCTTTCTCTGATGAACGATTATGATTTTTTAGCGATCCCGATTTATTCAAGGCTCTGCATCTCCTTCTGAATCTCAGAAATCGGTAGCTTTGCTCAGTTTCTATAAGTTTTCAATTTCTATTTTAGGTTTTCAGTTTATATGTACTGTTTTAAGATCGATCATGGTTATAACTTATAAGTTTATTGATGTTTTTCTTGATTTTGCTATTGATGTTTGATGTTTCTTTCTGATTGTCTGACCTTATTTACTAATATTTTTCAGGTTTGCATTTTTCTTCCGGCGGTTCAGACTTCAGATTCTTATTCCAGTCAGATAAAGAATCCAGGTGTGATTCTTCCTTTTACTTGACATTTAGACACGGTGCATTTAGATTGCATTATGAATGGAAATAAACCTGGATGTCAAAAGAGAAAGATAAAAAAAAAAACAAAAGGATTTGTTTATTGAATCACAAAGAGGTTCTTTAGATAAATTTGTGAAAAGAAGAAGTGCTAATGAAAGTTGAAATCTGATAGTGTTCAAAATGTTTCTCAGTCAAATGATCATCCTAATGATGATACTAGTCACTTGAGTGACTTAAATGCATCTAATGTTGAAAGTCAGAATTTTCATGAACAACCAAGTTCTTTTGTTGATATTTATGATCCTGTGTATTGGAAAAACCTTGACAACAAAATGAGAGATGTGTTAGTTGAGAAAGGGCCTAAAAGAGAAATGAATCTTGTGTTTCGTTTAGATAAGAAGTCTAGACATTTTTCATACAATTATTATTCTAGGAAGTTGATTAATGGAGAAACTAGTGACAGAAATTGGTTGGTTTAGTCAAAATCTGTGGACAGAGTTTTTTGCTTTTGTTGCAAATTGTTTAAATCTAGAGGTTGCTCAAATAAGTTTGCAAATGATGGTTTTTTTGATTGGAAGCATCTTTGCGAGAGAATTAACGATCATGAGACAGGTATAGAACATATGACTAATATGGAAACTTGGAATGAGCTGAAAGTTAGATTTGAGAATAATCTAACAATTGATAAAGAATTACAGAAGGAAATTGCAAAAGAGAAAGAATGTTGGAGGCTTGTCTTAACTAGAATAATTGCTGTTGTGAAATTTCTTTCTAAACGGTGTTTAGCATTTTGAGGAAAAAATGAGAAACTTTACCAAGATAGCAATGGTAATTTCTTAGGGGCTATTGAAATGATTGCAGAATTTGATTTGATAATCCAAGATCATATTAGACACATTCAAAGTCAGGAAATTCATCATCATTATCTTGGTCATAATATTCAGAATGAGGTTATTTCTCTTTTGGCTCATAATGTTCAACTTTCCATAGTAAAAGTCATTAAAGAGGCAAAATACTTTTTTGTCATTCTTGATTGTACACCGGATGTGAGCCATCAAGAGCAAATGACCCTAATAATACAATGTGTGAACTTGTCTAATAAGAAAGTAAGAGTAGAAGAGTACTTTTTGGAGTTTGTGAATGTAGATGACACATCCGGACTAGGAATCTTTGAGAAATTACTAGACATGCTAAAGTCTCTTACTCTTGATGTTGATAATATGAGGGTTCAAGGTTACGATAATGGTTCTAACATGAAAGGAAAACATTTACTTGATATAAATCCAAAAGCTTTGTATATGCCATGTGCTTGTCATAGTCTTAATCTTGTGGTTAGTGATATGGCCCATTCATGTGTGAAAGCTATTTCTTTCTTTGGAGTTTTGCAACGCATATATGCATTGTTTTCTAGTTCTACAAAGAGATGGAAGATTTTGCTTGACCATGTTCCTTTTTTTACTCGTTGGGAGAGTCGAATTCAAAGTGTGAAAGCTATCAGATTTCAAGCACCACAAGTAAGGTCAGCTTTATTGGAATTATATGAATCATGTAATGATGCTATGACAAAAAGTGATGCTGAAAGTTTAATTACGGTGTTTGATAATTTTGAATTCTTGCTTGGCATAGTTATTTGGTATGAAGTTTTGTTTGCTATTAATTTAGTGAGTAAGAACTTACAATCTAAATCTATGTGCATTGATAATGCTTTAAAACAATTGGAAGGTGTAGTTTTGTTTCTTGAGAAGTATAGACAAGAAAGGTTTGATTCTAGTTTGAGTGTAGCTAAAAGTATTGCTCTTGACATGGACGTTGATTCTGTGTTTCTACATAAGTGTCGTATCTTTAGGAAAAAACAGTTTGATGAAACTGATTTTGGTGAAAAAGTGCAATCATGTGAGGATGATTTTAGGGTTAACTACTTTTTAATTGTTGTGGACATGGCAAGAACTTCTGTTAAGAACAGATTTGATCAGATGATGAATTTTAAAACTGTTTTTGGGTTTTTGTTTGATTCGAAAAAATTAAAGGTATTAAGTGAAAGTGAACATCGAATGCATTGCACTAATTTTTACAAAAATATTTCTCATGGTAATTCTTCAGATATTGATTTAAATGATCTTTATTCTGAATTGAGAATGCTACAAATGACTTTACCATGTGTATCTATGGAACCTAGTGACATTCTTGAGTTTGTTGAAAGTGTGGGTTGTTATCCGAATGTTTCAATTGCTTATCAAATTCTTTTGACTACACATGTGACTATAGCCTCAACAGAAAGAAGCTTTTCAAAATTTAAATTGTTGAAAAATTATCTAAGATCTTCAATGTCTCAGGAAAGATTGAACGATTTAGCTATTTTATGCATTGAAAAGAACATATTAGAGAGCATTGATTTTGAAACTATTATTCATGATTTTGCATCCCATAAAGCTAAAAAAAAAAGTTTCTTATGATTGCATTTATCTTTTTTGGGAAAACTATTAGTTCCTTTCTTTTTTCAGATTCAGGTACTGAGGAGCTGATGGTGTGGAGATAGATGGTTGCAAAAAAAGCTAGGAAAAAAGGGATAACACAATGAAGATAAAACGACCCGTCCCGGAAACCACTAAACCGGGACCGGTTTACTAACACAGAAAATGCGCGGAACAACAAATTAAAAAAAAACTTTTCTAACAACTTAGACAGTTTATTTATTAAATCCACCAATTAAATAAATAAATAAAGTTTAGCAACTTAGCGGAAGCAAAACACCAATTAAACCAGTCTAACAACTTAGCGGAAGCAAAACATCATACTACAACGTCTAACAATCGACATAAATAAAACAGCATAAATCACCCAGACTCTGGTCATGTCATCAATCCCCGCAGCCTTGGTCCCACGAGCTCCAGCTAACAATCCTTGTCTTTTCCCTTATCTGCGTCATTACGAAAAGACGCAGTCAGTATTTAATAAATACTGAGGAAGCGATCAACCCGTCTACTAGGTCAATAACAGACAGGCGACCACATAGTACTTCCCAGCATAATAATATGCTCGGGATTTGACAAGCAGCAAAAACAGCATTCAATTAAATTATTCACGCTAAAATAATTAATTAAAATCAACAAAACAACAATTTAAATAAATTCAACGATTCAGCAATTAAATTATTTTTACACTAAAAATAATTAATTAAATTCAACAAAAACACAATTTAATTACGGCAATTAAATTCAGCAATTCCCAGGATTTAATCAACTCACAATAAATTTTTAACACCACATCAAACACCAAAAATCACGGAAATAAATCCTATGCATAAATTAAACCGGAAAACCTCTGTAAGTCCAGTCCGACCACGGTACTGCACTCACCTCGAAACCTTCGGGATATGTCCGGGGTAAAGTTTGACGACTTCTGAAACTTCCGGAAATCCTAAAGACCTATTTACCAAAATACCCGGGACAGAAATTATTAATAACTAATAAAATAATATTAAATATAATATTAAAAATATTAAATCAGCCAATTAACAACTTAATTAAACAACTAACTACATGACTTATACAAACTAAGTCATCTTCCTCGATGACACCTCTGTAACTCCACGGACCGACAACATCAACACGGCGACCCAACTCCCTCACCGCCACTCCATCATCACGCCACCAACCGCCCTGAACAACATGGCGACACCCACATCGCCACCACCCAACCAACTCCTTCACCAACCGCGGCTTTCCCAATACGCCTCTGATCAAATCCTCAACACACCACCACCGTGACCCAACATCGAGCACCCGCCGTACTCGATCAATATGAAAACAAGAGGAGAGGAGACTTACCCAACGAGAGAAGAGAGAGAGAGATTGAAGCTTCACACGTACGACGAACCTCCACCTCAACCACAATCCCACAAAGCTCAGTTCTCTTTCTTCTTTCCACTTAGGAGGCGGCTAGGTATCGACGAAGAGGGTACATACGCTTATACACATATATAAGCGTGTATATATTGACCCGAAAAATTTTAAATTGATCAATTTAACCCAACCGAGAACTTCCAATTCGATCAATTTGGTCCTTAACTTTCCGAATCACAAATTGGCCCCAAACTTCCAAAATTATCACTTAAACCCGCCTGCAACTCCTGGATTTAATCAAATCCACCCCTAACTTTCGAATTCAACAAATACACCCCCATTACTGGTTTGCGGATGTTACAATTTCTTATAACGCCCTGACCGCCACCGTCCGTGAGAACCTCCACGACCTCTAGGGGCCCCACACCCTCTCCAGGGCCCGTGAGCACTCGACGTCCCCTCTAGGTACTGCACTCATCCTCGTCTGACTGCCGGTTTGTTATCTCCCGAGGCTCTTCAGACTTGTTACTATCCCTACATATCACCACATGATCTTTCCCCGTGTTTTGGCCTCACTCACACGGTACCGACAATCACTTCTCGGTAGGTCACCCATCCTAGTGCTACTCCAGTCCAAGCACGCTTAACTCTGGAGTTCTCTCAGGACAAGTGAAGGAAAAGATAAGTGCACTTTGGTGATATAGGTAGCCAAATCAAATCTCTTAACCTCTTCTCAGAAACCGGGATTGTTACAACTCACCCCCACTAACAGACTGCAACGTCCTCGTTGCGCACCCATCGCCCTCAGGACTGCCTCCCGGGTCAGAACCGGTTTGATATAACCTAGAGCTCTAATACCACTTATAACGCCCCGACCGCCACCGTCTGTGAGCACCTCCACGACCTCTAGGGGCCCCACGCCCTCTCCATGGCCCGTGACCACTCGACGTCCCCTCAAGGTACTGCACTCACCCTCGTCTGACGGCCGGTTTGTTATCTCCCGAGGATTTACAGACTTGTTACTATCCCTAAATATCACCACATGATCTTTCCCCGTGTTTTGGCCTCACTCACACGGTACCGACAATCACTTCCCGGTAGGTCACCCATCCTAGTGCTACTCCAGTCCAAGCACGCTTAATTCTGGAGTTCTCTCAGGACAAGTGACGGAAAAGATAAGTGCACTTTGGTGATATAGATAGCCAAATCAAATCTCTTAACCTCTTCTCAGAAACCGAGATGTTACAGAAGAACTCTGTTTTTTTCTATTTGATAAACGATATTATATTTGTTTTGGATTATTCCAAAAATGTCATTGACTACATCTTTTTTATATGTTAAGAGGGCCTTTTTTTGAATCGTGCCCCAGGGTCTATACTATGTTTGAGCCAGCCCTGCATGTAACTACATCTAAAGATATCGCAATACTGTCTTCCACTCCTTACTTAGATATTTTTAATAGATTTTTTCAGATTCTTCTATACTAGATTTTTTTTGAAATTAGGCAAATCACTCTATAAAATACTCCAGTCCTGGTATTATTAATTTATAGAGGTTTAGCTGTATATGAATCATTGTATATACGAGAACTAGATTAGGACGCTGATGTAAATTATTTATGTTTAATTTTATTGATGTGAATATTTAGATTTTTATTAGTAACATCCATGTTTGTTTAGAATTCTGACTGATAATTTATTTTTTAGTTGGATTTCAAAACTACGTTACAATACAAGATAAATCTATTTGATCGTACTAAAACTGGATTTCAGTCCCATGCATTCCATATTGATAATGTAAGAATCAAAATTTTCTTATTGATCAATAAATTAAATTTTTGAACTTCAACGCCCATTATTTATTGGTTAATATACATGGTTAATGAATTAAAAAATTGATACATATCAAAATCTAATTTACCAAAACAGCATAGTGAACCATATCTTCCAAAGTATAACACTTGTAGAATCCAACTTTCCGAGAAATACTATATTGCAAACCAGCCAAAAATCGTGCTTTGGTGTTGTAGAAATACCATATTGCAAACCAGCCAAAAATCGTGCTTTGGTGTTGAATACCATATTGAAAACCAGCCCAAAAATCGTGCTTTGGTGTTGTTTTCATCTTCTCTGATGCCCAATTGTGATGAGGACATCCGAACCAAGGTAAACCTTGGCGAGGGACGATGCACACGGATAAAAATTTCATAGCCAATGACAAGGAAGAGATGATTGATGATGCTTCAATTGTCTATGAGAAAGCTTATGGAACTACTACCACTTCAGAGAGGGACTGTACTGTGCGTACGGCAGGCTTAGATCCTAATCCTATTGGCGACAGCGGGACCTTTCTTGTTGTTGGGACAGTTACTCCCGAGGAATCTCCATCAACATGTACCACAAGTCAAACCACTCAAGAACAGGAGTTCTGCTTGAATATTCACTCAGAAACCACCTATTTAAAAGACTTTGATCGAGCCAAATTGCCAAAAGAACCAGCCAATCGGAAGGAGTCCAATTTGAAGCAATTTAGTCGGTTTACTTTAAGTGAACCAACAAATCTAGATAGAAGTAGCTCCAGCCACACTTGATTTTTTCCAACACTCATTTGGAGACTAAATGCTGTTTTAGGATTCCCAAGACTGCAAGCAAGCCAGTCCCACGAATTTGTCCAAGAAGATCACACTTACCTTACACGGACTTACCATATGTGGACCAAGGAGCATTCAAACCACAACGGCTCTTTTTTGATCCTCTTAGGCACTAATCAAGGCACATTCAAGACCTCCAAACCGTGCCAAGACACTCCAGCTTCGGCCCCAAGCTGTCAAGACTCAAGCCATCTCACAACTTACCTTATTTGGCCCGATTGCTTCATAAATTCACCAACGGCCATATACATTTAATTTGCACGATTTCTTTCTTTTTTCTAGTCCTTAGAATGTTGTAAGAGAGATCTATAAAAGCTCAGCTCGACCCCCTTTGTAAAACACCCTTAGTCGAATTTTCAAAGTTAATAAGAAAACTGTTTTTTCTTCTCTTCCACAAAGTTGTGAATTCTTTGTGTTTATTTTCATTAGTTCTTATTTGAGTTATTCATTTAAGTTCTTTTGAGTCTGCAACTTAAGTTATTGAGTGATTCATTAGCTTGTGCTGTTCATCGATTGAGTGAGTCAATCATTTCACCCCATCTCGACTTCTATTTCATCTTATGCTTCGCATAGGCTTAGAATCCTTTGATTATCAAGTGGTCTAAGCTCGGGGTGATTCCGTGCCTGCATCATCTGGTATCAGAGCTTCAAAAGCTCCTACCCATCAGGTTGTATTCATCCAACCTCTATCCCTTTTAATTTTCTGTTTTGTTGTTTCAATTTTCGTTAAAAATCGAAAACATATAAAAATTGTTTTTCTTTCTTTTGTTCTTGCTAGTTTGCTTCAGTATCTTTCATAAAAACCAAAAGAAAAATTTATTTGCTTCAGTTTGTTATTTGTTTCGATTTCATAAATATAAACCCCATAAAAAGTTTCTGATTTTACAGTTTAAGTTTTTCGTCAATTTTGTTGTGTCAATTTTATAAAATCCATAAAAACTCAAAAAAATTATTTCGTCTTTTGTTCTGCTTTTCTTATAGTCTTGAAAACCCAAAAAAAAAATTATCCCAGAATTTAGAAGTCCGTTTGGTAATTGTTTAAGAATTAAATCTCGACATATCAAAAACCGCTTCTGGATTTTGATCTGTTTTGTTTGAGTCGTATAAAATCATAAAATTTCCAAAAAAAAATATATTTTATTTTTGATATCGTTAATTAAACTCTTAAGAAGATTTAGCAAGTGGAATTTCAAAATTTGGAGTCTATTTGATATTTCTTCGAAGTTGGTTTCCAAACTGTGTCCAATTGGCTTAAATTGTCTAAATCGGTTCTTTTAGTTGCTAGAGCTTTGATATTGTGTTGAATCTTTTGCAGGAACCATCCGCCATGGACTATGAATCTGATGTAGAGGATGAAAGAAGTGAGTTTAACACCTCAGAGATCGATTGGGGTGAAGAACTGGACCCCTCATGCAGTGGAGATGAAGGATACGACCCCAACTCATGGGAAAGAGGTGCTGATTCTGAGTTCGTTACTGGAGAAGGCTATGAACGTAATGAAGAACATTGGGATGATGAGACAGAGTCAGAAAATTTGTCCTATGAAGAAGAAGACCTTGGAGTCACTAGCTCTCAAATCTGTTTAGAAGAAGAAGCTGATTATGAAGCACCGCCGTGACCTGGAGTTACAAACATTAGCCACGAGGGTGAGTCAGATGACGAGTCAGAACCGTACTCATATCAGGACAATCACCAACAATGGTACCAAGGTGAAGATGAATCCCAGAGCAAAGATGCTGATTTACGAACCAACTTTGAAGAAGAATCAAGTCCTGCTGAAGATGAATCATGCCATGATGAAGGAGAAAACTATGAAGATACTGGTTCAGAATGTGAAGAAGATGAAAAACCATGGTGTGAGATACCATATTCATATCATGAGGAAGAACACCAAGAAGAAATTCACTCTCAATGCTCCCAAGAAACTGCTGAAGAGAAAGAAGTCGAAAGTGAGGCTGGAAGAGATGATGAAGTAGATGAACCACACTACATTAACTTTTCTGGAAGCGGGCAAGGAACATCAGCTTACCTACAATGGGAACAAGACAAGGAGCATTGGTTCCTATGCAATCAAATCCCTGAGGATGAGAAGGCAGATATTGCGGAGGAAACTCTAACTGAGGATGCCTTTGCCTATTGGGATTTAGAGGCATATGAGAAATTAGGTTGGAGAGCATCAGACGCCACTTGGGAAGAGATGAAACAGATCATGAGAGATGGGTTTGTCATAAGTGCTAAAAGGAAAAACCAATGCTATGCCGAGATTGAAACCTATTCCAAACCAAGAAGAATGGTTCTAGCCCCAACACCAAGGTCTAAGGTGACAACACCAAAGGACGCTAGCAGCCCTGAGCCAAGGAAAACGCCTCCGCCTGCACTTAAGGATAAAAATGATTCCCATACAACAACTCAAGCAAAGGAGAAGAAGCATAAATTAATCCCAAAAGATGTGGTTTACAACCAGAATCTGAGTTCAATGCTTAAACCACACGGTAAACCAAAGCAATGTAAGTCTCCTAAGCTATCAAAATCAAAAGAGATAATCTGTTATAGATGCCATCAAGGAGGACACTTTGCGGCTAATTGCCCCACTAGACAGCTAGAAAAATCTGCATCCGTAATGTCAAAACTGGATATGAGTCCTATTCAAACAAGTTTTGACAATTCCTGTTCTAGCATAATACTCTTGTCTATGCCAAAGGTTGATAATACAGGTCATGTCGTGGAGCATGGAGCTAAAGAAGATACTAGAGACTTGGAACGTAAGAAGAAACCTCTGGAGACAACAGCACAACTTCTAGTAAGTGACATTTACGAGTTGATTAATTATTGTCAAACTCTCATATTTACTCGTAGTCTCAAGCCTGATAGTTTAAGTCCTTATGTCCCGAGTGAGATCACCTACTTACTGATTTTAGAAAAATGTGATAACAATTCTATTTCTCTACAGAGAATTATGAAACAAAACATTTGTTTAATTACATAATTAAAACATGAGCAAAGATTTTATCAAAGTGAGACTTTCCTACCTTCTTATAGTTACTCCATGACTGTATTAATGCATTTGATTTTTGCCAAAAGAGTTAGGATGATTACAGAACCAAGGAGGAGCCACCAGATGCTAAACCAGCTATTGGACGAGCTCAACACCATGAAGGAGTCCCATATTGTCCAGCCAAGGCGAAACCACCAGATTCTAAACAACCTATTGGACGAGCTCAAAACCATGAAGAAGTCCAATTTTTCCAGCTCAAAGATGAACCACCAGATGCACCACACATTTACAAACCATCACCATACCGGGGTAAGACTCTAGAATCCCAAAGATGAATGAAAGCTAACTTGCTTTCTCTTGGTGCAGATTGTATAATTTCAAGGTCGAAATCTTTTCAAGGGGGAGGGTATGATGAGGACATCCGAACCAAGGTAAACCTTGGCGAGGAGACGATGCACACGGATAAAAATTTCATAGCCAATGACAAGGAAGAGATGATTGATGATGCTTCAATTGTCTATGAGAAAGCTTATGGAACTACTACCACTTTAGAGAGGGACTGTACTGTGCGTACGGTAGGCTTAGATCCTGATCCTATTGGCGACAGCGGGACCTTTCTTGTTGTTGGGACAGTTGCTCCCGAGGAATCTCCATCAACATGTACCACAAGTCAAACCACTCAAGAACAGGAGTTCTGCTTGAATATTCACTCAGAAACCACCTATTTAAAGAACTAGCCAATCGGAAGGAGTCTAATTTGAAGCAATTTAGTCGGTTTACTTTAAGTGAACCAACAAATCCATATAGAAGCAGCTCCATCCATGCCTTGATGTTTTCCAACACTCATTTGGAGAATACATGCTGTTTTAGGATGCCCAAGACTGCAAGCAAGCCAGTCCCACGAATTTGTCCAAGAAGATCACATTTACCTTACACGGACTTACCATATGTGAACCAATGAGCATTCAAACTACAATGGCTCTTTTCTGATCCTCTTAGGCACATTCAAGACCTCCAAACCATGCCAAGACACTCCAGCTTTGGCCCCAAGCTGTCAAGACTCAAGCCATCTCACAACTTACCTTATTTGGCCTGATTGCTTCATAAATTCACCAACGGCCATATACATTTAATTTGCACGATTTCTTTCTGTTTTCTAGTCCTTAGAATATTGTAAGAGAGCTCTATAGAAGCTCAGCTCGACCCCCTTTGTAAAACACCCTTAGTCGAATTTTCAAAGTTAATAAGAAAACTGTTTTTCTTCTCTTCCATAAAGTTGTGAATTCTTTGTGTTTATTTTCATTAGTTCTTATTTGAGTGATTCATTTAAGTTCTTTTGAGTTTGCAACTTAAGTTATTGAGTGATTCATTAGCTTGTGTTGTTCATCGATTGAGTGAGACAATCATTTCACCCCATCTCAACTTCTATTTCATCTTCCGCTTCGCATAGGCTTAGAATCCTTTGATTATCAAGTGGTCTAAGCTCGGTGTGATGTCGTGCCTGCATCAAATTGATTCATAAGTCGATCCATCTCCATTTGGTGTTCATCGACACTACGATTCCCTTGAAAAAGTTGTTGCAACTGTCGGTGGAGTTGTTGATTGTGATAAGGAGGCAAAAATCGACTTCTTATGATGTTCTTCATCTCCGTCCAAGTGCAAATTTGCTGCATATTAGTTTAAATTCTGCTTATTACATTTTGATCCCACCGAGTCAAAGCAAATCCATGCAATTGTGCAACCGCAACAAGTTGTCTCCTTTTATAGCCATAACCATATCAAGAGAAAATTGAATCCATTTGAGTCTTTCATCCAAATAATTCTCTGGTTCTGGTATCCCGTGAAATGAAGGAAACATGTGTTCTGGGTTTCTTTCTCCTTGAGGTCGTTGCTCACCATCATCTTCTATTATTTAGTTTAGAGGTTGTGGTGCTGGTAGCCGGTTTGATTCTCGATCAGCCTCAAGTCGAGCCATGCGTTGAATTAGTTCTTGCATCATTGTTCGAAGATCTTGGTTTGGATCGGTTGCCATGAAAATTTTCATGCAAAAAGTTAGAAAACAAAAACACAGATGATAAACTCTCACTCACGTGTTCACTCTCAAGTGTTTTGGCTCCCTCGTGTATTTACTCTCTTTAGTGATTTTTATTCTACAAAGATGTTTGTCGTAAGGTTCACAACAAACTTTTCAAGCTAAAATAAGAACTTATCCTCTCAAAAACCTCCAGGAATATAATTAAGCTAGCAAAGTGGCCGAAAGAAATTTTTTGTTTGTGAGTAAAGGATTACCTCAAAAGAAATCGGGCTTAAGAAAAGGGTTTGACTTGAACAAAGAAACTTTGCAAGATGTTAGGATAGGCTTAAAGGGGTTAAACAAAGGGACCACTTACTTGAAAGAAAAGGTATTAGGGGGGAGGGGGTGTTGTTCGATCTAGAACAAGATCCAAATATCCCAATTTAGGCACACTAGGCAATCTCCCTAGAAATGATGATAAATCTTCAAAGTAACTTTGAATCTCAATATGAATCTTTGGAAAAATATGGGAGCTTTCTGTTATGACTTTTCTTCAAAAATGGTGTGTGGAGAAGATGAACGAGACTCTTCTTTGAATTCATGACTTTTCAACTTTTTTTTGTTGGTCGAGACTTTTCTCTCTTTTTTATTTAATAGTACAAAAATACAATTTATAGAAGAAAATAAAATAAATAAAATAAAATAGAAATAGAGAAATTGGGATATAAGATCAATTGCCTAGCCAAAGCTCTGATATCAAAAACTTATACACGCCTCTACGGATACCTCCAAATATGCATAAGAGGAAGATGTAGCAATTGTTCTAGAATTTGAACTAGGGGTTGAAACGTTAGGGATGGAATGCCGGATACCACAACAAGAGCTGAAACTCGTGCATACTATCCTAAAAGCTTTTAAGGAACAAATCCTCACCTAGCCAAAGGTAGTTCAAAGTGAACCAAACGAGATGAACAATCTCAAACTTTTTTTTTTTAACCAAACATTAAATTAGAAAGTCACTCCACAATTAGTTGCCCAATTTAAAGAGTAGTGCTTACAAACGAGGATTCTGAAAATAACACTCTAGAGGTCTGTGCTAAGCAATCGGTCTGTCTATTACAAGAATAAAGAATACGAGAGATCAAAAAATCAGGTAAAAAAATATGAAGCGAGGCAAGGTCATCAAGCTGATTGGAGAAGACGGGCCACTCCTTTGGAGATTTCACCATTGCAATCTCAAACTATTTTATGAATAATATTTGTGTGTTTCTCAAAGGTTTACAAAGCCATATAAATAGGTAGAAATTTATTCTAGAAATGTGGAAAGAAATAAATGTAGAAAAAACAACTCTTAGAATTCATTACCACTCTCTTTCGTAATCTTCACGTTGATTATTCTTGTTGGAGTAAGATAACAATCTTTCACTCCTCTTTGTTTGGCGCTGTAGTCAAGTGGACTTCGTTAAACGTTCCTGTAATAAATAAATCCATGAGTCTCTTGAACTTCTGCGCCCGAGCTCTTGTCACCGGTCCTAATGATGTACAGGAAGCTCCACTTGGCCAGTCATCCTTGGATTCACTACTTCCGTCTCCTCTTTGACAAACGCAGACGAAAACATTGAGATCTCCTCATTGATGATTGCATAATTCCCATCCCATTTAGAAAGATTGGTCCTCAAATCTTCATCTCCTACATTAAAAAAGACAAATCAGAAACATTAGAAGTGTTTGAAACTATATACTAACTGCGCAAATCCAACTTATAGTCATTATCCCCTATGAATTCAGTCACATGGAATGGAATATCTCCTATAGGATTGAACTTGTGTTTGAGGAGTTGAGGGAAGCACTCAGTCCTCAAATGAAGTGAAACCCAATCTCCGAGCTGAAACACAACCTTGCATTTTCCTTTCTTAGCTTTAGTCACATATTGTTCCGTTCGGTTCTCTATGTTTGCACGAGCCTTTTCATGGATTTTCTTCACAAAATCTTCTTTCTCATTTCCACCCATGATTAAGGTTTCTGTTGTAGGCAATGGAGAGAAATCAAGAGGCGTTAGTGGATTAAAACCATAAACAACTTCAAAAGGTGAAAACTTTGAAGCGGAATGCTTAGAACTATTGTAAGCAAATTCAATATAAGAGAAGCATTCTTCCTAATTTTTGAGATTCTTTCCAACGATGGTCCTTAGCATTGCTCCCAATGTTCGATTCACCACTTCAGTTTGTCCATCAGTTTGAGGATGACAAGTGGTAGAGAAGCAAAACTTAGTCCCAAGATGTTTCCACAATGTCCTCGAAAGGTGACTAACAAACTTGGTTTCTCCATGCAACCTTACAAATTCTTTGAAAAAAAAGTGACCGATTTGAGATGCATCGTTACTCTTTGCACATGGTATAAAATGTGAAATTTTGGAGAAATGATCAACAACAACAAAAATAGAATATTTTCCTCCTTTAGTGTTTGTCAAACTTAGAACAAAATCCATTGCTAAATCAGTCCAAGGAGCATGAGGAATTGGCAAAAGAGTATAACCTTGTGGAAGAACTTTAGACTTTTATTTCCTGCAAACAATGCGTTGATCACACATACACTCAACATCCTTTCTCATCTTAGGCCAATAAAAGTATTCATGCAAGGTAGCTAGAGTTTTAGCTTGTCCAAAATGACCCATGAGTCTATAAGCATGAACTTCCCTTACTAAAAGTTTTACTAACGGATCCTTTTGGAATGCACAAATGATTTTCCTTGAATAAAAAAACCCATTAAGCACATAAAACTTTCCAAAACCAACATCAGCACATGCAGAAAATGTGTCAGAAAAATCTGGATCAAGAGAGTATAACTCCTTAAGATGTTCAAAACCAAGAACTTTTGCTTCCATTGTAGTCAAAAGAGCGTACTTTCGTGAAAGTGCATCAGCCACTACATTTTTCTTACCTTTATTATACTGAATTGCATATGGAAAAGACTCAATGAATTCCATGAATTTTGCATGCCTTCGGTTCAACTTTGTTTGGCCTTTGATGTACTTCAATGTTTCATGATCGAAGTGAATCACAAATTCTCTAGCACGAAGATAGTGCTGCCACATCTCAAGCACTCTCACCAATACATAAAATTCCTTTTCATAAGTCGAATTTTCAAAGTTGAACCATTGAGCTTCTCGCTAAAATAAGCCACGGGTCTTCCTCCTTGCATACGAACAACACCAATACCATTACCTGAAGCAACACACTGAATTTCAAAAGTATTAGCAAAATAAGGCAAAGATAAGACCATAGCATTGGTTAGTCTCTCTTTGAGTGCATCAAATGCTTGTCGTTGTCTTTCGTCCCACTTCAAGTTCATGTCTTTCTTGGTGATCTCCGTGAGAGGGGCTGAAATTGAGCTGAAATCTTTGACAAATCGCCTATGGAAACTTACCAAACCATGAAAACTCCTAACTTGGTTTTTCTTTGTTGGTGTAGGCCATTCTTTAAATGCTTTGATCTTCTTCTCATCAACTCGAATTCCCTGTGAGCTAACCAAAAATCCAAGAAAAATCAGATTCTCTTGATAAAATACACATTTCCTTAGGTTAGCATACAAGCATTCTTTTTGTAAAACCTCAAAGATCTTATTTAAATGATGTATATGTTTCTGCATATTTTGACTATACACAAGAATATCATCAAAGTACACCACAACAAACTTACCAATGAATTCTCGCAAGATATTATTCATGAGGCACATAAATGTGGATGGAGCATTAGTAAGATCAAATGGCATCACAAGCCACTCGTAGAATCCTTTCTTTGTCTTAAACAATTTTTCATCACCTTCTTTGATCCGAATCTGATAGTATCCACTCTTGAGGTCAACTTTCGAAAATATGCTAAAACCACTCAACTCATCAATCATATCGTCCAAGAGAGGAATTGGGTGACAATATTTGATGGTTATATTATTGATGGTGAGACAATCTATGCACATTCGCCATGTACCATCCTTCTTGGGCACTAGGAGCACCGGAACAGGACAAAGACTTAGACGTTCTCGAATATATCATGTTGTCATCAAGTCCTCAAATTGACGTTGGATTTCTTTTGCTTCCTATGGTTTTGTTTGGTAAGCGGGTCGATTGGGAAGAGAAACTCCAAGAACTAAATTCATTTGATGCTCTATACCTCAGATTGGAGGTGATCCCGTTGGAGTATCTTCTGAAAACACATCTTTGTAATCTTGAAAAAGAGATGAAACATTAGTAGGTAAAGTGTTATCAAATTCATTAACACTATGGAATTTTTCTTTATAAGTTAAGAGCAACACTTCCCTTCCTTTTAGCAATGTTTTGTCCACCTCACGAGCCTTACTAAAGAAATTAGTCTTGCTTTTGTGCCCCCTTTTCTCTCCATTTGTTGCTACTATGTTACCCTCCTTGTCGACTTGTTGGTTTTCTTCTTTTTTCATCTTTTCCATTTGAACCAAATCTTTATAGACATCTTGAGGCGATAATGGTATCAAATATACTTATTCTGGTTATGAAGAACAAGGTATTTATTGGTTTGTCCATCAATCTTGACCTTTCGATTATATTGACATGGTCTCCTAAGAAGTATATGACAAACTTGCATGTTTACAACATCACACGTAACTTTATCTTCATATCGACCAATCTTGAAATGAACTTCTGATATACAAACTTTTTATAGCATTTTACATTGCATTTTTCCTTTAGTTTCATCTCATTATAGTGTCTAGGTGTATGTTTTGCATTTCTTCTTCATATTATAGATTTTGGAGCTAAGGTATGCAACGAGAGGAATAAAAGGAAGGAGATGACCAAAGGACAGAGAATTGGAAGAAGAACCGAAGATGTGGCGGTGTAGAGCAGCGGCCAAGAGACATCGGAGTCCTCCAGCAGTCAAGCACAACGGTTTCACCACCCCGTTGAGTTGCAGCAGTCACAGGGAGCAGTTTAGTGTCACCGCGGGCAAACCTAGTATTTTATCGAAGCTTTTGGTTGGAGACTTGCATCAGCATGGCGACATCCTGGGGACTCAGCGGGCGGTGTAGCAACTCCGTGGGGCTTCTGCAGCATGACATAGCGGCATCGAGTCACCGATGGAAGCTTGAACAAAATCCACCTGGTAGATTGGCGAGGAACTACAGCTGCTTAATCACCCCGCGGAGCCACAACGGCCAAGACCAGCGGCATCACACCACTGCGGCGCACCAGCGGGCTACTCCTGCAGCTTCACGCCACCGTTAGTCCAATCTGGTTCATTACAATTTTTACTTGGTTTTATGTGGTTGACTTAGTTTTCTCTAGCTTTCCTATAAATACTCTAAACCTAATTAGAAACCTTATACTTCGTTTTTGGAGAATTCTCTCTTTGCCTTTTTGGAGACCTTTGTATGAATCTCTTTGTTTCAAAGTATTAGATCTATTTTTTTTCTTAAATCTTTCATCTATTCTCTTATTAATCATGATTATGCATCTATCAAGCTCACTGATTTGTGTTTTCATGACTATGAGTGAATAGTCTTTTAGATGAGTTTAGTAAAAAGTCAAACTATCAACTTCCACTTGTTTACTCGCCTTCATGCCTCCATCATGGTTCAACCATTACAAATTAAAAGAACTTGGATGCTTATTTGTTGGAAGGTTCAATTTCTGCACCATGTAACAGCTAGCAACATTAGTGAAAAACCCACTATCAATGATGAGAAGAAACACCTTTTCCCGTGACAAGACAATGCGTATGGAAGATGTTTTTTCGCTGCTCATTCTCCTCACTCTTTGGTTGAACACTAAGCACTCTTCTTGTGACTAACATCTCTCCAATTTCAGGATACTATTCTCTTTCACCTCCGGAGCTATCATCATCACACACATGTGTTTCATATTCACTAAAATCATAAGTTCCATCACCCCCTATGATAATAGTTTGTGCATTAGGACACTCTCGTGCCATATGCCATCTCCCTCGACACTTGAAACACTCAAAATTTCGTTTTTTCTTTATAGGTATCTTCCCGAAATTGCTAGATGAATTATTCTTTGAGAAGTACATTTAGAAAATTAATTTATATGTATTAGTTATTATAAAATGCAACTCAAGATATACTAATTTTTTATTAATTCACTAAGAATAGAAATAAGACTAAAAATAATCTAAAACATTGATTGGGTTATAACGATCAACGGGTTGGTAAAATCTTTGTACGAGTATCTCATTCTCTTACTCAATCCATTATGTGTTGGACTAAAATAATCAAATCCAAAACATGTAAAATTATATAAAAGAGATTGGGTACAAGACGAAATATTTCGGACGGATACGAGACATGACGGGTTTCCATCCCAAAATAGACAGGTCAAAGACAAATGTTGTATAACTAATTTTATAATCTAGACTAATATATATATATATATATATATATATATCTTTAATATTATAACTACTTTTTATAATAATTAAATTTTACTTATTAAAATTTATTTTTAATAGAAATGGACTAAAATAATCAATCCAAAATGGATAATTATATAGGATGTTATTCTTGTAAACAATAAATATGATTAGAATCACATTCTCTTCAAGTTTATATTGTAATGAGGATATTTATTTGTATGATGGAAACTAATTATACATAGCATTGACAATTAGTAAAAACCTACTAATCACTTTAAAGATAAAAAGGAAATTTATCCTTTTTTAGTGATTTGATATGCTAATAAAACTACGTAACTGTATGACATCACGACTTATAAGAAAACACAAAAACGTACAAAAAACTAACACCTTATATTTTAATGAAGTTTAAATTACACAGAAAAAAACATTGATAAACATTAAAAAGCAAATCTATATATCATATACAAAACTGAACAAAAAAACAAAAAAAAAAAATTATAAACATTTACTGCAATGAATATAAAAAATTGACCTGCGGAGTAGGATTCTATTTGCCACAACATGTGTTTTATTCATGGTGAGTTTTATGTGAGTTTATCAAGAGTAACATTCAAAAAAAGCTTGAAAGTGCTTATTCTAGATATAAAAAAAAAAACTTCGGAGACAAATAATGAATATGGTTTATAAAGAGGTGTTTCAGAATTTGGAAAATGAAAATTAGAGGGTCTCAACGGATAAACAATCTCATGCTTTATGAATGGTTGTTAGTTATTTAGATGTTTGAATTTATTTAATGATTTCAGATTTTTCATACAATAATTTAATGTTTGGTATGTCCTATAAATTTTGTTGTTTTGGTATTAATAAATTATGTCGAAACATATTTTTATTTTTATTTAATTTAGTTTGAAGTAAAATAATTGACCGGTGGTAATCTAGTTATCTTTAATAATAGTAAGCAAAGACTTTTAAGTAAAACCGAAATTGAACCTTTTAAGTAAAACCGAAATAAAACCGATCAAATCAAATAAACTAATTATAGTTTGGTTCTGTTCGGTTTGTTGAGATAAGGTTATTTTGTCCACTCTTATATAAATGCTTTAGAACATTGAAATAAAACGAGAGCACTGTCTTCTTGCTTATGTGATTGATGCTAATTTCTTTATTGTTGTGCCATTGTAAAAAAAATTCCTTTGAAATTAGTGAATTGTTGCGTGTGCTAGCTTTGCTTTTCATTGAGTTTGAGCACATTTCTAGTTAATTAGGTGGCTCAAATCTCACATTCATCCTTTTAATCATTTTTTCTCAAATCTCAAGCATTTATACCAATGGAGAACCATCCGATACCCTTGCACATCAACTAGTACATGGGGGTGGTGGGGCAAATCTGGAAAAGGAGAATTGGCATACTCCTAAAACTAGATTTTCAGAACAAAGACGCTTTTGTTACAAATTGGATCGACTCGCAAAGGAAACTAGACTATATAACATTTGACCATCACCAAATGTGTGAATTAATAGTTAGGTGAAACCAAATATCACCTGACCTCACTTATGTAACAATACCTCTTTCTCCTTTGACTGATTCAACCATGAAAGCATCTTCAATTTTAGTAATTCCTTTTTTTTTTTGTGCAACTCAATTTTTGTAATTCCAATAAAACTTACTCTCAAAGGTATCCTAGAAAAAGAAAAATCAACATAACAAATACTAATAAATGAGAGCTAAAAATTAAAGAGCAATACCTACTTTTATGTCCTCTTCTATCTTCTCCATTGATTACGCTTCTTGATTGAAGCGCCCCACAAAAAAAAAGCATAAATTCTTCTACTTCTTCTTCCTCGCACGTCTTCTCCTTTCTCTTCTCTTCTCTTCCACCATATCACTCACAGCTACACTTTGCTCTTTAGTTCCAATGGTGGGTTCACATTTCTTTCCAAATTTCACTACTACTTAGTTTTTACTCAAAGTTCGAAGCTTTATGTCTGTTTTCATCAATCCATGTTGAGAAATTGAGAATGTCGGTTATTCTGACTCTTTAATTCTTGTTTTAGAGAATTGGGTTTTGTTTTGTTGACTTGAATTGCTGTGTTTTCAGCTTTTGAAGTCATGCATACAATATGTTCGATGATATTACTGGTACTAGTGATAAGTGTTTCAGGTTTTTCTGACTTTGAAGCTCTTTTAGAGCTTAAGAAAGGTATACAGAGAGACCCTTCTGGTAAAATTCTTACTTCATGGGATGCTAAGGCTTTATCTTCTGACAAGTGTCCAAGAAACTGGTATGGAGTTTCTTGTGATAGTGGAGATGTTACTTCCATTGACTTGAATGGTTTAGGTCTGTTTGGTAATTTTAGTTTCCCAGTCATTGTTGGCCTACGTATGCTACAGAACTTGTCGATTGCGAATAATCAATTTGCTGGAACTCTCTCAAAGATTGGTTCTTTTAAGTCTCTTAAGTATTTGGATGTATCTGGTAACATGTTTCGTGGCTCATTACCGTCTGGGATTGAGAATTTGAGGAATTTGGAGTTTTTGAATCTCTCTGGTAATAACTATTTGGGAGGAGTGGTTCCTTCTGGTTTTGGGAGTCTTGAGAAGTTGAAATACCTTGATTTGCAAGGCAATAGTTTCTCAGGGGAAGTTATGGGTTTGTTTTCGGAGCTGAATAGTGCGGAGTATGTTGATATAAGCAGGAACAACTTCTCGGGTTCGCTTGATCTTGGTCTCGCAAAGTCAAGCTTTGTTTCCTCGATTCGGTTTCTGAACGTTAGTGAGAATTCTTTGGTGGGGGAGCTATTTGCTCATGATGGTATCCCATTTTTCGATAGCTTAGAGGTGTTTGATGCTAGCAGTAATCACTTGTCTGGTTCTGTTCCTGTTTTCAGTTTTGTTGTCTCCCTCAAGATTCTTCGGTTACAAAACAATCAGTTGTCGGGTTTTTTACCACCGGGCCTTCTTCAAGAGAGTTCAACCGTCTTAACTGAGTTAGATCTTTGCCTCAATCAACTTGAAGGTAAAACTTCGGTTTTCATTATCAAGTCTTTCTTTGCAAATCTTCTTTTTCGAAATGTGTTTACACTACTAACCTGAAGATACTTGTGGCAGGCCCTGTTGGAAGTATAACATCTTCAACACTAAAGAAACTCAATTTGTCTTCAAATAGACTATCGGGGTCCTTACCTTTGAAGGTAGGGCATTGTGCCATTATTGATCTTAGTAACAATAATATCTCAGGAGATGTTTCAAGGATACAGATTTGGGGGGATTACGTAGAAGTTATCCGGTTGAGTTCAAACTCACTCACTGGAACACTACCTGGCAAAACTTCTCAATTCTTGAGGCTTACTTCACTCGAGGTTGCTAACAATTCGTTGCAGGGTGAACTGCCATTTATTTTAGGAACTTATCTTGAACTGAAAGGGATTGATCTCAGTCACAACCATCTCAGTGGTGTCCTACCGAAAAATCTGTTCATGTCTACAAAGTTGACAGATCTCAACTTGTCAAACAATAATTTCTCTGGTTCGCTTCCTCTTCAAGATGCAAGTTCTGGGGGGAACCTGAGCTTGACCAATATTGGTCTGTCACATAACTCCTTAGGTGGAGTTCTCCCGGAGGAACTAACTCGGTTTTGCAATTTAGTTTCTCTTGACCTTTCGTATAACAACTTTGAAGGGAATATCCCTGATGGCCTCGCTGACAGCTTAAAGGTGTTCATTGTCTCTGCCAATAACCTCTCTGGAAATGTGCCGACGAATCTTAGACGGTTTCCAGATTCTGCGTTTCATCCAGGGAATACCTTACTAATTGTCCCCATTTCTCCAGAAACACCAAAAGATAAAACAGATATAACCTTAGGAAACCATGGGAGTCATATGAAATCTTCCATAAAGTCAGCCATGATCATAGGCTTGGTCGTCGGTACTGCGCTACTTGCTCTTGTTTGTGCAATGTTTTATTTTATGTTGAAAAGGCAACATGATGAAGAAAAATCGGATGCGACTGGAGAAAAGAACATTGTTCAAAAAACTGAACCTTCTCCCTCCAATGTGATTGCAGCTAAGAACAGTGTACAGGAAACTGAACCTTCGTCTTCAGTTACTTCTACTTCCACAAACAAGGGCAAGCTACCGGTTTCTTCTCCACGTCTCTCCCAATATAGTGGCTCTGAGAATTCTTCATCATTTCTGAAAGAACCTATGGAGGAGCTTCACCTTGAATCAACAAGAAAAGATGAAACCTTGTCATCCCAAGTTTCTCTGGCATCTTCTTCAACTTCATCGCTGTCTAGAATCCAGAACTCACCAGATAATCTTAGGTCTCGCCAAACTTCTGTGAAATTGGATGGTAACTTGTATATTTTCGACAGCTCTCTTAAGCTTACGGCAGAGGAACTGTCTCGTGCTCCAGCTGAAGCTATCGGAAGAAGCTGCCATGGAACACTGTACAGAGCAGTGCTCAATTCGGATACTGTATTAGCGGTCAAATGGTTAAGGGAAGGGACTGCAAAAGGTAAGAAGGAATTTGCAAGGGAGATAAAGAAACTTGGGAACATCAATCACCCAAATCTTGTTTCTCTTCATGCTTACTATTGGGGTCCGAAAGAACACGAAAAGCTCATCATATCAAGATATATTGATGCTCCCTGTTTAGCTTTCTATCTCCAAGGTAAAAACTTGTATATCACGTTTGAGTATAAATTTGATTGTTTCATGAATTCTCCTAGATACCAATGATGGGTTTATTCATTCTCTGTTGTCTGCAGAAGCTGGACAGCTAAACCTCCCACCGTTATTGCTCGAAAACCGTCTTAAAATTACTCTAGACATAGCCAGTTGTCTAAGCTACCTCCACAATGGGGAAGCAATTCCACATGGGAATCTAAAATCAACTAATGTTCTCCTGAAACCTCCTGAACTCACTGCACTTCTAACAGATTACAGTCTTCATCGGTTAATCACACCAGAAGCTACATCAGAGCAAGTCCTGAATGCAGCTGCTCTCGGCTACTGCCCTCCAGAGTTTGCTAGCTCGAGTAAACCGTACCCTTCTCTGAAAAGTGATGTGTATGCCTTTGGGGTCATTTTGCTAGAGCTTCTAACAGGAAAGGTGTCGGGAGATATAGTTTGCAGTAATCCAGGGGTCGTTGAACTCACTGAATGGGTTCTACTGCGTGTGGGACAAAACCGTGCGGCTGAGTGTTTTGATCCATCCATTATTGAGTCACATGGTTCAAGGAAGGTCTCTGGAGTTCTTACTGATGTCTTGCAAGTTGCTCTAAGCTGTATCTCATCAGCACCAGAGAGACCCGACATGAAGTCAGTCTCTCAAGAGCTCTCCAGAATTGTTCTCATGAGGACAAAGTAGAAGAGCTTACTTTGTGAATGTTGCTGTAAAAATGCCTAGTTGGATTCATTTTGTTCCATTAATCTTGTTTGTGTTGTAACAGAAAATGAAACTGTAAATCATAGTCCATGGTTTCAAGAATATAGGGTTAACATGTTATTGTTGTAAGTCCCAAAATCCCAATACTAGAGCCAACTTTATAAAGAGTTAAATAATGTTCGTTTGGCATAGCTTGATTGCTTTATTTTGTTTAGTCATACTATTGCTTTGTAAGTGATAGTGAGATTACATATAACTCGTAAAAGAAGGGACGAAAAATTCATTAAACTTACTTACAACCCAATGGATAAGGGAAGCTTATGCTAATGTTACGGGAGATGAAAACAAGAGGAGGATTCGTGAAATGAACATATGTCAAAGGTAGAGGTTGTCGGAGAGGCTTGATTGGTTTTCCCGCAATCACCCACAAACATTAAGTTTGTCGGTTGCAGTTGCTATTGTTAGATAACAATCACAAATCGCTATACACCATTCTAGACCGCTTGAAATCGCGTTATACACCATTCTAGACCATTTGAAATCACAAGATTTCAAAAGCTCTTTCCATGTAGCATTTGCGGTTGTGGATAGTTGTAGTTAGTTAAAAAAACACTTTTTATTATTTAGTTCTAGGGAAAATTCTATAAAAAATCTTCAAGATGGCAAACACTTATACTTTAAACCTCCAAGGTTTTTGACTCCAACTTTAAACCTTCAAAGTGAAAATTTTGCTAATTTAAACTTCCAAAATGACATTCTGGTTCGCACCGTCAGTTCAGATCCCATAACAATTAACTCCATTAACGGAACAATTGACATATATACCATGTAAGCATGTCATATGTGTGCTAGATGATAACCAACATGATCCGAAGTTAACTGTTCTATCAACGGAGTTAACTTTTCCGTGATATAAAAGTTTTACAAAAGAAAATACAAAAATGAAACAATTTTTTTTTACCGAAAATTAATTGTCAGCTACACGAATTATAGGCCTAGACATAGCTACAAATGCAAACTAACTTAATGTTCTAATAATTACATAAAGTATTAGTTTTGCTTAGTGACATTCACGAAATGTCATAAGTCATATAAGCAACATCCCAACCATCAAAGATATTTACTATTTCTGTGTAACGGCCAACATCATGCGACGACGTCCGTGATATTTCGGTTACCTGAAAAAATCTGACCCGATTAAGTTAATTACTCTATTTAATTGAATTCAAAACCCAACCCAATTTGACAATCAACCCGGTCCAAATTAAAACTAAACCGCCGGCCCAATTCATGATTCAATTGAAAACCAAATCGATCCAACAAAACTAACCATAAAAATAAAATAAAAACTAATTCGATCTAAGCGCTTGAAAAATCAGATTCTTTTCACGAGAAAGGAAGAAGAACACAATTTCATAAGAACACAAATCATGAGGTCTTTGTGAGAAGTAGTGTTCAAGCAAGATTTCTCATGATATTAGGTTCGTCGACATTGAAATAGGTTTCAGAGTTTCAAAAGAGATCTGGCCCTAAATAATATCGAGAAAAAGTTCTAGAGTTTCGTCGATATTGAAACAGGTTCCGTCAATCTGGGGATGCCAATAGGTTTAAGACTGCATACTGATGGTTGGGTTGACCATCACATTCCATCGACTGTTACAACGGAACAATAAAAATTAACAGTTGGGATGATGCGCACATAACTTATAATACTTCCTGAATGCACTAAGCAAAATCAATAATTCATGAATGTCACTATGTGCAATCAATACTTCGTGAATTTCACCATACGAAATCAATACTATGTGTAGTTATCGAAACATTAATTAGTTTGTATGTATGGCTATGCTATGACCTATAGTTCCCATAGCTGATAATTAATTTTCCACTTTTTACCATCTCTTATCAAATTTTATCATAGTAAAATCTTAGATATTATATATATATATATGAGAAATTCCCAAGTATAGTACTAAAAGAAGTTTTTGGGCCAAATTTAGAATCAGAAACATAAGTAGTCATTTGTTTGCTAAAAAAAAAAACATTATAAGATGTTCTAATTGTAATCCGGTTAGATAGATAAACCGAGTCAATTAGATTACATTGGTTATGTGTAAACCAAGATACTCTCCATATATAAGAGAGTTTCATGTAACAGAGACGATTAAGAAGAATAACAAACTTTTCACCTAAATTCATCTTCTTCATCGTTCTTTCACAAAACTAACATGGTATCAGAGCGATTGCTCCGTTTTCACTCGCAAATCTGTTCAATTGCATGAGTTTTCTCATCAATTGAGCTCAATTTCATCATTGTTCATCGGAATTTCACCTCTATTTCGTTGATTTTCAAGTCTTGAACTATTCCGAGCTAAGCGATGGTTTCCGTTAAGAAGTTACGGCGTCGCACTGTCAGATCAAGTACTCCGGCGGAAAAAACACCTATTCGTCGCGAATCTGAGCCTTCTTCACCACCAATTGTTCCGAATTCATCACCATCTGTTATGATTCCGTCGATCAACTTTACGGATAGCATTTACTCACCATTCAATCTTTCCAATGGTGATAATCCTGGTAATATGATCATCTCTGAGATATTAGATGGAACGAACTATTCATCTTGGAAGATAGCGATGTCAATAGCGTTAGATGCGAAGAACAAGATTTCTTTTGTTGATGGAACTTTACCGAGACCTAGTGAGATGCATCCTAGCTTTAGATTGTGGTCTAGATGTAATTCTATGGTCAAATCTTGGTTGCTTTCATCTGTGATAAAGCAAATCTACAGAAGCATACTCAGATTTAAAGATGCTTCAGAGATTTGGAAAGATCTAATGCTACGATTTCACATCACCAATTTGCCTCGTTCTTATTCCTTGACACAACAGATTTGGTCACTCCAGCAAGGTTCTATGAGTTTGTCTGAGTATTATACTGCATTGAAAATACTGTGGGATGATTTGGATGGTGCTGATTGTGCTCAAACCTGTCACAATTGCAAATGCTGCAAAGCAATTGATACAAAGGCTGAACACTCAAAGATTATAAAGTTTTTGGCTGGTCTGAATGATTGTTATTCCAATATCAGAAGTAATATCATTATGAAGAAGCCTGTTCCAGAATTGGGAGAGATCTATAACCTTTTGGATCAGGACTACAGTCAAAGAAGTTTTGGTTCTAGTTCAAATGTATCTAATGCTTCAGCTTTCAATGTGACAACTACAGAGCAATTCTCAATCAATGCAGCTCAATCTTATCAGAATAATCCGAAACAAAACAAGATCATATGCTCTCATTGTGGATACACAGGGCATACTGTTGACAAGTGTTACAAGATTCATGGATATCCTCCAGGCTTTAAGCACAAGACAAAGATAAATACTACTCAAGACAAGTCTGCACAGCCTCCAAAACTATTTGTTGCAAGTCTTTCTCTCACAGACATGAATGCTCATACTGGAAGAGTTATAAAGGCAAACGAAATTTCTGATTTGGTTGCAGGAATGTCTAAAGATCAGATGCAAGATGTTATAGCATACTTCAGTACACAGATTCAAGCATCATCGGACAAACCAGTCACAGTTGCTTCTTTTTCAACAAGTGATATAAATGATTCTGCTCCTAATGGTATTTCTTTTTCCTTATCTACATTCTGTTTCGTTGGAATTTTGACAGCCTCTAGGAGTGTGTTAACACCTCAGACATGGATTATAGATAGTGGAGCAACACATCATGTTTCTCATGATATTAGTTTGTTTTCCACAATCTCTTATGATCTGCGTTCATCAGTTACACTACCTACTGGCATAGATGTCAAAATTGCAGGTGTAGGTATTATAAGGTTAAGTGAATCGATTACAATCACAAATGTGTTATATATTCCAGAGTTCAGACTGAATCTTCTGAGTATAAGTCAACTAACCAAAGATTTAGGCTCCAGAATTTATTTTGATGAAGATGCTTGTGTAATTCAGGATCGTATCAAGGGATTGAAGATTGGACAGGGTAAGCAGATTGCCGGACTCTATGTTCTAGATACTGATTCGTTAATGGATTCACCATCAGTCATTGTAAATCCAATTATTTCATCTGTTGCTACTGATAATTCATTGTGGCATAATAGACTAGGACATCCTTCCTACTCTAGAATAGATATGCTTAACAATGTACTTGATTTACAGAAAAGGAATAAAGAAGATTTGATTCATTGTGAGATTTGTCAAATGGCTAAACAGAAACACTTACCATTTGCTTCAGAAAATCACATGTCTAAGAATCCTTTTGACTTAGTTCATATTGATACATGGGGACCATTCTCTGTAAAATCTACAGAAGGATACCGGTATTTCTTGACAATTGTGGATGATCACGCAAGAGCTACATGGGTATATATGATGAAAACAAAGGATGAAGTTCTCACTGTGTTTCCAAGTTTTTTGCAAAAGATTGAAACACATTATCAAGTTAAAGTCAAGGCTGTAAGATCAGATAATGCTCCAGAGTTGAAATTTGTTGATCTTTTCAAGGAGAAAGGGGTCATGTCTTATCATTCATGTCCAGAGACTCCAGAACAAAACTCTGTGGTGGAAAGAAAACACCAACACATACTAAACGTGGCAAGAGCATTAATGTTTCAGTCTAAGGTTCCTCTTGAGTATTGGTCAGACTGTATATTATCTGCAGTGTTTCTGATCAATAGATTACCTACTCCAGTGTTATCTAACAAGTCTCCTTTTGAGATACTCCAGTCTAAGCCTCCTGATTATTCATTGCTCAAGGTTTCTGGTTGTCTCTGCTACAAGTCAACTTCTAAGCAGCAAAGACACAAATTCGAACCAAGATCCAAAGCATGTATATTTCTGGGATATCCGGCTGGATACAAGGGATACAAGCTTCTAGATTTGGAGTCTCATCAGGTTACTATATCACGACATGTCATTTTCTTTGAATCAATCTTTCCTTTCTCTAAAAGTGCAGCTCATTCTGAAGATTTGTTTGAAATGCCGAAGAAAGCGATTCTTGAGAAAGATGATTCAAATATGACAATAAACATTGAGCCAGAGAAGGAGATAGATAAACCTTTGATCATTACTGGATCTAAACGTCAGAGTAAAACACCTGCTCATCTCAAAGATTATCACTGCAATAATGTTTGTGATATCAGGTATCCAATCTCTGACTATGTCAATTTGACAAGATTGTCCATTGATCATAAAGCTTATGTTTGTGCTGTTGATAAGTATTCAAAACCAAGCTGTTACAGTCAGGCAAAGAAAATCAAAGAATGGCTTGATGCTATGGATGTTGAAATTTATGCTCTGGAAGATACTAATACGTGGGTTGTATGTTCATTACCCAAAGACAAGATTCCAATTGGCTGCAAATGGGTTTATAAAGTGAAACTCAATGCTGATGGAACTTTGGAGAGATTTAAAGCACGTTTAGTAGCCAAAGGATACACACAACAAGAAGGCATTGACTTTGTTGACACTTTTTCCCCTGTTGCCAAATTATCCACTGTAAGAGTTCTAATCTCTGTCTCATCAGCAAAGAATTGGAGTCTTCATCAGTTAGATATTTCAAATGCTTTCTTAAATGGGGATTTAGATGAAGAAATTTATATGGAGCTGCCTCCAGGGTATGCATCAAGAAAGGGGGAAACATTGCCTGAAAATGCTGTGTTAAAGTTGCAAAAATCTCTTTATGGACTTAGACAGGCATCTAGGCAATGGTTTCTGAAATTTAGTTCTACACTTATTGGTCTTGGATTTACTAAATCTCACGCTGATAATGCTTTGTTCATCAGACATACAAGTGCAAGCTACATTGCATTATTGGTTTATGTGGATGATATTGTGATTGCTAGTAGCAATGAAGATGCAGTATCACAACTGAAAGCAGATTTGGCAAAAGCTTTTAAGCTAAGAGATTTAGGACCATTGAAGTATTTTTTGGGACTGGAAATAGCACGCACGAGTGAGGGAATCTCAGTGTGTCAACGAAAGTATACTTTGGAGTTGCTAGAAGAGACTGGTTTATTAGGTTGCAGACCTTCAAGTATTCCTATGGAGCCAAGCATTAAACTGAGTCAACACAATGATGAACCTGAGTTGGATAATCCTGAAGTTTATAGACGACTTGTGGGCAAACTGATGTATCTAACCATCACTAGACCTGATATATCTTATGCTGTCAACAAGCTATGCCAATTCTCTTCAAATCCGAAGGTATCTCATCTTAATGCTGCTCATAAGGTGGTTCATTATCTCAAAGGAACTGTTGGTTTGGGACTTTTTTATCCATCAAACACTGATCTTCAGCTTAAGGCATTTTGTGATGCTGATTGGTCGACATGTCCAGATACAAGCAAATCAACTTCTGCATATTGTATGTTTCTTGGTGATTCCTTAGTCTCATGGAAGTCCAAGAAGCAAGATGTTGTCTCTCGCTCTTCTGCAGAATCAGAATATAGAGCAATGGCTTTGGCAAGATGTGAGATTTCTTGGCTAGTGAATTTACTGACTGAGTTTCAGATTCCGCTGAAGACTGTTCCTTTATTTTGTGACTCAACTTCAGCCATTCACATAGCTAACAACTCGGTCTTTCACGAACGAACAAAACACATCGAAAGAGACTGCCATACGATCAGAGAGAGGATTGAAAGTGGTTTGGTGAAGACAATGCATGTTAGGACTCATAACCAGATTGCAGATGTCTTAACAAAGCCTCTGTTTCCTATTTTGTTCAACAGTTTTATTGGCAAGATGAGCTTGAAGTCAATATTCTCATCTTGAGAGGGAATATAAGATATTCTAATTGTAATCCGGTTAGATAGATAAACCGAATCAATTAGATTACATTGGTTATGTGTAAACCAAGATACTCTCCATATATAAGAGAGTTTCATGTAACAGAGACGATTAAGAAGAATAACAAACTTTTCACCTAAATTCATCTTCTTCATCGTTCTTTCACAAAACTAACAAACATAAGTAGTCATTTATAGCATTTCTATTAGGAGATTAAGATGATTGTATCCTTGATATTATTCACATACAACAGCAAAACGATGTCACTTCAATGGACAACAAAGAGATCTACGATGACGACGAGACAATAACGGAGATCAGCGAGAACGATCGATCATGTCGACGGAGATCTAATATCCCAAGTTCTCCAATCGATTGCATTCAGGTGATTCTCCATGGGGAGTAAAGTGTAAGAAACCATATCTGTGTACTATAAATTGCTCGTTAATCTCTGTAACATAAATGGATTTTTAGTGGTTTCTTAGTCATCTTTTCAGTTATGTTTAGTTAACTAACCACAACGTCTCTGTGTTTTCCCTCTGAATTTATGTTTCATACACAAGCACTCATCATGTTATCTTCAGCACTTCCTTTGAGAAGAGTGAAAAAGTGATTTTTCGTGATGTGAAGAGAAACCAAATCGTGTTCATCAAAAGGTAGTTTAGCAGAACAAGTCTTATCTTTTGAAGAAGTTAACATCACTTATCATGATCGGAAATGGACATAAGGTAGTGTTCCATTGGATAACATCGAGGCAATGTTTCATGTTTTGTGCTAAATTGAGATTAAAGACACCTGGTTTTATTTTTACGATAGGAAAATGATAACTGATAAAACAATAGATCCAACTCCCACTTTTGTTGCCAACGTGACTCATAGTGCAGATAATGTGGTGCGTCACTGTCCAGACTGTTTGTTGCTCTATAATATTGAGTAGGAGACACCCAAGAAAAAAAACTGATTAAATATCTCTAAACAGTTTATTTGTTCAGATCGACTAATCACTTCAAGGGAATTCATGATTTTACAACATTTTCCATGAGTGTGATTCATCAAGCCAGGGACAAAAATTTAGTGGCGACTTTAACATGCACACAACTATTCAAGAAAATTCAGGATCAATACTTTTCTAGTTGATCGAAAAAAAATTTAGAAAGTCTTTCTAACTTTTTATGAATACCTTCCTAAATTTTAGAAATTTAGGAATTATCTCTAAACTTTGTATGAATATTTTCTAAAAATCTAGAATTGTTTCTTAAATTTAGTGAAATTAAGAAGTTTCTTGAATTATTAAGAATGATTCATACAAATTTAAGAAAGCATTTCGAAATCATGTGTTAATCTACTACTTGTCAAATAAATATTTACGAAGTCTTTCATAACTTTTAGGAAGATTTTCCTAATTTTTTTTATTTTTTAAGAACAATTTTAATAAATTTAGGAACATCATCCTAAATCGTATGTAAATTACTACTTCATCAAATAAAATTTTAGGAAGTGTTTCTATAGATCTTCCTAAACTTTTATCAAGATTGACAACATAATTTGGGATCCTCTTAAAAGGGTGATAACATCGTATTTTTACCTATTTTTACTATCATTTTCATATGGTTTTATGAAGAGTTTGGTGTGTTTTCAAGCTAAATAGACTATTATTGAATATTTCTAGTTTCAAAGAGGTTTTACAGGTTTTAAGGGAAAATGAACCAAAAATGAGCACAACCCGTTTTAAGGCAGTTTCAGAGCATCAGAAGTTTGACATTCATTGAAGACCTTTCCATAGACCAAATTCAGAGATCTTTATATCTATAGAAAACTGGAAGAGTCAAGATTCACCTCAGATAAGAATCAAAGCAATCATTCAGCCGTTCGGAAGATACAACCCGAAGAGTGACGACCTGTCAACTTCGATCACAAGGAGTGTGACCGAGGTCAAGCCTCTTGGTGACCTCGGCCATAGGTCCTGTGACCTAGGCCAGCCTTCACCACTACCTTAGTCATAATGCCCGTGATCGAGGTCAGAACCCTAGCCTCCAAACTTATCAAAACGATGAGTTTAGCCTCCAAAACCCTAAAACCGACTTCTTAGACCTCAAGACATATAAATACTTAACCCTTAGCATTAGGGTTTCGTGTGACTTCATAGAGAAACCCTAAGGACGACCAGAAAAGCTCCAGAAGTCTTCTTGCTTGCCGAAGCCCTAGAAGTACACCAATTCTCTTCCCTTTCATCTTTTGTTACTTTGATTCTTAAGGAGAAGCCTTTACCTCTTTGTATTCAATTCAAAAGAGTAATCTCTGAACCTTTACCTTCTGTTCTTATTGCTTTATGATTATGAATTACTTAAACCTAGCTTTGATGAATCCTTTAAGCATGCTTGAGTAGTTTACTTGTTGGGTTTAAAGGGTTAATCAAAGGGGAGAGATGATCTAGGTAGTTTAAGTGGCGAGTTCATCATCTATGCATCATCGTCTATACTGTTCTTTCATTCTGAGCTTTATCTTAATGCATGTAGATAGAGTCATGAACTAGCCACTGATTTCAGGCGTCTAGGTTTCGCTATCTGCTTGCTTAGTTTGCTAGAACCTAGTTTGGATGAGTATCGTGTCATAACAAGTACACACCACTTAATTATTGAGTTTTATGGATTATAATTGAACTTAATATTAATGCTTTGATATATGTATTTTTTCCTGCGTAAATTGAGTACCAGGACACATTGATCTCAGCCGGTTTTCTCTATGAATTATAGGTTAATCGATATTTCATGTTTCATAGTCCGAGACTTAGGAGTAGACATGCATTTACATGAATTTATCTTGAATGAATTGATCATCGAACCCTTGAGATCCCTTGAATGCCCAACGCTTTCTCTATATTGTTTTACATTCGTTTTATTTGCTTTTTAGTTTACTTGTTGCGTGACACAACAAAACCCCTACCTTTATATTTTAGTTCTAGCCTTACTTGTTCCTCTAGATTTGCAATACAACTTCTCTCTCTGTGGGATCGATAACCTTAAGTACTACAATAGATTTGGCTGTGCACTTGCAGCTTTATCATTGTGTTGTTTGAGGAAAACTTGACTACGCATTTTACACTACACACAAACGCACACATCAAAGGGACAAAGTTATAATTTAAAGAGTCAATTGAAGAGCTCACACATGCACTAACTTCTACCACATATATTCTATGAAGCTAAAAGAAATGGTAAAATTGATCTTAAAGCATATTTAGCAAAACACATAAACATTCAAGAACTTAGAGACAACATTGTTTAACAAAAGAAACAACTCTGTTTTAGAGTACATTTGTGAAAAAATTAGTGATCTTTGGTCTTGCTTTCATGAACCATCTCTTCAACATCGTCAAACTGATTATTGAATTCGGCGTATAGAAAAAATCACCTCCTACAAAAGCATCCATCTGATCAGCAGTGAACACTCAATTATGTCTATTTTCTTCTTCTTCTGAAATATACAATGAAAGAAAAATGTAAACAACATGGTAATCAGAAAGAAGTTGCATTAAATGGTAGCAATAAGGCTGCATCTTTATTATGTTACCTTCAACTGGTTCTGGATTCAGCTAGTCACACTCACAGAATACATCAAACATAGTATCCACTGTATTTTAGTATTTGTTTATGGTTTAGATTTTTAGGAAGCTTTCCTATATATTTAGGAAGCTTTTTCCAAATATGTAAACATAGATTGTTTTTATATCATACCCCTTCATTTTGCTTATATTGATTGAGTGGATGGCAGTTTGTGGATGATACATTTCTAAGAATGTCTCTATCCATTTGAGCATAGAACATAAAGATAAAGATTTTTAGGAAGTTTTATTATATATTCAGGAAGCCCTTCCTAAATGCTTCCTGAATATATAGTCTTAAATTGTCTTGATACCACCATATCTCTTTGTTTTGCTCGTCTTGATTGTCTCTGTCCATCTGAAATATAAAAGAAGATAAAAATGAGAAAGCTTCAAATTTAGGAATGCATTCATAAACGTTTAGAAAGCTTTCCTTGTGTTAATTCTTCTAAGTGTTAAAGTCTCTGTAATCGAGGACCTCAGGTTCTCCATTTCTTGAAAGATGTCATAGACAAGTGAGGTGCTTCGTACACTGCAAGCAAAACAAAAAAAAAGAGTAGCTAGAAAAATGCTACAGACTCTCTTCTCTACTAATCTCTTCATCTTAATAAACTATATTGACGTTTCACCAATAACAATTTTGTAAAGACTGATATTTATAAGCTGAGACTTTTTCGTTGGCACAAGTCAAGAGGATATGTAACATCTCTCCAACATTAAAATTCTACCTTTCAAGTTGAAGTAAAAAAACCAGAAACTAAAACATTGACAACTCTAAACAATGAAAGAGATTTCTATTTCAAACACAACTCTCAATCATGCAACCCAATAATATCCAAACTATGAGCTTAAGAACAGCAACAAAATGATGTTTCCTAGAGTTGCTTGCTTACTTCAGCATAAGAGAACACAACATAGAATTCAGAGCTACTAAATTTTGGTTTTAATTGCAGTATTTAAACGAGAAATCGAAAAATATAGAGAAGTATGAGAATACAAGATGGAAGCTAGAGTTACTATATTTTGATGAATATGATGGTGCCGACGAGATGGAAGGTAGAGTTACTATAATTTGATTGATATATGTTTTAAAAAATATATTTAGGAAGACCTTCTTACATTTTAGGAAGGTCTTCCTAAAGTTTGTATACTTTTTTCCTAAATGATTAGAAGTAGATAGAAAACTCATCATATACAGAATTTCTCCCATCATCATACACATATAAAGCTCTATAAGATATTCTTCACTCATAAGTCCAAGTTTCTTCCACCCACCTCAATGAGAGGTCCCATAAATGTACTTTTTATGCGGTTGAACACCTTAGCACTAACTAGGTCTTGCAGTATTTACCACACTGAAAGTTCATCACTGTTTAGTAATGGACTGGTTCTCAGCATTGGTTCTTCTCTTCATTCATATAGCGTGTTAGGTAATGGAGCTTTAAGACTAAAAGAATCTTCCATATTGTATACCCTACCAAAAAAGTTGTTTAGGAAGACCTTACTCAAATTTATGGACACATTCCTAAATTTTCAACAAGGCTTATAACTTGGAAGAAACATATTTTACAAACTACGAATATCTTCTTAAATTTAGTATGGCCATCCTAAACTACTACGAATCTTTCCTAAATAACTATGGATCCTTCTCAAATCTGTCTGTTCCCAATTTTTTTAAGTCTCAAGTGCGAGACTGGGATCTGAGAAACTAAAATCAACATCAAATCTATTTGAAACAGTACACAAACACTACAATTCATAGAGAGAAAATCATAGAAATTTACCTATTTATGATTGATTCCTCAAAAGATATCTTAGTCTTGTAAACCGGAAATTTCAAATGTATGCACCTGCAATAAATATAAATAAGTATGAAGGAAATGCATCTAGTATCACACACATTCATATATCTTGAACTCAAGTTTACAACATATTCAAGCTACTGAAGCTACAAAGTGACATTGACCGAAATCTCACAAAAATTCAAAAACCCAAATTTTCTCTAAAACATAAAACATGAGAAATAAATCTACACAATTTTGCACATTAAGCTTCAAAGTTTGCAGGATGCAACAATGATACAATTCAAGAAATTTCCAAATTTTGTATGAATTTGATTTAAAACCTCAAGTACTTTATTAGCTAAAATCTGAAAAGAACATGGAAATCAAGAGAACAATCTAAACATCAAGACCTTGAAACCTATCAACAAGCTTTTAGAAGATTCCAGTCACATTTTTGTAATTCTTTGGCTGAAAATTTTGAGGAAAAAATAAACTCATATACTAAATAACTTTGACAAAAAGGTCACCGATTCTTCATCAATAAAGCACAACCTCAAAGAACCAATCAAACATGGCATATTTGAACACACAACATAGTTAAACATCGACGATTCTATGAACATAGATTTAAAAAAAAAAAAGATGAAAAAAAAACTCATATCCAAGATAACAAATCACAAAAATAGAACATCAAGGAGGTGCTAAAATGATTCAATCATAGACGAAAAGCCAAGTGATTTGTGTTACCAATTTAGCTTTCTTGTTTGTTTGAGGACATCATATTTTCGCCCACTATTTATGTGTTTTTTTATCAGGATTTCAGTGAAGAAACAAGTGATTATGGACACTTGAAGACCATTTTCCACCATTTCCACTTCCTGGAGACTTTCAGAAGTTTTGGAGCAAAAAGGACTCAAAGTCATGTAAAACCCGTTTTAAAGCAGTTTCAGAGCATCAGAAGTTTGACATTCGTTGAAGACCTTCCCATGTAGCAAATCCAGAGCTATTGGTGGCTATGGAAAGCTAAAAGAGTAAATATTTACGTCGGATAAGAATCAAATCAATCTATTCAATGAGTGAAAACCTGTCAACCTCGGTCACAAGAAGTGTGACCGAGGCCGTGCCTCCTGAAGACTCCGGCCATAGGGCCCGTGACCGGGGCCAAGCCTACCATCAACCTCGTTCAGAAGCCCCGTGATCGAGGTCATAAGCCCTGCCTTCTTACTTAACCAAAATGACGAGTTTAGCTTCAGAAACCCTAAAACCGACTTTCTACACCCCAAGGCCTATAAATACTCATTTAACCTAATGTTTTAGGCGTGACTTCGTGTGCCTCTTTATGTGCTTCTTCAACCTTGATACCAGCAGCCCTAAGACATCTCTACAGAGCCTCTTTCGTCGCCTCCATACCCTAGAAGTCGCCCTTTGAAGATTCACCCTTGTTCTTCATTGTTTCTCATCTCCTTCTTACTTTTATTTGCTTTTGGAGAGATAAGTTATCTTCTGTGACATCTAGAGAAGTTTCCTTTGAACCCCCTTTGATTTATTGATTCGTTTATAATGATGTTCTTTATGATATCTATTGTGTTTCTTTGCATCATGAGCGAGTAGTTCTCTTTGTTGGGTTTTATGGGGTGATTCAAGGGGAATTCATGGTTCAATTCATCTAGGTTGTTAGATCTGATTTTTGTCTATTGTTAGATTTCTCTTGGGACATCTTTTACTTAATGCATGTTGTTTGAATTGATCAACAAGCACTGAGCTAAGAGAATAGGAGCATTATCCGCGTAAACCTACTTCTTGGAACTAGTGTTACCGAAGCTTTGCGCTATAACCTGCGTGAGTTGCCTTATGGAGCTTTGTGAACTTATCAAACTTTTTTATCTTGCTGGTTGATGCTTGTTGTTGCCTGTGTAAGTTGAGTAACGGGGTGTTGAGACTTTAGAAATTCATTCTATGAACTATAACTCGTTTGTTTATCCGTGTTCGTAGCTGAGAACCTAGAACAAAAACACTTGCATATGATATTTCACTTGATTTGTTGAGAACCATAGAAACCCTAAGATAATTCCCTAAATGCCCAACGCCTTAATCTCATTAGTTTACAACCGATTTTATTTACTTGCTTTCTTATTTCATTGCTTAATCATTAGAAAACCCAAAAACAAACCCCTTTCATATTTTGTCTTAGTTATATTTATTTCTCTAAATTCAATCCGCGTAGCTGTTACTCTCTGTGGGATCGATAACCTTAAGTACTACGACTGATTCACTGTGCACTTGCAGTTTAGAAGTTGTGTTATTAAAAGAAACCTTCACGTACACATCAGGTGGCATACCCTGAATGATGGATCTTCAGTTAGGGATCTGGTATCAACAGTATGTCCTTGAGTTCCACACGCCTGGCACTTGCCAAGATAGGGCTTGGAGTAACGTTGATTGTTGTTGTGAGGACGAGAGTAGTTTTGCGATGATAATTTTGGAAGACCTGAGGTGTGAGAGTTGTTGGATGGCTTCCAGTTGTGAGAACGATTTTGAGCAGTGTTCGCTATGATAGGAAACTGGGAGGACTGCGACGGTTAACTTTGTAAGGTGATCTCACACTTGATGAGCTTTTCATGGAGCTCGGCAAAGGAGATGGGAAGGTTACGGTTGTGAATGGACTCGCAACAGATTTGTAGTCATCACTCAGACCTTTGAGAACAATATCAGTAAGATCTTCTTGATGTAACGGGCTTCCAAGTAAAGCAAGGGCATTGGCTTTGGTTCAGATAAGCTGCATATACTCATCGACCGTTTTGGATCCTTTGACATACTGTTTCAACTGGTTTTTCAGTTGTTTAATGTGTCCGCGCGAGGGTTTGGCGTAGGTGTTGTCAATAGTTTGCCAAGCTTCAAGAGAAGAAGTCGCAACCGCGATGAGCGGTTGGTTTGTAACTTCAATAGCACCAAATAAGACACTGTAGAGGAGACTATCTTGATTTTGGCAAAGGAGGAAGTCAGGGTTGGATGTCTCATGGGTGTTGATAACAACAGTTAGCAAAGGCGGAGTGCGTGATTCATCGATGAATCGAAGCAAATCATAACCACGAAGGAGAGATTTGACTTGGAGGCTCCATGTAAGGTAGTTTGTGGAGGACAGTTTGATAGCGTTGGCCATATTGATGACGACCAAGTTTGAAGAGGGGCTGCTGGAATTGATAACATTGGCGGTAGCGGAAGAAGAGGTTATCGACATGATTCAAAGAGAGAAATAAATTTTTTTTAGGGTTTTAGAATCGAATAGCTCTTGATACCATGTAAGTTAAGATACTTCTTTCTTATTGAATAATTAATAAGGTACAGCTCTATTTATATATACAAGAATAGAATCTAGAGTATATACGATCTAGGATTTAGAGTTATCATAAATGTGTACATAACTAATATACTCTATACAGTGATCTTCCATTGTCAAATATGAAATCTATGGACCCTTGGATGAAACAATTTTTGAAGAAGTGTCCTCTTTTATTATCTAGGAGCGTGTCTTGTGCACTGTAGAATCCACACTCATAAAAGGAGAGCTATATCTTGTGCATGAGTTTCACCAGGATATGGTTATGCGACATTGTTCTTCATCTAGTACTTAACATAAGCACATATGAGTGGATGTGGTTTTATATATCTTTTTTCCTTGAATTACAATGCTTGTGTTTTTCTCATTAACCATAACTCTCTATCTACATGCTCACATTGAACTCAAAAATTAATATATATGATATCATATAATAAAATATTATATTATATATATGGAGGTATCGATAAATCGATAGAAAATAAAAAGCATAAGAGTATAAAGTTGAAGAAAGGAAAGGTTTTACCAAAAAAAAAACAAAAGTTGAAGAAAGGACCTATAACAACCATAATTGACGAATTTGATGTGTCTTTCTCTTCTTTTTTTCCGCAATGGAAATTCTCATAAACCTACGAAAGAAGTTAATAAATACCACATTGTGCCAAACTGAAGCAGAACAAAAACATAACACAACAGCAACCAGTATGCGCTTTACGGAATATGTTAAAGTGGCCCAGCAGTCATTTTTGAAGAGGAAATACCCAAAGTTAGGAGCAGAGACAACATAACAAATGTCATAGGAGAGCCCTTAACCAAAGCCTAGTTTCAATGGAAGTCTTTTACCCTCTCCCATGCATTACCAAATTTTGTTTTTCGCTTAACATTTTCCCTGTTTGTTTACACTAAAAACAGTATTAAACCTACACTCGAGGGCTAGAACATGAAGAACACGAGTATAAAGTTTAATAGAAAACATGTAAACATAGATGATAAAAATCTTAGAATGACTTGATTCAGGGAAAGGATCAACGGTGTTGGATGGCGGTAATTTATCGAGATAAATATGTTATAATATATTTTATTAAGATTTTACAGATACAAATGAAAAAATGTAATTGTGAACTGTGAATAAACTATTGTTTTCAAATTTTATCCAAACAAAAAAAACTATTTATTTAGTATATGATTAAAATTTTCTCTAGATTGGTTATAGTTTTGAAAAGTGGAAGATTCATAAAAAATTATTTGTTTTCTTTTGACATTTTATAATTTTCTATAATTTATTGTAAATGGTACCTGCTCATCAGAATTACGTTTAAAAAAAAAAGTAAAACACTATCTACATAATGTTAGACTTTATCCGCTATTTGTTATCATATACACTATGCTCCACCGGTTTGAATTTCTAAACTGTTTTAATAAGTTTATAAATGTTTTTTTTGTTAAAAGAAAATTTATAAATGTCTTTTTAAAAAGAAAATTTATAAATGTTAGACAAAAAAAAATGCATACCATTGAAGTCTATGAGTATACAAGCAATAATCTCGAACGGCCAAATGTATATTGGAATATAAAAATGAGAAAGGGAATTAATTAGAAGCAAGCTAATTAATCAATTTGTTAACGGATCATTTCTTTTACTAAAACCGTATCCACGAGTCCTCTCACACCACAGGCCATTGAACTGGCCAACATTTGGTACATGTATCGCATATTGCTCTTTAATTATGCAATATGAATACTTTATTTTATTTATTGTGTTTACGAATTGGTCAATGGCTCAATGCACTTCCCAATTATGTTTAAATGGTAAAGCATGAACTTTCCATTTCATACTTTAGTAACATAATTAATATTCGTTGAATATATTTTATTGAATATTAGAAGCGAAGGGTCAAGGGCGGCATTTCTTGTCCCTCCCATTTTCTCTGCGAGATCTCAGAATCTTGCTGAGAAACAAAAAAAAACGAAGAAGGAAGACAAAATCTTCAGAGCTCCTTTATTTCTTCTTTTTTTTTTCAAGGTATGTGCTATTTCTTCTACTCACTTTCTTGATTTTATCTATGATGAAGATTCTAAAAAACTTTTTTTCTTAATATACATTTTGCAATCTTCTGTGTTATATGGATGATCATAATTCATGAGAAATGAAAATTAGAACAACACATAATGAGTAATTCCTGCTTATTTCATAGACAATGGTCCTAAACCGGGTGTTGATATCTTTTACTTTTGTTTAAGTATTTTATATTAGAATTGATGATCACTTCTATAGTAATTCGTATGGTCAAATTAAAATTATATTCACTATCATCACAATTTTTTAATACAAGATCATATTCTGTATTTTCTTCTTTTTTTTATTATCCCTTTCTGATGGAATAGTAACTAGTAACATATATAAATCAAATCCTTTTTTTGTTAAAAATATCAAATCCTATAGTTTGTTAAAAAATTTCTGATGTAATTAATATAATATATACAAATATATGATTTAAAAAATTTGATATATGTGGTTTACCTTATATATGGTAATACAAATTTTTTAGGTACTTGAATATTTAATGAATTAATATTTTCACAAAAGGTTTACGATATGAAAATATTTTGTATCTATAATATAAATGTTAAATTTTAGATTTATTTAAAGATTTAAATCATTTAACGAAATATTTTGATTTTGTTTGCATTTGATAATTTATTATTTTAATTTCTGGAATTTAACAGATTTTTTAAAGATTTGAAAATAATATTAGGAATTATTTTCGAGTTTTATAAAATAATTTATTATTTAAATATTATTTTTATTAAAACAGTTAAAAATAAAAAAATTATGTTAAATGGATTCAATTTAAAAGTTTATATATTATAATAGAAGAAATAAATAGTTCATGTATTTTCTTGAATATCTACAAAGTTCGTGTATTTTTATGGAAATCGATAAATAGTTAGTGTATTTTTATGGAATTTTCCCTATATAGCACTCCATAATGGCACAGTCTTAGTTCGTGATCTCCGCATACAATTATTTTAGACTATAATGTATGTATTTGTGTGGATTGTGTGTGTGTATAATCTTAAAATTATAAAAGTACAAAAAAAACAAATTAGGTTTAGAAAGGTTTCTAAGAAATTAGGAAGAGATCTTCCATGAAAGGTTTCCAAATTGTAGGATTTCAATTTGAATTTTTCAGTTTTAAAAATTTCCTGGTTACGAATAATAATATCTAAAATCGTTAAATTTGAATTTCGAGTTTAAATCAAATATATTCTTAATTTTAAATGAATTTAGTTATTAGATTATTTTTATATTTATTTTCAATTAGGCTTAAATTTGGATACAGCTTTTTTTATAAACTTTACATATTTATAATGAATCCATTTAAAACATATTAATATATCCTATGATTTTAAGATCGGTTAATTTGGTTTGCATCGGTCGGATCGACGTTTCTAGATTGATAATTATTATATTTATATTATAAAGAGAAATATTTTATTACAAGTAAAAATGTTAACATTTGTGTTAATTTTAACATCAGTTATCTATTTAGATTTTATGAATAATTAAACTTTTAATTATTATAAAAAAAACAAAAATTTTAAAAGCTTTTACCGTTTTAATTTGAAATCTGAATGATCATTATAACACCCTTAACGATCGGTGAACATTTGATGAGTTTTCGTGGGATTAATTTATAAATTTGGTCAATTAATCAGTTTCTTGTTAACTACTGAGTTTGAATTGGTGCTCTAACCACTTGTGTATCAAACCGTGTTTGGTTTGCTGCTTCTTAGCTGTAACCCATCACTCTAAACTTATTCTTTAACTTAGCCAAAAATAAAAAATAAAAACATTTTCTTTAACTTCTGCTTGTTATCTTACTCGTGCGCACGTAGTTTTATTTATTTTATTATTTCATCTAGTTTATTAATCTTTTTCTTATGTCAAAAGAATTTATTAATCTTTTTCTTGCTTCAATTTGATCACTTCCTTATAAATATATTTTCAACGTTACACATAGTGACATAGATATAATAACACTAATATTTCATATATACATAATACATGTTTAATTTGTCTCTACATAACATCCATATGAATTTTGTAAGCACAACTGTTTTAGATATATTATATTCCATGTTACTATAATAATATGCTCAAGTTATAGATTTATTAGTCCATATTAAATATATTTTATTATTATATATAGAAAAATAAGTCTAAGGAGGCCTTGTTCTTGGCTTTTTGACAGATTCATCACTAATCACATCTTGATTTACTGCTAAAATTTTTAACAAAAATTATATATTAATAAAATACATAAAAACCAGTGGATTTTGTGTGGGGCCCTACGCGTGCAATCTACTTTTTTTTTCAATACGCGGCATTGCCAGCTCAGCTTTTTCAAGAGTTCATATTTTAAAACGTTTCTCTGTATTTATTTTCTTATGCGTTTTATCAATTTTCAAATCACTTCTTCTTCTTCTCACTCGTTTCACAATTTTTTCACATTTACTTTTTGTAGAATCAATCTCTCTATCTCTAATGGCTGAACGAGTCTATCCCGCCGATTCACCACCGGAGAGCGGTCATTTCTCCGGCAATTTCAGTTCCGGCGAATTTCCAAGAAAACCGGCTCCACCACCATCGACTTACGTAATCCAAGTCCCTAAAGATCAGATCTACCGTATTCCGCCGCCGGAAAACGCACATCGTTTACAATACCTCTCTCGGAAAAAAGCCAAACGCAGTACCTGCAGATGCTGTTTCTGCTCAATCCTCGCCGCGATTTTCATCTTAATCGTCCTCGCCGGAATCTCACTCGCGGTTATTTACCTAATCTACCGTCCCGAAGCTCCGAAATACTCCGTGGAAGGATTCACAGTTTCTGGTATTAATCTGACTTCATCGTCTCCGATTTCGCCTAAATTTAACGTTACCGTTAGATCACGTAACGGTAACGGTAAAATCGGGATTTATTATGAGAAAGGAAGCTCGGTGGATGTTTACTATAACGACGTTGATCTTTGTAACGGTGTGTTACCGGTGTTTTATCAGCCGGCGAAGAATGTAACGTTCGTTAAGACGGCGTTAACTGGGGCTAAGATACAGTTGACTAGTGGTATGAGAAAGGAGATGAGGAATGAGGAGAGTAAGAAAACGATGCCGTTTAAGTTGAAGATTAAAGCGCCGGTGAAGATTAAGATTGGTTCTGTTAAGACGTGGACTATTACCGTTAATGTTAAGTGTGATGTAACGGTGGATAAATTAACGGCGCCGTCGAGAATTGTGTCGAGAAAATGCAGTCATGACGTGGATCTTTGGTGATGAATTTGCTCTTTGTGTTTTTTATTTTACTTTTAAGAAAAAAAAAAGAAAAAGAGTACAGAGGCTTGTTTGGATTGTAGGATTACAGATTCTACTTATGTTTTTGGTTTTTGACTTGCGTTTTTTTATATTTGGATGTTTTTTTTTTGGATAAAACATGTGAATTTGTGTTTGGACGGCGAATATTTCAAATGAGGAAAATTTCCAATTTGAGTTTTTTTTTTTTTTAATGTAAGTTGAAAACTTCTTTTTTGTACGGTTCCATTCATTTCAATGTAGTTGTTCGTCATTGAGAAGATTTTTGTTAAAAAGATGACCGATGCTTAATTATGTTATGGAAAGAGTCAAATAGAGAGTTTATTTTTAAGGTTCAAATTTCAAAGTATTAATTTCCACCATAAATTGATGGGTGAATGTTTTCAGAGGTCAAGATCAATATGTCAACTTTTTTTTCGTTGTCAAAATCAAGATGTCAGCTTGATAAATCCAATGGAGGATAATCGATAGATTTATCATTTATTATTGTGTTTCATTTAAAATAAACATTTGAGTTACAAATAATGAGTTCATAAAGTGTAGGTTTGAGGTATTCTGATGTATTTCAACACGGAAACTATCATATATGATCAAATTTCCATAGAACTAATACCTCGTTTTATATTCATCCAACAGAAAAGTTTAATTCCTTACTAATTACACAATGAAAGTTTGAAATCTCCATCCACACAAATATAAGTTTTTGTCAGTTTTCGTCGGTTTTTGTCGGTTTAATATTTACTAAACTATTTTAACCATCTAATACAAAAAAAACTGAATTTAAATCGATTATAATCCAATTACAACAAAAATAAACCCTAAAATCAAAATCCCCAAATACAAAAATCTCAGACCCAAAATTTGCTGCAGCAAACTCGGGACCTTCATCTTCACAAACTCAAATGGTTTTTTGATTAATATGCTACTCGAATGAATCACAGTTTCTAATAACAAAATTCACAATTTCGCAAACTCAATTTCATCAAAGCGAGAAAACAGAACGAAACAAAAATTAAACAAAACTCACTCTTCAACTGGCTGAAACTACGATTGAGCTCAGCTCTGCCGAGCTCGAGCATCTTTGAGACTTGATCGTCGGCGGTGGCAGCAATGTCGAAATACTCCATGATTGCATCAACGATTTCTTTCAAATCCTTATGCCTAACCACCATCTTCATGTCAAAGAAGAGCTGAACGGAGTCAAAGAAGATGATGAGTGAGTAAGGCCTTGGAGTGGCTACAGAGGTTAGGTATCTGGAAACGTCACCGTCTTCATTTCAATCAAAATTCATGATATCTTTTGCTTTCTCGTTAGTTTGATAGTCAAATCTGGGTAAATTCATGGTTTCTGCATGAAGTTGAGAATGTGTTCTAGTGTAATTGGATCTGGTTCTGAGTTATAAATTTATGATACTCGTCGTTGGATGATTCATTTCTATAAGGTAGCTTGAAATGTTTCAATTTCAAAGATCATTTGCTTGTTTATCTAGTTGCTATATCTCATTCTTTGGTTATCGTTGGAATATAGGACAGAGCTATGCCGTTTCAGTGGCCAGAAGATCTACACAGGAAGGAATTAGATATAACCGATCTGATTCTCAGGTTACCTGTTTATAAATGTTGAGCTTATCAAACTGATGTTTATGATTTCCAAATGTTCGGATCTTTAGTCTCTTATGAGTAATTACCATTTCTGATTTGGAGATTTCGGGTTAGGTCTATTAAATCGGATACATTTTGGTTTAGTTTAGATGAAATCTACTTCTAATCAGGTTAAAGTCGGTTTACTGTAGAACTTAAATGGTTAAGTGTTTTTTGGTTGTTATTAAACCAATGATAACCAGAGATTATGGGTATTTAATACTCAAACTATAAATCTGTGTGGATTGAGATTTCTAACTTTCATTGTGTGGGTATTAAGGAATGAAATTTTTGTTTTGGATAGATATAGAACGAGGCATTAGTTATGTGGGGATCTAATCGTATACGATAGTTTCCGTGTGGAAATAGATCATCGGCTTTAAAGTTTTAGTATAGCTAGTATTCTTAAGGACATCCCAAATAATGAGTTCGTTGTTTTTGTGTCTAATGGGAACATAATCCAGATTTACAAATTTGTTTCTTAGCCGAGAAAAGAAAGAAAATATCTGGTGTTGGCAATCTACTAAATATAGTATTTACTATGAAAAAATTTAGATATTGAAGTAACAATCATATATGGAAAATAATACATGCTCGCATGCAAGAATCCAAAAGTGTACACACCCCTCAGGCAGGGGCAAGACCTTTGGTTATTTTTATTTTATTTTAGTCAAAACCTTTGGTTATGAATGAGTGGATTCCAAACCAATTTGCCACTTTAACTAATTTGGCATACGTAAAATTTTAATTATTTATATTTTACTGGATGCATTAACAATAACATGGGTCGGCCCTAAAATAGATGTTTTTTCTTAAATCTAGAAATTTGGGGGTTTCTAGAATTAGATTAGCCTTTCATGGATTATCTCCCTTTAACGGAAATTGAACTCATATAAAAATTTTACCAAGGACAATAATAAACGCGTAATAGAGTAAAAACCAACAATGAATCTTACAAATGTATTAAGTTCACTCATATATTAACATGGTGAACATATGTCATACATTTGTAATTGCATTCACTCATAAATGGTAACTGCATTCATTTTTTCTATTACAGTTTCATTGGCAACCCATTCATTTATAGATCGAAACTTTTTTCAAAATTTTATGCTAACAAAAACATCTAATTTTAATTTAGAAAAGCAAACTTTCTAAATCATTTAAAATATTTGATTAATTCTTTTAAATCAACTGAAGATGATATAAAATGTTTTTAATTAACTAAAACGATAAATTTCAAAAAAAAAAAAAAATTAACTAAAACGATATGAGCTTGTTAGCAAAGTAGAAAAAAAAAACATATTGAGACTTTGTTTGTATTTATAATATATGTATATTAAGTTTTAATATAACTTTACTAAACGAAACGTGCATTAAAAAACCAGAGGAATTATCAACAAAACAAAAAAATCAGAGGTAATGGGGCATTAAATAATAGATCAACAGGGGTAAAACTAAAACTCTTTATATAAAACTACACTAATCTTGAAAAGAGTTAATTTTTTAATTAGCATAAAAAGTTGTGAAATGACTACCATAGGGTATACATTTTTCAAATTACTTAAATATCAGTTTTGGTTACGGAAATGTCAGTTAAGCCAAATTTAAAACTAGAATTACGGATTATGCAATTTTTATTTATTTTAAATCATGTTTACAGTTACTAAAAAAACAGTTATTTGTGTTAAGAACCCTATAAAACTGAAAGTAACCTTTCAACTTCCCATTTTCAAAAAAAAACCAAAAAAACATGTTTTTTCTCTCCCAAAATCACTGCAAAAATTCATGCGAAAATCTAAACCGTAACGCCGCCGATGTCTCTTTCCGTCTCTTACGATCGCGCTTCCTCTCTCCATCTCCCCACAGCCGCATTCGTCGCACTATTTCAAGAGAAAAAATCGCAAAAGACTATTCATCTTCCGCAATTGAAATTCCAAAAATTAGAAACCCAAATTTCTGCAAGTGAAACTCGATTTTGGTATTCAAAAACTTTAAAGTTTTGTGTTTAAGTTACTTTGAAGTTATTATGTTAAGATTTGACAGCAGTTCTTAAGAAAAACCCATTAACGCACATTTTTCTAGGTTTGCAGGATTTCAATCGCGGAAGATGAACAGTCATGGATGGTTGTACGATATATGTTTCAGTCATGGCTGATTTACGATTTAGTCATGGCTGATTTATGATTCAGTCATGGTTGATTTATGATTCAGTCATGGCTGATTTATGATTTAGTCATGGCTGATTTATTGATTCATCTCTTACGACCGCGCCTCCTCTCCTCCGTCTCTCCACAACCGCATTTCGTCGCACTATCCCCGGAGAAGAACTTGTAAAAGACTGTTCATCTTCCGAAAATTAAAAACCCAATCAGAAAATTTCTGCAAGTGAAACTCGATTTTGGCATTCGAAAACTATAAAAGTTTGTGTTTAAGTTACTTTGAAGTGAATATATTAAGATTTGACAGCGATTCTTAAGAAAAACCATTAACGCATATTTTTCTAGGTTTGCAGGATTTCAGTTGCGGAAGATGAACAGTCATAGATGCTTGTACGATTATGTAAGTAAAAGTAAAGGCATATATATGTTTCAGTCATGGCTGATTTATGATTTAGTCATAGCTGATTTATGATTCAGTCATGGCTGATTTATTGATTCAGTCATGGCATATTTATGTTTCTGGCAGATTTATGATTCGGTCCTGGCTATATTACTGACTTATTACTATATTACGGCTGATTTATTAATATATGACGACTGATTTATTACTATGTTACGGCTGAGTTATTACTGTATCACTGCTGATTTATTGCTATAATTTTTGTTACTTACAGCACATGGCTTCGTTTCTTCGAATGTTCTAGAAAAGGTCTATGAAAGTTACATCCCCTTTTCACACTGATCGGATTGATTTTATCAATCAATGGTTCATCAATATGTGGGTGAAGGATTATGACAGTTTGATATAAATCCAAAGAACTGGAAATTCACCAAAGTGTATGTTTCTTTAGCAAACAGGATGTCTCCTAATAACATGCCGACACACAAGACGTGGATTTACGATGTTGATCGCTTGTACTTAGTTCACTAAATTTTTTGTTGTCACTAGATAACGTTGGAGATTGATTTGGTGAAGGAGAAGATAGATTGTTATGACAGTATCATGGGAGAAGAAACATCAGAGCAAGACAAAAAAAGTTCATGAAACATGTAGAGTGAATATTAATGTATCAATAAAAACAATACAACATTTGAAGTCAATTCAAATTATCTAAGTTTACAAGTTTTCGCATTATGACCAACTTGTTTACAAATAGAACAAGTGTGTTGCTTTCTTGGGCGTTTCTTCCCACTTGCCACTTCTAAACAATATTTAATTGTAGAATTTTTAGGTCTTCCAGGTTGATTTTTGGCAATTGGAGGATTACACACTTGTACTAGAATGTTCACCAAACAAAACAAATTTCCCCCTCTGAACCGTACTAGATCGACGAAGGTTGTCTGTTCAGTGACATCTAGAACTCTACACCCTCGCTTGTCGGCGTTGAAATTATATATATTTTTCAGTACCCATTTTCCACAGACAATAATAACAGGGTCTATCACTCCAAAGAAGGTAGATGAACGATGAAGAAGAGAGATAACTGAAGAAGAAGATAGACGAATGATGAAGAAGATAGATGAACAAGATAGATGAACAACAACTATGAAGAAGAAGAACAATGTTAAAGACGACGGCTTAGATTAAACCTAATTCTGGAGCTGATGTGGAAGCTGACATGGAAAACATGCCACCAAAAGAACTTATAAATCAGCCACTAAAAATCAGCCATCAAACAAAAATCAGGGGAAAGACTATTTAAGTAATTATAAAAATTTATAAAATCAGCCAGTAAACACACATAAATCAGGTAACAGAATTAAGTCGGCCGCTACATCGAGTAAGTCTGTCGTCAAAAGCATTCTATTACAATAATTACTTTATAGCTACTAAGTCAGCCGTAATTAACCTGACTTTTCAGTTAATCGACCTTTTGATGGCAGATTTAGAGTAAGTCAATCACAACAAGATAACATAAGTCCGCCGCTTTAAAATAAATCAGCCAAATAAGTCAGCTGGATTTATCGATTAATCAGCTAGCCAAATATAAGTCAGCCATGTCAAAGCAATAAGTCAGCCAACATTTAATAACTCGATCGTCAGAAAAAAAATTCAGCCGTGTCTTATACATTTAAATCAGCCAATATCTCATAAATCAGTCAAAGTTCTTATAAGTCAGTCGTGTCGTGTACATATAAATCAGCCGATATCTCCAATGTTTAATAAGTCTGCTATAACTTCAGGCTGCTTAATGCATCTAAATCAGCCAACAAGTTAATAAGTCAGTCGTTTACTTAAATTGGCCACTCGCCCAATAAGTCAGTTGTCAATAAGGCGAGATAAATCAGTGGCAGACTTTCATAATATACGTAGGCAATTTTTGTGCCACGTAGGCTGGCATGTTTTTAAGCTGATGTGAAAATAAATAGTAATGACATTTGTGTAATAACGTTTTTGTTATCAAATGCTTATAAAGACAGTTTGGATACTGAAAATATTTAAGTAATAAAAAAAGATTTGATTTTTTTTTGTTATTTCACCTAAATTGTGTACTGTTTAAATAAGCTTCCCTCTTGAAATTTACCCAATAACTTCATAATTATACGATTAATCAATCTCGAAGAATGTTTAAATACAGTTTATTTTAAATCAAAAATACTATGTTATTGACAGTGTTATAGACTTAGATTATATGTTTTCAAAGAATTGGACATGCGAAAACAATATTTATTTTGATATGCCCACAAAGGCACGATCTCTATCTTCCATATTCATGCTTAAACCAATCTTCTTATATCCCTTTTGCATTTACAAATGCCAAACCCAACCAATTTTCCCACCAAAATTTTTAACCTCCAAGAAACAAAAATATCAGTTACCCTGAGAATAAGCTTTCAACTGCTCATACTTGTCCTTGGCGTCATGTATTCCTTGCTTAAGTTCCTCATACATTGTCACTGATGATTCTGCAAACTGATTAAGTTGTCCAACAAATCCTTCCAAGCTTGTCCTAAATAGATCAAATCCCGGACCACAATCCTCCAACGTCTCTTCTTGCAACATGTTGTTCTCACCAGATCGATGTTTCTTGGTGCGATTCTTCTCCTGTCTTGGCAAGAACCTGGCAACATCAGAAGCAAGTGCTTTGATGGAGCTTGAAACCTCTTTTGTAGGTAAGACTTCGAGCTTTTCTAGCCAGATTCCACAGGTTGCGTAAATGGGAGGACCAAAGTTTCTTAAAGAGGGTTGTGGAACACGTCTTTTCCGTTTGGAGGATTGTTGTGGTAGGGCAACACATTTCACCAGCCATTCATTTATCGCTTGTATGTATGATTTCTGGCCTGTGATCCATTTTGTGAAGCTTGAGCCCATTGCACTGAGTTCGTCTTCAAGATTAGATGTTACTTGTCTGTGCAACTCCGATTGCATGTTGAGTTTAATGTTTCCGCCTCTGTAACACGCTTTGATTAACTGAAACTGAACCTTGTGGCATTCCAACATTACTTCCCACATTCGACTCAACCTATTCACATCCAAGAAATGATCATTATAAAAGGTTCAGGTCAAATTTGAAATAATAGCTATTGAGTTAACTGGAGAGTGACTTAACACATACCCTTCAATGAGTTCTTCAAGTTGAGGCTGGAGCTCTTTGTCACGAAGTTCTTCAATCCGTCTTGAAATCGAGTCGATCCTATGAATCGCCACTCTGATTCTGGAGTGAAGGTCTTTGACAACCGCACGTGTTTTGTCAATTCTTTGTGAACCTTTGCCTTCTGATTCAAGTTCTCTCAAAATTCGGCATTTTTCGTCATACTCTCTCCGCACAGTCTGACTCCCCTGAAACCGAAAAACGTAACAAAAACACATTACATAATTTGAGTGCATTTACATGATTCAACATTCATTAAATCTGTATAAGAAGCTATAAGTACCTTGACTTCATCATAGAGCTTCCGCTCCCATGCATACAGTCTGTCTAGGGTTGAGGCATGGCTTCCAGCAATCATGCAAATGTTTTCAAATAGATTGCTATTGAGCTCTTCCACATCATCAGAATTCAACCCTCCAAGAGGATTCTGAGAAGACTCGGATCGTGAAGATTCAGTCCTATGCCAGGTCAAGTATTTAGTTGAGTTCTGAGCAGGCTCTGCACAAACAGCTCAAACTGTAACCACTCATACAATCTACAACAGTTGAACCAGAATATTTTTCTCATATTTGTTTTGGTCAAAAAAATATAATTAACTAAAATTACCTTCTGGTACATCTTTGGGGTCTTCCCCACAAGAGAGACAGGTTTTGAACAGTGATGATGCACCGGCGCCACCTGCAAAAAGCAGAGATGTGTGATTGAGAACGAGTGTTTGTTCATCAAATATAATAACAAGTAAGTAATTTAAAAGCAGAGAAACAATAAATTAACTAAGGTGAAAATTATTACTTTCTTTGGACGGAACTATAGGACGAAAATGCAATTTATTGGCTTCAAGCATCCTAGGAACCTCTTTTCCAGTCTCTGAAGCTTTAACAAAGAGCAACTCTATCTCTTTCATGCTTGAGAAGAAGTCCCTGGAAGGAAGCTTGTTCTCGGTGTGATCTCCCTTGTTTGGTGTTCTGTTCACTGGAGTAGCTACTAAAGGCGTCACTGGTGGTGATAACTCAGGAGTTTTACTTTTCTCAGCGTCTGAGAACTCGCTTTCCACTCCCTCTCTTTGAGGCAAATCATTGTGATCACGACGCACTCTATTAAAATTTTCAAAGCTTCTAACGAGTGTATCACTTGTGGGCTCATCAAACTCATCATCATCCGAATCTCTGGACTCTTCCCTTTCTTGAAAAGAAAAGTTCTCACCATCATCCTCCACCTCTGTAGTTTCATCTTCTCCCTTAACAGATCTCGACACATGACCATTCCCAACTTGAGAAGAAGAAAACTGTTTGTCAATTGGGTGAGAAGGACCAAAATAATCCCAAGGAGGTGTTTCAGGTGGCATGGAAGAAGATTCTTCAGATGGGTTTGATTCAATCTTTTCCATAGACCTGCTTTGTGAGATACTACTAGATGAGGTTACAGTGGCAACAATAGAAACCAGCGGTTTCTCTTCTACTTTTTTCGAAGAAAAGCCTCTGAATTTCATATGATTGACCTGAAACGGACTGGTACTAGGAGGCGATAGAGGAGGAGAATACGTGCCATGGTGGGAATGTGAAGCAGGTGGAGGAGAGTATGAAAAATGAGAAGTCGATTTCTCAATTAAAGCAAGCGGTTGTTCTGGTGTTGCACTAGTGGACGTGTACAAGGAAGATTCAACTGGAACTTCAGTCTCAGCAAATTTTCTGAGGGCAGTTCCAGTACTCTTAAGAGACTGGACGTATGAAACGTGAGCAGCAGCTAACAAACATCTACCATCAAGCGCTTGTTGGACAAATTTTTTTCTTTCCCTACATAACTGTAAGGCTTTATCTTCATCTATTCTAGATGTTGATGCACCCATTGTCCAAGCTTACATGCAAAAAAAGGGATAAAATTAGATTTACAACCTCCAGAAATACAATCCTACATATGTTAGACCTAGAAATAACATAAAACTGATATAAACACTAGAATAGTTTCAAAGCTAGAAAAGGAAACTTTTAAACCATGAGTAATGATCACAAGGGGGATAATATTTTGACTAGGAATCCTTCCATTAACTGATTTTGGGGGTTCATATAAAATAGGAAGGAGGACACTTTGGTGAGATCTATCCTATGAAATAGGCTTGGAGAGGATTTATAGGTTTATACCGAGGGAACTGTGTTCAGAGTTTTGGTGTTCTATTTTTTGTTATTTTGACTTCAATAAAAGAGAGCTTCCAGATTATATTCCTATTCTTGATCATCAAATCTAGCAAACACAAAACTGCTTCAATAGAACATATAATACTTTAAAGAATTAACAAGTGAACTAAGATTTAGTGAACGGGCACTAAGAAAACCAAACTGATATAATAGCTAGTCATTTGTTTCAATAAATTAGCTAATGCAACGATGTCACAATATCAACATTGTATTCATGTTGAATATGAGAGAAAACACAATGCCCTTTACTATCAAGTCGAATCTAAACATAAAAAATGTGAAATTATGCATTGCAGGATAGTTGCTATTAGGTAGACATGATCACTCTCTCAAAACTCAATCCTTCCATATATAAAATGACAAAGTAAATCCCAAACAAACTCAAAGAGAATACATAAATCCAAGGCAATGAACACAGATAAGAGACTCAAAGAAAGAAACATCACTAACAGATGAGTACTGGTAAACAAAAAGAAACAATCTCTATGTTACTCCCAACACAAACACAAGTAAGAATAAGAAATAGAATCATTAAAAAGATCACTATCAAAGTTTCCAGCTCCATCATACATACCAAAATCACAAAACAACCTAAAAGCCAATATCTAGCTACAATTAGATAACCAATTTCTACCCTCAAATCAAAATGCAATCTGACCTATTCCCTTAACCTAGTAACCTGTTCGAGCAAGCCTCTGATGAAAAGATTAAAACTTTCACAGAAATGCAACAGAACCAAGTTGCAGTTGCATCAACTAATAGATGAGATAAACAATCACAATCACATAAAAAAAAAAAAAGTTAACTTTGTTGCTAATCAGAATCCCAGGAAAAATCCGAAACTAGGGCGAGAGATTAATATACAAAAGAAACATAAAACAAAGTCATACCGAAGACAAAATCGAAAACTAATTGAACAAATTCAGAAGTTTTCTCAAAGTAAATCGAAAATCAGAACTTCAATTAACCAAACAAGAAAAAAGGACAGATTTTTAAAGAAACCCAATTGAAATTGAACCATTACAGTAGAAGAAAACCTAAAATAGGAGAGATATTCACACAAGTAGAAGAGACCCAGAAGAAATAAGATGGAGAGAAACGGCGATACCTAATAAGAGTCAGAAGAATTGAAGAAGAGAGGTTCGTGAGAGCTTTTGGAGTTACGCGAGAGGATCAAAACATAACAAAACAAAACGTCTGCAACAGAAGGCAAAGAGAGAAAGAAGTGTGTCGTGTGTGAGTCAGCAGCGAATCAAATGGGCAGAAAAAGAGAGGAATCTTACGCGGAGAAGAAAAGGGGTTTGTGTGTGTGTTGTGACTACAACATGCAATAAAGCAATTTGCTTGCTTGTAAAGATGACTTTGACTCCAAAAACGGTAACTTTCTCTTACCGTTGTTATTTTATTTCTATCCGGTCACTTTTTTTACACTTCTCGTTTGTCTTGTTTTGTTTTTTTTTTTTTAATTGTTTCTAATCTCTCTTTTTATTTTTTTAATGGATGTTGCCCTTTTCTGTCATTAAAACTTAATGTTTAATCTACGTTGAGTCAAAGAAAAACCTTAATCTATGTTTTAAGTCAATTGAAAGAGAAAACTTTTTTTTTCTGTTGGTCAACTCATATTTATTAATTAATATAAAATGGAACAAGATATTAATCCATTACAAAATATAGATATAATTTACTTGGGATACACTAAAACATGGAATTTGCAGAAAAAGATCAAAGTAGTTTAATTGGGTGAAATGGTGGAAGAAGTCATAGGTGGACAAATTATTATATAAATCTGAATGTTTTTTGGGAACCAAAAACAAAAAATCTAGTGTGGCTCTCATGTCAGGAGAGTAAGTTGTGGATAAATCCAAATACACTTCTTCACGGGGTTAAGAAAGCATACAAGTCCACCTATAAAGGTATTTCTTCGTTTTATTTCTTCTATCACGTTTCATTTTATTTATCACTTTAATATCAATAGAACAATCGGAGAAAAAAGGTTAGATAAGTCTTCTAATTTTACCAAAGGTTTTGATATATATTTTCTGTAACGCCCGTGTTCCGGAAATGAAAATTCTGAGTTATGAAACGGGTATTATTTTGGAGACTTAAAACCGCGAGACGGTTTTATATTGTACGGTTTAAGAAGTGGAGGTGGTTTAATATTGGTTAAAGAAGCTGATTTCGAGTTAATATTAAACCAATGGGAGAACTAATTAATTTATGGTTTAATTTAATTCTTGATTTAATTTAAATGAACCAATTAAATCCCTAAGTCTATTTAAAGAGAAAAATAGCCGAAACCCTAGTTATTCTCTCTCTTTTTTTGTGGCCACCTTTAAGAAGAGAAAGAGAGATGTTCAATGTGGCTTAAAGAGAGGAAGGAGAAGCTTGCAAATCAAGAAGAAGCAAATATTTCCAACATGTCGTGGTAGAACAAAGTTTCGACCTAGAAAATCGTCTCCAATGGTAAAAAACTTTTATGGGCTTGTAGCTAAGCCTCAGATCTAGATGTGCCAATTTTCGGATATTGATTTGAGTCAATATTCTAAGAGTTATCTGCATTTTCGTGAACTGTTCTGTTTCAGACGCGATTTGAACCAGCGTGTATTCAAAGGGAGATCACGAGTGATCTTTCCGTCTGATCGTCACGAAATTTCGTAAGTAGCTTCAGGACATCTAGAAGAAGAATTTCAACGGTGAGATTTGAAACTGGACGGTTAGATTTTGATTCGTGATCCCATCTTTAAGGATGATCGTTTCTGTTATTTTTCCAGTTTAGGTTGAAGGCTGTTTTGTTGTTGTGGTTGGATGTAGGGTGAGGAAGAGAGGTTGTGGTTGTATTGCTGTGACATTTAAGAAACCCTAGAAATTCATGGAAATGAAGGTTTCTTAAAAAGGAAAGTTTCCTTAAAAGAAAAATGCCATCAAGGAAAATCATTGTGAGCAAAGGTGAGTGCAAGACCATAAGCTTATCTAAATTATTTAATTATTTAATGTGTTTTGCATTAATATAGGTCGTGTATGATTTTGGGTGGATCTAGATCGAGTGGTTCGTGAAATGGTTGATTTAATGTGGTATTTCGTGTTTAAATACGTTAAATATTTTAAATCGTTTGTGTGTATAGCTTGTAGATGGGAAGATTGCCTCACTAAGTATTTATCGAAATACTTATGCATCTCCTTTTATTTGATGCAGGAAAAGAAAAAGTGTGACCGTGGGATCATGACGAGGAAGAGGGGATGATCTAGAACTCGGTTGAGGTTTTTATGGTTGATTTTGTTTAATTCGAATAATTGTTGAATTGCTACGAATTATTTATTTTTATGATTTTTGGAGTTAAAATCATGTTAGAAATTTTTTTGTTAAATTATTTAATAATTTTGGAAGTAATGTGATTTAAGTTTCAAAATTTGGGTAATTAATTGTGGTGATTTTAATCATGTTTAATCAATGAATTAACTTATGGTTGAGTTTTTGTGTGATTTATTTGATGGTTTAATTTGGTTAAATTGAATTAATTAAATTAATATGAGTTTTTGTGTATTATTTAATTTAAATGAAATTGAGAGATTTTAATATTTATGGGAATATTATTATCTGTTTTAAAAAAAAAAAAACAGGTGCGGTCGTTTTAATTTCATAAAGAAATTAATAAATTATTGCTAATTTTGATTTTAATGTTTTCTTTTTGTTTGTTTCATCAGTTTTCTTGTATTTATTTCAAGGTTAGTTTTAACAAATTTTTATACTTGGAACCCAAGAAAGTTTTTGTGCATTTTGATTGTAACGTTTAGTTTCCAACCCAAACACCTGATCCAAATTGTTTTGTTTAAAATTTTTTTAAATTAAAATAATTATTAAGTTTAGACCTTAAAACCCAATATTCTAAATAGATGTATTGTCTCTTCTTAATCATTTTAAAACCTATAATCCCAAGAAACTAGAGAGAGGCCAAGAACCTTAGAGCATCATTATTGGTAGAAACCCAAATGGGTTTCTTAAGTACTATTTTAATATAAATTTGAAGTTAAGAAACTGTGTTAAAAATCTTATGTTTTTGCTGCTTCATTGGTAGAACCCCTAATGGGGTTCTTAAAAAAAAATTAAATTAAATTTTTTTTTAAAAAAATAGAATTTATTTTATTAATTAAACATAGCTACATAAAAATTCAAACATGTAGAGGTTGTTGGGTTATAATTATATGATTTCAGTTTGTAAACTTTGCTTCTGTATCTGAGCAATTCTGCTTCAAGTCCTTCAGTTCTTCTTTTTCTTTCTCCAGTAGAGCTTCTATGTCTGAGCACTTCTTTTTAAAACCCTTGAGTTATTCCTCTAAGTCTTGCATCCGAGTCTTACCAATCTGAAGGACATTGATGCATGATGTTCTCAAATGTTGGCTCTTTGCTCGGAACTCTAATGCCATATCTGGGTGCACTTGAAAAAATGACTTAAGATGTGTTGTACTGATAAATTAGAAACATGAAAAAACCATCTCTTGTCCCAAAATCAACAACAAAAATAGGGAAATGAATAAAGTTTGAATCTTTATTAACTTTTTGTTACCTATGAAGGAAGAACTTGAAACCCATTGACATCAACCGCACCATCATCATGAATTCACAATAGCCCTAAGACACTGATACAATTTTTTTTGAATCACAGCTTCACAGAACTTAGAACAATTGATCAAACATAGACCTTATGTTCATACTACCAACATTTTTAAAGTTTAATCGATGATAGTAATCAAAAGTACACAACTTTTTAGGATGAAGCAACAACCCAATTGACAATAAGCAACCATGAAGCTCTAGGAATCGTGAATTCAAACATAAAACAATGCAATTGAAGTAAAATTTGAAGCAAAGTGAGAACATTCTTAAGGCGATGGAGACAGAAGAAAAATTACCAGAGAATATAAATTTCCAGTATTAAAACTCTCAATCCAAAACGATTCCATGTTATACCAAATCACAGAGATATCAGTTCAAAAACACAATAAAATAGAGCTAAAATCTAAAGACTAGCCAATAATTAAATGTTCTAAACCATTCAATCTGATTGATTTGATTCATTTTACATACCTCAACTATCAAATCACAGAAGCACTACACTTTAACTCTTAACAGTCTCATTTCAACTCTATCTAAACCTTAAATCTAGATTCCATGTTATACCAAATCACACAAATATCAATTCAAGAACACTAAAAAACAGAGCTAAGTCAAACCAATCCTGTAGTGCTTGGAGACCGATCCTTCTGAGGAGCCATAACGGATACGATCTTCCGAGAAATCAATTTCTTCTAACATCTATGAATCAATATCTGTGACGATTTAGGAAACGAAGAAATCCCCAAATCCTTCTGCGAAAATTCGAAAAAAAGTTATATGAAATTCGATGATTCCAGAGAGAAAATGTGAAATCGGAGAGAGAAATGGAACCTTGGAGGAGGATTTGTAGACGAATGGAGAGGAAGAGATGACGAAGGAAGGACCAAAAGCGTCGAGGGTTCTTGTGAGAGAGGAAGAAGAAAATCTGATTTAAGAAACGCTTAAGAAACCATTTCTTAAGATGCTTATATAAGAAACGTTTCTTAAGTTTTTAACTTCTTTTTAATTAATTAAATATTATTTTATTCTAAGAAACCTTTTAAGAAACCTGCGATAATGATGCTCTTAGAAGCCTTTGCTGCTGCCGTCTTCTGTTGTCGAGGAGAATAAGAAGTTAGTTAAAAACTAGTTTCAAGTTTAAGGAATTTATCTCTTTTTTTTTTTAAACTCTCTCAAAACCTCTAGATTCCAAAGTAATTGTCATCTTCAATCCTTGCTCCGACCGGTGCTGGTGGCTCCTCCAGCACCGATGTCTCTTCCAGCACCGATGTCGGTCTCCTTCTTCGTTTCATTTGCTTCGCTTCAATTTTTTTATCTATTATCGGTGGTTGGTGGTTCCGATGGTGTTGATCTGAGAGAGAGAAGCTTTGGTGCTAACTTATTGGATTTTCGACGCTTCCTCCCACTTCCTCCTTTGTTTCATCCCTTTTTCTCCGTTCAAATCTGTTTTTCTGTCATCGGTTCCCCTTCTTCTGTTGGTGGCAACACGTCTTCATCTCCTAACGGTGGTGGGGAGGGCATGACCATTGGCGTTCAACGGTGGCAGTGGCTTTCTTCTCTCATGTGTTCATATGCTCGAGTTTTAAATCCTAGAGCTACACCGCAAGTGCATAGTATGCAATTGTAGTAAATAGGGGTCGAATCCACAAAGACTCGGAAATTTCATGATAGATATTTTAGTTTCGAATTAAGCTAAGCAATATGAGAAATAAAGTAAAAGTGCAAAACAATAATGAAATCGGTTTGTTATCAAGTGGGAAAAATGTCAAGTCTAGGGAATTTATCACGAAATCAAGTATTGCAGATCAATTAATCAGTTAGGATCGAATTACGAATCAATTGTAGAACTCAAATAACGGAGATAAAATTAACCAACTTTCATTGCGAGATTTCACTATATCTAAAACCTAAGAAACTAAATCCCTTTGCGAATCTTAAAATTCTAAACAAGCATTAAGAACAGGTTTGATCTGTTCACAAATTATCTAATCCAAATTCCTTTGCAATTATTTAATTTGCTCACTCTAGGTTCTGTCAGATTATAAATCACACCGTTGTGCCGATTTAACAACTTAAGGTCAAGATTTTAGGTGATCAGGCCAGAACTAGCTTTAAGAACAACTTACGTGAAGAACTATCAAGTTTTGAATCCTAACAAATCAATCAATCTACAATTCTATGAAAACCCTAATGAGAATCCCTGAACCTAACAAGAGATCTACTCACACATATCAATTGAAAACAAAGACATGATTGAAATAAATATCATATGAAATATAAAAGAGAAATAGAAACATGGGTTCAAAATCTTCTCTCAAAGTGTACAGAGTATTATATCAGCCCCAAGCTCTCAATCTCTCCAAAATTCTCTTGCAAAAGTGAACTCCCTCTAAAACAAAACTAAAAACTCTAATTAATAGTCTAAACATAATTTGTGACCTTTTGTAAATACATAAAACTTCTGGGAAAAGTTACAAATATTTAAAAGTGTTGATTTTTGCGTGTGGTAAGAAAAGTCAACCGACACACATAAGTGGTGTCGATCGACACCATTGGTCATGAACAACACAAACTTCGACTTCTCAGCTACAATGCTCCAAAATGCTCTAAAATATCCAAATGGTCCCAAATATGTGTAAATCTGTAAAAGACTCTTAAAAGACACATAAATGACTTGATTACATACTTATATCATGGTTTAAAACCCATAAAAACCATAATATATCAACTCCTCAAGACTTAGCTTTTACTTGCCCTCAAGCAAACATAAAACTAAACAAAAGAAAGAAGTTTGAAAACACAAAAACTCATTTCGTCATAAGAGCACCATACTGACATTCACTATAGTAAGCCACTAGAAATTCTTACCTGACAGGATTCAGACCACCATGTACTTCACCATAGACATTCGTAGCTTTCCAGATTCAACCCAAAATTTCGCAACATAATCCATAAGCCCTTCATTGTTGGGTCTCATCTTTGATCTCAATGCCAAGAACCTTCTAGACTCATTCCCGTACAATACCATGAAAAATCAACCATACAAAATTTTGGTATTCTTTCTCTCCTCCAGACTTATTATTTTCTTATTCTTTTTTTTAAAAAACAAAGGTGTAAGCGAATAATGGCATCATGAGAAATTTTCTTAACTTTGCTTCCAACCTTCGTGTGATCATCTATTTCAAAGTAAAATAATGGGGTCATTAGAAATTTTTCTACCTTTTTACTCAAAAGAAAGTCATGTCATCTTTTCTCTATTTTTTTATTAGAATAAGGGATAGGAGTACCATTTCTTTTACACATGTTGTCTTTTGTCAAGTTTGAATGAGGAGTCAAGCCCTATAAATATCAGTCACATTGATGAGGTAAAAGAAAAAATTAGAAATTAGCTCTGGCTTTAGTGGATTTCTGTTGGAAATATGGATATCTCAAGTCAACTGGTCAGCCTTTGGTTTTTTCACTAGTCTCAGATGCCAGTCAAGTTCGAATCAATGGTTACTTAGGTTCCTGCAAATGTGGTGATTTTCTCGAAAAATCATAGTTTCATACAAAAATTTTGACTCGATAAAAACAGACTCAACTGACTCTAAGAAAAAAAGATAATATTAGTAACCACCTCCTCATACTTTAACAACACTATCCTTAGTGTTATAGAAGCATGAGTTCGATTGAAAAATAAAAAGAACTGAGAGAACAAAAAGAACATGAATGTTACCTAGTGAATGCACTTGTGTCGACCGACACACAGCCTGGTGTCGATCGACACCAGGCCTAAATCGACACATGTTGTTCATATTGAGTGGTTGTGTCGACTAACACACATGGTTGTTTTGATTGACATAACATGTGTAATAACACTGATTTTTGCAAAAGGGTTTGATTGTAAGCTGTAAGAACACTCAAAGGCAAAATCAGAAACAACAACATAACATAATAATCAAATTCTCAAGTTCAAGGACTGACCTAATACTTAACAAACACATCATAATGACTCAAGATAAAAAAAAATAAAGAAGAAAAAAAAAAACCTAAAAATCTGAGGTAGGAAAACTAATCCTCCTCGTGCTCATCATCCTAAACAGCTAATGGGTCGGAGTCCTCATCATTAGCATAAGCAGCAGCAACAGTGGCGGGGTCGGGTGTGGGTGAGTGATGACGTCTGCGAGTCTGATAAGTGGAACATGTACATGTGACACTAGCAGCTAACATCTGACGCATAGTGGTAACCATGTACCTCTGGAAAGTAGGATCATCCTCATTATAGCCAGCAGGAGGCTCAGAAAATGCCAAGTCAGGAGGTGGACCACTAGCACGGTCACCCACTATCTCGTCTTCTGAAGCAGATAGTGCAGCATTAGAAGAAGCTCCCTTACGGAGCTTGCATCGTGGGACCAAATGCAGGAGTTTAGATCAGGCTGGAAACTCAAACGTGACATGTCATCATCTGTAATAGCAGTGAATTCCAGCAGTGGGAGCTGGATGCTCCAGTCATGATCCGTTGCATCATTGTTGATGGTGTTGTTGCTCGTGATGATATCGAAGTGCCTGAAGATCAGAGTCAAGAGACTCCCAACGCCCTCAACCCTCTTTCCAGCAAACGCCTTCATCTTAAATGTACATAGATGATTAGTAAAAATGGCTCCGTGTTTAGGTTGTCGCACAGCTATTCCCATTCCCAAACATCCTCAGGAAAGATGTTTCCAATCCCGTGATGAAGCAATATAAGCTCAGTTTTCTGCATTTTACTCGGTTCGGCTTTGAAAAGGATGTTGTTTCCCAAAACTTGCAAGACATACCCATGACCGGATGTCTAACGTATGTCTACTTCCTCTCTTTTGACTCATAAACCCCGTTACCAAAGAAAGACCAGAAAGCCTGGATGTCATGCCAATTGGGGGTGAAAACAGCTCGAATAGGTTCCTTCTTGAACCCATACAATCCACACAAATCGCGAATTGGAAGGTGATACCGCATGCCTTTTCACATGAAGGTCAGAATCCCTTCTTGTGCTACCTTCAGATGCTCATTAGTGTAGTACACACAACACGTGGCTAGAAACTCAATATTTACAGAGCATATATAGTTGAGAGAGTGATCTTGTTTATCAGAGTTGAACCATGGGCCGGATTTTCAAAACTATCTATGGCCGACCAAGAAACGCAAGCCTACGTCGTTGTCGAGCAATAAGACTTTTGCCTCCTATAATCAACCTAAAAATGGATGGTTGATTAAGCAGGGAGATGACGATTTGTTGTACTTACATAATCTGTTTTAATATGAATCTCCTCGGCATTGAATTTTCTTTGCCCAGGCTCCAAATTGTACAGCATTGACAGCATCCAGAAAGATGACCACAAAGATCGATGGAGGACTCAAGCGGCAGAGAGACAGGAAATTCTTTGTAATATGATTTTAATCGATCATCAAATCTGATCATTCTGAGAAAAGGGAGGGTAAACGTTTGAGATAGGTATAGTTAGAGGAAGTGATTAAATGGACGGAAGGAAAAATGATTCAACTCTCTAGAAGTTATTATCTCAAAGAAATGAAGTAGCTGAGTCATGCATTTCTGCTTTGGGAAATTCTTGAGTTTTGATGACGTAGCAAATTAAGTTGACGTGGAAGATTGAGACTCATTTTTTGGAAAAATTGACGTAAAACATTCCTTGAATGAGATGCGTGGCATGTTTAGAAGGAAGTTTTGTAGCTGAGGTGGACACATGGAGAGACTCCAAACTCCTCCTTTTGTTTAGTAGAGATTAAACTAAGGTGTTTTTTTGAAAAAAACTTATGTGTCATTTTTTGTATATTTAAACTTATGGGTATTTTCCTTATAAATTTATTAACGTACCAATATCGTACTGGTATCTAGGGGTGGGCAAAATAACTGTAACCGAACAAAACAAACCGAACTGAACCGTAAATTTATAATTCGGTTTGGTTTCAGTTTTGTTTAAAAACCTGTTTGGTTACCATTATAAAAATTATTTTAGTTTCGGTTTGGTTCGGATTAAAATCGTAAAACTGTGGTTTAATCGAAAAAAAAAATTTACTTTTATATATACTTATATAGATACTTGTGTTACCTAATTTTATTTTTTTATAAACAAAATATCTTAAAACGGTTGCACAACAAAGATTAATAAAAAAAGATACAAACTCTAGATATATAAGCATCTTATATATAATTTAAAGTTTTAGATAATTTATTTACTTTTATACTATAATTTCATCAAGTTATTTTTGTAAACCGCATCACTAAGTTTGACTTCCATTCTCTTTAAGTTTTTCAATAGAATCAATTTTGAGTTTTGAATTTTTACAATTACAAATTCAATGTTTTGATTTGAGTTTAAATTTTTTTTTTTTTATAAAATCATGAAATCATCTACAAAAACCGAAACCGAATCCAAACAAAACCGAACCAAATTAATTTTGGTTAAAACTGTTAAAACCATAAACCAAAAAAAACCGAACTGAACCAAACCGTATTTCAATCGGTTTCTAAATGCTTTCATTTTCTATAGAACCGTAGAACTGAAAAACTAAAAAAACTAAACTGAAATCAAACCGTAAACTGGAATGCCCACCCCTACTCGTATCCATAAATTTTTAACTTGCCATTTTCCGTCCTCATTTCTTGTCCCATACCCGCTCTAGTGCTACCTAGCATATAGGCATTACTTCATGAATTCCAGCCCAACTCCAAGGAATCCATTCGAGAGTTGATTTTTCTATATTTTGAGCGCAAAGTGGTTTGAAGACCAGTTTGGTTTGGAGCTGACAGCTATTAATTTTCCAAACCGGGTGAACCTAACTTACCTTATTCAGAACTTTTCAAGTTTAACACTTCTCAATTATATACAGTAAAACTTCTATAAATTAATAATGTTGGGACCGAAGAATTTTATTAATTTATAGAGATTATTAATTTATCGATAAAATTAATAATTATTAATTTATAGAGAGTTTTTCTGAATTTCAAAAAATATATTATATAAGAAGTAGAAAAATGAAGACAACATTTTGATGTGTTTTAATGCATTTACACATTATGAAATAATCATTGCATATATAAAAATTTTAAATAATTTTTGATGCAATTTGAGAAGATAATATCATATATTTTTAATATTTTAAGAAAAATAAAGATAAACTCTAACAAAATTATAAATTTAAAATAAATAAACAATATTAGAGTCATATTTCACTAAAATATCTTATATATATACAATAAGTTTATATGATTATTAATTTATGTTATTAATGGGACCATATATTTACATAGAGATTTCAAAAAAATTATTATCTTATTATCTTATCGAAATATGTCAATTATTACGTCGGTCTAATTCGGAACTGAAATAATTTATTAATTTAAAGAGGTTATTAATTTATCAAGTATTAATTTATAGAAGTTTTAGTGTACGTGGCGTCTAGGAGAGTCTTTACTTTAATTAAAGATTTCTAAGAGTCTTTACGTGCACTAGCATCCAGAGGATCAGACCCCTTACTCATAATTTTCTTATCCGGCGGTAAAGAAATTATTTATGGACCAACAACTATTTTCTTTTAAGATAAGTGATTTGAAGACCTTCTAATACGTCCAAAAGGCTTCTAGAACATCATTATATCAAGAGAATTTTGAGATATAAAGAAATTACAAGAATGCTTTCTTATTTGGCCGAGCATTTACGCTACCAGTTACAAATCAAATGTTTATCATTCTTTTGTCATCTCTACATTAATTTAGATTATTTCTTGCTCATTTTATGCTCTATGACCATTGGTATATATCCATTGTCAAGCCTATATAAGCTCTTTCATTCTTCATAAAAACACATATTTTTCTTTGAAGAAAATCTGAGTTCTTTTCGTTTTAAACTTTACACTTGTTTTTCGAAATTATTTGGTGAATTTTTTAGTTTAGTAGACGTTTTGAGTCATTGTCTTTGGATATGAATTTACTCATACTTTGATTCATGTTCTTATCACAAAAACTTTTTGTTTCGTTTATGTGGCAAACTTCGATGAATAAAATTCATCTTTTTGGTAGATTCAGAATTACAACAACATGTAAATATAAAAAATGTTGAATATTTTATAGATAGAAAAACAAAAAGTTTCCGGTATAATTATGCATTTTCAGTAGCTAAATTATTCCTTTCATATATCAAATAGTTTATGTTGAATTGTTGATTAACTTTAATACAAAATAAAAATCTAAGTTGATTATGGAGATGGGCCTCTAAGTAAAGGCCAAGTTGAATAAGTTTCACTGTAACAGTAGCAAACCCGCAAAGGTAGAGAAAGGCTTTGAGTGTATCGTAACAGACGATAAATAATTAGCGGAGATTTCCCGATTTAGGGTTCAGATTGAAAATGGCCGATGTGACTCTACCTCCGGCTGATTCCGTCGATAACCGCCTCCATGAGAAGTCAACCTCTTCCTCACCACCTCCTCCACTTCCTTCCTCCTCTCAGCCGCAGCTGGAACAACAAGAGCAGGAACAGCAACAGCTTCCTCACCGCCGTGAGAGAGATTCACGGGAGCGGCGTGACGATAGAGACCTTGATCGTCCTCCGCCTAATCGCCGTGACCGTGAGCGTTCTCCGCTCCCACCGCCTCGTAGGGATTACAAGAGACGGCCTAGCTTGAGTCCTCCGCCACCGTACAGAGATAGGCGACAATCTCCTCCATTGCGTCGTTCACCTCCTCATAAGCGTTACCGGAGGGATGATAATGGCTATGATGCTCGCCGTGGTAGTCCTCGTGGTGGCTATGGACCACCACCTGATAGAAGGTAATCTTCATCTCCTATGCTTGGATCTTCATTTCTGTGCTCAGTGGAAATTTTAGACCTTCTACAACTTTTTCTAGGAAAATTGCATTGCATTGTTACTTAGCTGAGGAAAAACAAGTGTATCACTTAGTTTCTCATACTTTAGTTGTCCTCTCGTATCAATGATTGTTACATCTCATCAATTTTGGAGCTATCCTAATCGGTACACAATTATTCTTTTTGAATGATAGATTTGGGTATGACTATGGTGGAGGGTATGACCGTGGAATGGGTGGGAGGCCTGGTTATGGTGATGAAAGGCCTCATGGCCGCTTTATGGGTCGCTATCAAGGTGAGACGTCTTTTACTCAAATGTGTGTTAAAGTCGAGAGAATCACTTTTGCATCTTGTGAGACATGTTTAAGATGACTGTCATTGGGCATTCTTATAAATTGGGACTTATAGTTCATTTGACTAGCATAGTTCGTAGTCATAGCTTGGTATTTTTCTCTATATGTATTGGATTGGAAACAAATTGATAAAAAAGTTCATAGTTCGTTTTGTGAACAATCTATTTTAGAAGAGAGATATCAATATCTACCTTTTTTGTTTTGTGTAATTCTATTGTCAGACTGGGAAGGAGGACGTGGAGGTTATGGTGATGATTCCAACAGTGGAAATACTCAAAGGTTAAGGTTCCTTCATCTTTGTTCATCTTTTTTGTATTTCATAGGTTTGTTCTCTTTTTCCTATGGTGTGTTATGAATTGTCTATTGGTGATCAATGAAAGGAAGATATATCCCTTGTAGAATGTTCTATCTTCGATGAGGAATAAATGCATTCTTCCTTATAGCTCCAGAAAGTTAGAGTGAATGTTTGAGGGACACTAATGATCTGATTAGTTACTAGAAATCCTTTCTCAAACATGTGATGTTGAAGTATGAGATAACACCGTTATTTTGGTTGAAGTGTAAAAATTTTGATCACTTTTGCTGCTCACAACTAGTGCTGTTTGTAGACTCCCTTGCTGTTAACAATAAATACTGTTGTATTTTCTTTATCCAGGGATGGATTGATGTCATACAAACAATTTATCCAGGAGTTGGAAGATGATATATTGCCATCTGAAGCTGAACGCAGGTATGGTTATATCTGCAATGTAGTCTTGGTGCTTAAGTAGTTGTCTCTTAATGCTGCAGGGTTAATACCTTTTTTCCTGATGCAGATATCAAGAGTATAAGTCAGAGTATATCACAACGCAGAAACGTGTCTATTTTAATGCGCATAAAGAGGAAGAATGGTGATTTCCACTATCTGTTTCCATCTTTTACATTTTTCTGGAATATTCTGCAAGTTAACCTCTTAACTTGCTTATCTATGTTACACGTCCAGGTTGAAAAATAAGTATCATCCAACAAACTTAGTCTCGGTCATAGAAAGGTGAGACCAAGAGCCATTTGCAGCAGTTTGATTCGGTGTTAGTACCTGACTGGTGTTATATTAATACTATTACTATACACTGATCTCTTGTAGTCTTGGTATTAAAGTCTTAATTTTTTTTTTGTTCATTTTTGATAAATTGACTGTATATTCCTATGAAATTTTCAGAAGGAATGAACTTGCACGGAAGGTTGCGAAGGATTTCTTACTTGATTTACAGAGCGGGACACTAGATTTGTAAGATCATTCCCTGGGTCTTTACTCCTTATTTAAGATTACGATCACCTTTTTCATCTCTAAAGCTCACAGCTTCCCATCCCATCTGTTCCAGAGGTCCTGCAGTGACAGCACTGAATAAAACTGGTCAGACCAGTGAGCCAAATTCTGAGGATGAAACAGCTGGTGGTGGTAAAAGAAGAAGACAAGGTAGGCTGGGAGCTAAAGAGAATGAACTTCTTTCAGCCGCACAGAAAGCACCCAGTTTCACTTATGATCCAAAGAGAATCCTAACTGACGTTGAACAAGCGCAAGCCCTTGTTCGTAAGCTAGACTCTGAGAAAGGAGTTGAGGAAAACGTTTTATCAGGTTCAGAAACTGAAAAATCGGGTAGAGAAAAGTTACACAGTGGGTCTACTGGTCCAGTTATAATCATAAGGGGATTGACATCTGTAAAAGGCCTTGAGGGTGTTGAATTGCTTGACACGCTTGTCACATATCTCTGGCGTGTTCATGGTGTAGACTATTACGGAAAAGTTGAAACAAATGAAGCTAAGGGTTTGCGGCATGTGAGAGCTGAAGGAAAAGGTTCTGATGCAAAAGGAGATGAGAGTGAAAGTAAATTTGACTCTCATTGGCAAGAGAGGTTGAAAGGTCAAGATCCCTTGGAAGTGATGGCTGCCAAAGAGAAGATAGATGTTGCTGCTACTGAAGCTTTAGATCCACATGTCCGCAAGATTAGGGATGAGAAGTATGGTTGGAAATTTGGTTGTGGAGCCAAGGGCTGCACGAAACTGTTTCATGCTGCTGAATTTGTGTACAAGCATCTCAAGCTAAAACACATTGAGCTTGTCACGGAGCTGACTACCAAAGTTCGTGAAGAACTGTATTTTCAGAACTATATGAAGTATGTAGGGTTTTTCTCTTGGATACCTCTAATGTCGTTTCTGACTGGTTTGTAATGAAAAAAAAAATGTGTTTGCCATTTGCAGTGATCCTAATGCTCCAGGAGGACAACCAGCCTTGCAGCAATCTGGCCCGGTACATGATCTTTTTTTATATGTTGACTAGTCTGTAGTGTTGGGTTTTCATTTGTTGAGATTTACTTATGCGGGTGAAACAAAATTTTGACAGAGAGATAGACCTATGAGACGTAAACCAGGCATGGAGAACAGACTGAGGGATGATCGAGGTGGGCGCAGAGAGCGTGACGGACGGGCTAATGGAAATGAAAGAAATGATCGGTCAGAGGATCAACAAAGAGGTGATGGTCCTGATGGTGCAAATCCTGAGGGAGTTGGGTACGATGCATTTGGTGGGCAAGGCGGCGTTCATGTTCCTCCCTTTGCCTCAGATATGAACCCACCACCAGTGCTGATGCCTGTTCCTGGTGCCGGGTAGGTTTCGCTCTCCCATGATCCTATCATAAGAGTAAAATAAAGTTACTTTGTTTCTAATCAATGATCTGTAAATGATGATGTGGGCAGACCATTGGGACCGTTCGTACCAGCACCAGCTGAGTTTGCAATGCAGATGTTCCCAAGTGGACCCAATCCTCCTTTTGAAGGTAGTGGAAGAGGTGGACCCGCCCCGTTTCTTATGCCTCCGGCCTTTAGACAGGATCCTAGACGGCTACGCAGGTAATGTGGATCACTCTATGCTATGAGTATCATTAACCTTTCATCTTTCCATCAAACGTATGAACAAGAGTGTAGTGTCTCTAAGAAACTAATGTATGAGAAAATGGTGCAGCTACCAAGACCTAGATGCTCCAGAGGAAGAGGTAACTGTTATTGATTACCGGAGCTTGTAGACAAGAAATAGAAAGCTAGAAAGATGCGAGTCTACCCGTTCGAGTCAGGTCGGGTTAAACGGAATCAGTGTTAGAAGGAGAGAGCAGATTTGTAGCAATTACATGTCCTTTGATGTATTCTTGCTTGTTCCTAATTTTCACCCCATATACATATTTCCTTTGTTTACTCATTGGTTTTCATCTGCTTACTAATCTGTTGGATGATTTCATAAATATGCACGAGAATTTCTTGTAATGAATAAATAATGTGTCTATTTGTTATTCCTAGTTAACGCTTTACTCAAAACGCGCAGTCTCACACTAATCACTGTCTAACAAGAATCACAATAAATCTCAGCTAAAGGATGTCTGAATAACAAGGATACGTACACTTCAAAGCCTGGCTCTTTAATCAAGACTACTCAATGGCCACCTGTTTCTTACACATTCGTGTAGATGACATGACACCTTATACATATATTACACATTGTATCGTATATCTAGAAACATCAATCACAAAGATAGAATAGAGATGAAACCTAATGAGGTTAATGAGGATGTTCCCAAAGTTTTAACAAGTTTTTTTTTTCCATGGTTGCTTCTCTCTTTAAACATCACTTGCGTTGCTTCTTTGTTTGAGGTTCTGTCTGTAGCTCCCCCAGCAAATGCAACATACCATTTAGAGCCTCGATAAGATGGTAATAAATAGTACTTAGAACAAAAGAAAAAGGAATTGAAAGGGAGTGTGCCTACAATGATAGCGAGCTGCTCACGGATATAGGCCATTGATCTTAACATGGCACCTAGTGTATCCTGGGACACCTGAAATTTGACCTCTGATTCTCCTGTTGTTGTTTCGGTATCTTGTAGCTGGAGTACGGAAAAGAAAAAAGGTTTTAACTCAGTTGAAACTCTGCAATTCAATTCAGTGTCGCTAATACAGAGTAAGAAATTGATCTTCGTAATTACGAAAGAGAGCCACACAGTAAATAAGTAAAAATCCTTCTCCTATTTTTTTAAGTGGTTTTCCTGTAATACATATTTGAAAAGACAGTACTACAGCTATTTAGTTCCTTTCATGGACAATGGTGAAAAAACCTTCTCCAGCTTTTTTTCTGGTTAGATCCAAGTGGATTTCAAAAGAACCGTTTTTATGATAGGCAGACATAAAACGCCATATTCAAGTAGTGACGTTGGATTAAAATATAGCAGCTTAACATGATCGAGAGAATCCAGATTCTGTAACTAATATGGGGATAACATGTCAAACACAGAAGTGTCCTGTACTGACGTTATATAAGGAAAATAGGCAATCAAGGCACTAAATAATTTATAAATTAGAGAGCTTTTCAAGAAAAGAAATTTCTTCAAAAGTGAAGACTACATGAGAAGCTACAAGCCAAGACAAAGCATACCTTCAGATTGATGACAGCTACTCTATTGGCTGGAGATGAAAGTTGCTCGCTAATGTAAGCCATGGACCTTAACATGGGTTCAAGTGTGACGCTAGATAGCTGAAATTTGACCTCCATATCTACTGAGGGAAACTTTCTGTAATCGTGCAACTGAAAACATCATGAAAAAGAATCCTCACTAAAGCGGCCAACTATGTTTTTGCAGGAAGCAGCAAAACTATTGATGGACACAGATTAGATTTCCCTACACTATAGTCAGTAACGCAAATTTAATTCGCCCCAAAGACTAATGACAAATTGTTCAAATCTTCAGTATCATGATGCTTACAAATATCTAATATCTTCCAGATGCAAACATTACATCAGATCAACTTTTGCAAAAAAAACATACAGAAAAAGTTTCAGGTTCATATAATGCACACCTTTAAATTGATAACTGCAACTCTACCACCCGGCATTGTATTCTTACTCTCCATCACCCAAGTCATTGACTTAAGACAAGGAAGAGCTACCTGTAAGACAAAGCAAGTCAAATTACCACCTAACAACACCAATAGAATAAAATAAATGTCTATGAAAGGTTCCTCTGGGTACCATATTCTCAGGAGCACCATCATCTCGGTGAAGGGACACTGGTGCCATACGAGGCAGATTTAGATCAGCAACGGATTGAGCTCTGGCTCCACCATCGTTAAGATTAAATTTGCGTATCGTTTCATCCTGACGCGGCCACAGCAAAGGGGTTGTGTCAGTAGCTGATAGTGAGGTCCTGTCATCACTACCCATTCCACTACCATGTGAACTAGGAGGTGCAGCTCTACCTAAGTTTTTCTTGACAACTGAAACCTTCTTCCCACCTTCTCTCAGTGCCCCTAAAGCAATATTATAAGTTTCAGTTGTAATTGCCCCTTCTTCAGCATACTTGATGGCCTCACGACATAAATGATTATAGCGGTGTACCAAGCTATCATGCCCATTTTCATTGACAAGCTCATCCAACCCTACCATGCTCTTAGCATTTCTTGTCCACCGTCTCAGAATATAATGTGATGGCAAAGTGAGTATATTTGTGACAGTAAACACTGTTAAAACATGTCGACAGAGTATGCCAGAATGCTCAAACATTTGACAGCTGCAGTTTGCTCTCATTTCGGGGTAGCAAAACGTTACTATATAAGCTCTGTTGTCATTTTCAAATTTTGCAACTCTAAATGTGCTGGTAGTACCATCATCTTCAATTCTATTTGCAGTGTAAGCAAATGTCTCTACCAACTCTTCCTGGAACTTTGCAAAAATTTTCCGTGTAAAGAGATTTGCAGCCTGATTCTCCATGGGTGATGGTGTCTTCAAGATTGGAGGCGTGTTAACAGTGTCAAGATCTGCTTGAATTTCCAGCTCAAACCAGCTCTCCATAGCCCTTTCGTACAGCCTAAAGAACATTGGAAGGGTTGTTTGCTGATTCACATATCCATCGAAAAAAGAACCCGGATAACCTTGGCTAGGAAATACTGCAGCAAAAAAGGAATCCCGGAAATAAATAGGTACCCACTGAGCTCGTGCATTATACAAAGAACTAAGCCATTCATGTCTTCCTAAATCATACTTTTCGATGATGGAACTCCAGGACGATTCAAACTCCTCTATTGTTTCGGTGAAGTTGATACAATTATATAGCTCTACCTGAAAACTGGGATACGCAAGACACACATGAGCCAGCTTTTCCTGGCCTTCTCTTAGCACATCCCACTTATTAATACAGTGACGAGCACCTGGAAATACCTGAGCAGCAGCAATCTGTATGGCTCTATCTTGATCAGTTACCAAAGAGACAGGCGGTTGATCTCTCATTGCTGTAAGAAAAGTCTTGAACAGCCATATAAATGAAGTGTCTGACTCGTCCAAAATCAGTGCACAGCCAAATAGAATCATCTGACCATGATGATTCATCCCAGTAAACGGCGCAAAAGGAACCTGAAACTGATTGCACCTGTATCTTGTATCTACTGTCACCGTGTCGCCAAAATGAATATAAGCAATCCTAGATCTCGAATCTGCCCAGAATACATTTGTCATCTGATTATCTTCATCAAGCTGAATCGCATAGAAAAAACCAGGGCTCTCTACCTGCATCCTCTTAAAATATTCCAACAGATTATGTGCATCCCGTCCAATAGTTCTCTTTGTATTCGTAGCCATAGAGCCATAATTTACTGCTCCCACACCTCTATTTGAATCCTTAGACGCACTTCTACCTCCTCTGTTATTAGATTCTAAAGGAACACGATTCCCATCCATAGAAACATACATCGTTCCACTAGGCACATTCGCCCCTTCTTGAAACCCCCCGGGTACAGATTTCTCTGAGTTAGCAAAATGCCTACGAGGGCGAAGACAATGAAGTGTATTAGGACTTACCAATCCATGACTATGCTCTTTAACAAATTTCGTCACAACCCATTTATCCTGACCTTTCATCTCTATCCTAACCATTGCATCACAGCTTTCAGCAGGCCTTCTCTTTGAACTTTTGCTACTACATACGAATTCCCGAGCACTAACAGACCCATCAGTTCTGAGAAGAAGCTTAGAAGTAAAACCAAGCTGCCTCGAATACTCTTCATAGAAAGATTTAGCATCTTTTTCTGAATTAAACTCCATACCAACACATGGCTCAGCAATTCCAACTTCATCTTGAACTCCCAATGAATTTTTGATATTATTCGGTACACTACTACAATCACTAGGTTCAGCATCTCCTTCATCTCCAATTCCATGATTCCCCATTGACACAACCTCATCAACCAAATGAATATCCATTTTTTTACTTCCTTAGAGAGCCAAAACTATCTCTCCATCTTCATAACCTTTGAAACTAGGGTTTCTAATTCACAGCGATTAGGCTCTGACTAAATCCTGACTAGTTCTAGTGGTGAAAGCTTCTAGAATAGAACGGGAACACATAGGGTTTATCAATCTGTAGTTTGAGATCGACGCAGAGCTAGAAATTGAAGAAAAAATAGGTTTAGAAACGAAACCACTGGGGAAAGCGCAAGCAACATTAATTAGTTTTAAGAGGAAAATTGAAGAAAGAAGCTTTACCAGAAAGAGGAAGTTTGAAGAGAGAACGACGCGGCGCTGCGTTACGCCGAGCGAGGATGAACGGAGAAATGCGGTGAACTGTTAAAACGAAATACAATTTCCGGCGACAAGCTTTTAGGGTTGTGCATATTTTGATATTATACGGATTTAATTTTTTTCCGGAATTTAAATTACTTTGACTTAACATCCACAAAATTACTAAGGACAATGTCTAGTTCACAATTTTAATTCCAAACCTGAGAGTTCATTTTGTTCATTTTGTTTCGGTAAATAACTGTTTACTCAGTTTCAATATAGTCTCTCGGTTTTATATTAGTTGTCGTTTTAGATCTTATAACTCGTTTCATATTAGTTGTCGTTTTATGTTTTCAATACATATGTTTGATAAGATTTTCAACTTTGTCCCTTTTGTTTTAATGTCCTGACCAATAAAATAAAATCAAATAAACATTAATTAGAGATAAAACAGAAAAATCAAATGTTTTCTTAATATGTGTGAAACAACCTTAAACGATAACTAATTTAAAATGGAGAGAGTACTAACAAGTATGCGATTTTTTTTTATCATCTGAAATTATATTATTGAAGCAAACTGATACAAAAGATTCAAGAGTCTTTACCAAACCCTGAACACACAAGGCCTGAACTCAAGACGAAGCTTATAACAGTAAACAAAAGACAGACACGAACTGTTGACTAAGGGTCCACAAAACCAAAAAAACTGTTTCAAGCTGCCAAATCGGATACAATCCGGACCTTAATAAATTACCTAGCCACCGCAAGATTTATCCATGAAACTCGGACATGAAACTGCAGGAAAATGAGAAGTCTTTGACCACCTCACAACACACCCAGATAGAAGAACCCGAGAAGCTCGACCGAATCGGATACGAATCCAACACTTCCCTTTGCAATGATGATGAACGAAGCGTCAATCTATTGCGCCATTGAAGAGCTAGTTCCCAACGAAGATGAATGCCTCGAGAAGGCGACTTACAACAAAGAGGCGCCCCTAAAACCGAGCCTAAAGCGAGAGCTAACCAAAGAACTAACAAGTATGCGATTACATTTTTAATTTTTCCAAATAATGTGACCAGAATTTAAATTTAAATGTTAAATGAAAGGTCACACTTCTGAATGTATTTACAATTGTTGTCATTTTACCCTTATTTCTGCTACATACAAGCAAAATTCGTTCCTACATATAGTGCTACAATTCAGCTCAAACTCAAACTTTGCATACTCAGATTTTCTTGTCGATGTTAATGCGGTTATCAATAATCTTCATCACTCGTTATACAAAAACCGTATGAAGCATTCAACTATATCGCCAGAAAACCCTGTTTCGCAGAGGATCGCAAAAACTATCACACCGGTTCTACGGTCCATTTCAGGTGGCTGCTCGAGTGGGTCAAGTGGCTTACCGCTTAACACTCCCTGAAGGTACGAAAATACACCATGTGTTTCATGTATCCTTACTTAAACAATGGGTTGGAGAGGCAACACCGGAGCAAGGAATGCTGCCACCATTGCGGGACAACGGAACTCTGAAACTTCAGCCCGAATCATTCTTACAGTTAAATAGGAGTGTTCAGGGTGAGAAGAAGATCACGAAAGTGTTAGTTCAGTGGAAAGGGTTACATGCTGATGATGTCACTTGGGAATCGTTTGCTCAATGGAGGCTAGTTTTCTTGGTTTTGCCTTGAACCTTGAGGACAAGGTTCGTCTTCAGGACGAGAGTATTGATGAGATAGAAGATCGCCAACACGTTGAGAAGAGTGAAGTAAGAAAGTCAAAGAGAGGAAGAAGACCAAACCCGCTTTACAGCAACTAGGTCTTTTCATTTTTTTCAGTTTTTGTTTTATTTTGTTTCAGCAAATAACCAAGTCTACTCTGTTCCTGGTTTGTAGGCATAGTAGGACACGATTTGTTTCCACTCGCACATTTGCTTCCAGCTTTGTAGGATCGATAGTTCCATTTGTTTCCTTATAAACGAAAAAGCCAAAAACAAAAGGCAGATTATGTTTGCCTGAAATCAGTTCTTGAGTTACAATTCTCTTAGCTTTGAAGAGGGACCACATCAGAATCCGACGAAGCCGCGCCTCAAAATGCTCTATTCAAGCGAGCTAGATTGCAAATCTCCAGCGGTGGCAGGTGTAGAAACACGCAAGCTACACAGCTCTCCGGTATATCGCCGAGGCTTGGTCCCGCTGCGAAACCGTTAGTGTCACCATTAAGGTTCAAGAATGACGACATCATGCCTCTCAAAACCTCGCTCGCACCTTCATGTGGAGAATAGAGAAGTGATAACGCTCAAGAGCCATAAAGATTGAGAAGAGAAAGCAGAATTTGATGATCTATCTATCTCATGTCAATCTCTCTGATGATTTTCCAGGACGAGAAAGTGAGGGAAACATGTTATCAAGGTATGAGACTGAGAAAATAGCAGGAAACTAAGACACGTGGCAATTATGATGAAGGAAGAGTGTAATTTAACTCATTAATATCGGTTTAGCTTAAATATGCTATTGTTTTTTTTTCTTTGGTTGAAAAGGTTTTAAAAAATCTAAGTACTACTAGTAGATAACAACCGACCATGTCTACATTTTAAATGGAAGATGTACTAAATTATATAGGTAAAACTACTAAAAATAGCCCCTTTGAAATTTTAATGTCAAAAAAATACATCCTACGAGTCTCCATTAAAAGCTAAAACATTATTGAAAATAACATTTTTTGAAAAATGACGACAATAAAAAAAAATATTTGAAGAATAAATGGGAAGGGCCCGCCATAGATATAAAAATAATAGATAACACTCCCGGTGGAATTCGAACCCACAATCGTTTGATTAAAAAATAAAATAAACGCAGCGATTGCATCACAATGATGGGAAACAGAACAAAAAGTGTAAAACCACATGTCGTTTGAAATTGCAGACTTGCTTCTAATACACTTCATGGAAGTCCAAAGTGACATAACGAAAAGGAGAAAGAAAAAATCAAAGGCAGAGAAAGAGACACGTGGACGAGCAAGATGAGTCGAGAAGAAAGTTTGTTACGATTAAAAGCAAACTCAGAAAAATTCATTTTATTCATATCTTGATTTGTTGAACTTTTATCTTTCCTTTTCTCTGTAATCCGATACTTTCGCCATTGTTAAAGCTCTTCCAAGCTTGGCATCGGTGAGTCGTTAGTTATTTTTCTATGAATATCTATCGATTGGTTTCTTAATAAAGTGATTCTCGTTTGTCAATTGAAATTAGAGTTTGTGGTTAACAAGAAGGAGACTCCAATGCATAGTCGGAATTGGGAGATCTCAGGCGGCGTTGGACGGTGATAGGAGAAAGAGGAAACAGAGGAATTTTGGAGTGATTGGGTATGTTGATTCGCTTATTGACCGTCGAATATGCCTCCAAATAGATATGGCCAAAATCAAACCGTAACTGTATTTAGAACCGTAACCGTTTTATTTTCAACCCGTAACTGTATTAAATGGTTATTAACTATAACCGTTAACCGTAAAAACATATTAGTTACAGTTAAAACAAATTATTAACTGTAGCTGTTAATTAACTGTAACCGTATGAAACCGTTGGTTAGCCATATGATGGAACTTTAAAATTATAATAGTAATCGTTTTACAAATTGAACAAAATATACATATATTCAATTATAGTAATATGTATTAGTTGGTATATCATTATCTAGTTCTTTCAATAGAGGTTAATTCTTCTTTATCAAAACATCACTAATAGTAATTAACCGTATATAACTGTAATTGTATATAATTGTAACCGCTTTTAAAAGTAACCGTTTTAACCATATATTAAATAGTTAAGGCTAAAGTTAAGCAAAAATTATAACCGTAACCGATAGTTAACTAACCGTAACCATAATAATCATAACTGTGGTCATACTTTCCTCCAAATACGACGCATTATTCGTTTAAATAGCACACAATGAAAACCAAATGTTGAAAATAAGCCATCCATCAACTTGATCTTCTTATATGCAAACTTGAATCCCCATTGTATCTATATTACTAAATGGGAAGCACACTTTATAAAAATAAATTTCAAATGTAAACAATTACATGTAATACCATCGGTTTTTAATTGTTTTTTATAAATAAAATCATTAAGGTACAATAGTAATCACAAAATTAATATAATTAAACAAAAAAATTATAAAAAGTATTTTAAATAATTATTAATTTTTAAAAATTAAACTCACTTTCTCTTTTTTATTAATTATGGACGAAAATGAAATATTTTTTTTTTAAATTGATAACCAATTAAAATTGAAAATTTAAGATTTGATATCTAATTATACCATATTATTTATTTTAAGTCATTATATTTGAAAGTTTTGGTTCCTATTTAAAATTATAATTCTTCTATCATATTTTTTATCTTTATTTTTAAATTATTTTAAATTATCATATAATACTTATAGTTAATAAAAAAATATAGTTTTCTCTGCATATGTTGTGAATCGAATTTTTAGAAATAAAGATATACTACTCAATCGATAAAAAAATATTGTTCAAAGTCGCACATTTGTTAATAAATTTTTAACAATGGTTCAAATCATATTATAAAAAAGATCATAATGATTCAAAATCTGAATGAGCAAGAACATTGTCTTATTACGCGTCCAAATTTAAAAGTTTATTCGTTTAATATAGTTTTTTAATTAAACCAATAATTTTACCAAATAAAAATATTTTAAATACTTAGTTTCAAATATTATAAATATTAATAATATTTAAAATCTATAAAAAGTGTCAAATAAACATAAATGCTTTTTTGACAAAAAAACATAAATGCCCCAAGAAAAATCATATTAAATTTATTTTCATATGTATATAATTTGATTTTTCTATATTATACCAGTTTCTTAAGTAATTTATTTTACTAACTACATATACTACCAAAACCCACAATTAAATTTTGATTACTCTTATATCATTATTCGACGTAATTAATCTGTTATTTTAAAGGTCAATCTATTTATGGCATTGGGTCGAAAAAATACAGGTCCTCGTCTGGAAAAGATTGCTCTGGCGGAGTTAGAGATGTCCAATGCCATAGGTCTTCATGCAATGGAATTTTTTGAGACTCACACCCTAATCATATCCTCAGATCCAGAGTTCCGATCTTTCTACATTAACTTGAAGCAGAAGGGTTCACATGTGTACTTGGCCACAGATGGTGGCGGATCCAAAAAATATTTTTACCTTGATCAAAAATTTATACTATCAAAATTAAATTAATAATTTGTTGAAAAAGAAAACAATAGTAGAAATATGGCATTAGATGAAATTGAACTCGGATTTAGGGGGTCAATACTAAAACTTTCAACCAATTTAGCAAAATTATCTTATAGTCACAAGGTGAAATTTTAAAATTATGTGATTAAAGGAGGTGCAAGTGACCATATTGGTCTGCCCCTGGCCACATATGACACCCAAGTGAGTGGAGATATATGGCAATATTGTACTACTATTGGATGTTTATGTTTTTTCTTTTGTTATTTTGAATTTTTTAAATCATCGTTGTTATATATATGGATTTTATATTCAACATGATTCGCATAATTTGGTGTATCTAACATAAAAAAATTGCAACATAAAAAAATTGCACAAAATTTGCACAAACAAAAAAACGTGAGCTACAAGAAATGTTGAAATGCCAATAATCTAGCGTCTTATTCTTCTCACACTCTAAAGAGGCAATGTTGGCAAGAGTATGAGCCTCTTTTAAGTTACTGTCATGATAACGCAGGTAAACTAATTGCTTCTGACACTCCGCTCAAGGTAGTCCTTTGATCCTACAGCTTCATCTTATTACTCTCATTTGGTTTAATGCTAGTTTTAGATGCTATGTAATGTTGCTCTGAATGATTCAATAATATTTATGTGGCTATATCATTACTCTTTTGAGTTTGCGGATAAATGTAATATAAACCCAATAACACATTGAAGCTGGCGATGGCAGCATACCACTTGCTAACTGTCTAAGTGATAGATACCAAAATTCTGGAATCTATCTGCTTAGATATCTAGAGTACATGTATCATGTAAAAGGTGCTTCAGACCTTTTGTGTTAATGCTTGTCAATTTATGTAATGTGATGCTTCTGTGTCATGCTTCGATTAGATCTAGATCCCATGCTTGCTGTCAAACACATTTCCAAAACATAATTGATACACAATTATATGTATGAGATCTGATCTTTGTGATGTCTTGGTGCCCTCAAATTCAACTGCATGTTAACATGAGTTGTGTCAATCTACTTTCAGTATTTTCTAATCATTTTTGGAATTCTCCATCACCATTTGTTTTTAATCTAACACTATTAATCTAACACTATTTTTTAACTTTAGTTCTACAAGATAGAGAAACGTTTTCTTCGCAAAAGAATAAAAAAAAAAACTCAAGTTTTAGAATCCAAGCCAGACGATGGATTAGAAGATCGATGTAGTAACCGAAAGGGGAGAAGGGAAAGATATTTAAAGGACGTAAATTTGTCCGACCTAATCAATACTTACAAAGGAAACAAGTATGTGACACTTCGGCAGGATAAACCTAGTATTCTTCATGTGTCATGTTGTATTGTTTGGGTATTCTAAAAGCAGCTTTAGATTTGATGTCATAAGTTATGTATCATCATAGGCTATATTTCCAAAAATGGAGCAGTTTTGAGGAAAGTATAAACTGCGAGTAACAAACAATGTTGATGAGACGCACATTAGTCGATCAATACAAAGTAATTCTCATGCACATTATGTAATCGTCCAATATATATGGAATGCGTGTTTTACACTGTAGTGAGTGAGAAAATTTGGAGGAACCAGAAAGAATTACATCAAAGGACTGTAATTGCCACAATCTGATAACCCTGAACCCCTTTGACCCGACCTGACTTGAACGGGTAAACTCGGCATCTCTCTAGGTCTCTCTTTCTTGTCTACAAGCTCCTGTAATCAATAACGGTAACCTCTTCCTCTGGAGCATCTAAGTCTTGGTAGCTGCACCATTTTCTCATATATTAGTTTCTTAGAGACACTGCACTCTTGTTCATATGTTATGATAGTCTTAGCATAGAGTGATCCGCGTTACCTGCGTAGCTGTCTAGGATCCTGTCTAAAGGCTGGAGGCATAAGAAACGGGGCGGGTCCACCTCTCCCGCTACCTTCAAAAGGAGGATTGGGTCCACTTGGGAACATCTGCATTGCAAACTCAGCTGGTGCTGGTACGAACGGTCCCAATGGTCTGCCCACATCGTCATTTACAGATCACTGTTTAGAAACACAGTAACTTTATTTTACTCTTATGATAGGATCATGGGAGAGCGAAACCTACCCGGCACCAGGAACAGGCATCAGCACTGGTGGTGGGTTCATATCTGAGGCAAAGGGAGGAACATGAACGCCGCCTTGCCCACCAAATGCATCGTACCCAACTCCCTCAGGATTTGCACCATCAGGACCATCACCTCTTTGTTGATCCTCTGACCGATCATTTCTGTCATTTCCATTAGCCCGTCCGTCACGCTCTCTGCGCCCACCTCGATCATCCCTCAGTCTGTTCTCCATGCCTGGTTTACGTCTCATAGGTCTATCTCTCTGTCAAAATTTTGTTTCACCGCATAAGTAAATCTCAACAAATGAAAACCCAAAGCTCCAGACTAGTCAACATGTAAAAAGGATCACATACCGGGCCAGATTGCTGCGAGGCTGGTTGTCCACCTGGAGCATTAGGATCACTGCAAATGACACATTATCTTTTCAATACGAACCCATCATAAAAGTCAGAAGAGAAATCCAAGAGAAAACCCTACATACTTCATATAGTTCTGAAAGTACAGTTCTTCCCGAACTTTGGTAGTCAGCTCCGTGACAAGCTCAATGTGTTTTAGCTTGAGATGCTTGTACACAAATTCAGCAGCATGAAACAGCTTTGTGCAGCCCTTCGCTCCACAACCAAATTTCCAACCATACTTCTCATCCCTAATCTTGCGGACATGTGGATCTAAAGCTTCAGTAGCAGCAACATCTATCTTCTCTTTGGCAGCCATCACTTCCAAGGGATCTTGACCTTTCAACCTCTCTTGCCAATGAGAGTCAAATTTACTTTCACTCTCATCTCCTTTTGCATCAGAACCTTTTCCTTCAGCTCTCACATGCCGCAAACCCTTAGCTTCATTTGTTTCAACTTTTCCGTAATAGTCTACACCATGAACACGCCAGAGATATGTGACAAGCGTGTCAAGCAATTCAACACCCTCAAGGCCTTTCACAGATGTCAACCCCCTTATGATTATAACTGGACCAGTCGAACCACTGTGTGACTTTTCTCTACCAGATTTTTCAGTTTCTGAACCTGATAAAACGTTTTCCTCGATTCTTTTCTCAGAGTCTAGCTTACGCACAAGGGCTTGTGCTTGTTCAATGTCAGTTAGGATTCTCTTTTGATCAAAAGTAAAACTGGGTGCTTTCGGTGCGGCTGAAAGAAGTTCATACTCTTTAGCCTCCCCCCTACCATGTCTTTTTCTTTTACCACCACCAGCTGCTTCATCTTCAGAATTTGGCTCACTGGTTCGTCCGGATTTATTCTGTGCTGTCACTGCAGGACCACTGGAACAGATCAAGGGAAAAAATGAGCTTAAGAGATGACAGAATGATGTTCCAAGTCACAAATGTGGAGTAAAGGCCAAGGAAGTGATCTTACAAATCTAGCACCCCGCTCTGCAAATCAAGTAAGAAATCCTTTGCCACCTTCCGTGCAAGTTCATTCCTCCTGAAAATTTAAAAGGAACATATACAGTTAAAATAAATGTTTTTTTTTTTAATGAAAAGAAAATAAAAATAAAACCAAGACTGTAATACCAAGACTATAGTATTCGTATTACAAAATCCAAGCACGAAAAACAAATTAAACTGCTGCAAATGGCTTTTGAGCTCACCTTTCTATGACAGGAAGTAAGTTTGTTGGATGATACTTATTTTTCAACCTGAATACATAACATAGATAAGCATGTTAATAGTTAGCTTGCAGAGTTTTGCAAAAGAATGTAAAAGATGGAAATAGATAGTGGAAAGCACCATTCTTCCTCTTTGTGAGTGTTAAAAAAGACACTTTTCTGTGTTGTGATATACTCTGACTTATACTCCTGATATCTGCATCAGGAAAAAAGGCATTACCCCTGCAGCTTTACGAGATAACTGCTTAAGCAATAAGACTAAGTTGTAGTTATACCATACCTGCGTTCAGCTTCTGCTGGCAATATATCATCTTCCAACTCCTGGATAAACTGTTTGTACGACATCAATCCTTCCCTGGGAAGTCAACAGTATTTATTGTTAAATGCAACAGTGATGGAGTCTAAAAAAAGCACTAGTTGTTTGACACTATCTTGAACAGTTAAAGAGATCAAAATTATAAACTTGGACCAAAATAATGGCGTTATGTCGTACTCAACAGCAGTAATGGAATAGAGATGATAGACTCAACATCAAATATTTGAGAAATAATTTTCTAGTAGCTAATCTAATCTATAGTATGGTATCACTCTAACTTTCTGGATCTAATCTACACGGGATATATCTATCTTTCATTGATCATAACTCTTAGTTCACATTTACAAGATTTAAAATCCACTACCAAAAATACACACGCTATAGGAAAAAGAACAAACCCATTAAATACAGAAGAAAAATGAACAAAAATGAAGGAACCCTAACCTTTGAGTATTTCCACTGTTGGAAGCATCACCATAACCTCCACGACCTCCCTCCCAGTCTGCGAAGGGAATACACAAAACAAAAAGATATTAATATCTCTCTTCTAAAATCGCATTATTGTTGAATTGTGAATTAGTTACTCGAACTGTTTTCAATCCACGGCATATAGGGAGAAAAATACGAAGATACGACTATTGACTATGCCAGTCAAATGAACCAGAAGTCCCAATTTATACGAATACCCAATGATAGTTATCTTAAACATGTCTCAAAACAAATGTCTCACCTTGATAGCGACCCATAAAGCGGCCATGAGGCCTTTCATCACCATAACCAGGCCTCCCACCCATTTCACGGTCATACCCTCCACCATAGTCATACCCAAATCTATCATTCAAAAAGAATAATTGTGTACCGATTAGGATAGCTCCAAAATTGATGAGATGTAACAACCATTGATACGAGAGGACAACTAAAGTATGAGAAACTAAGTGATACACTTGTTTTTCCTCAGCTAAGTAACAATGCAATGCAATTTTCCTAGAAAAAGTTGTAGAAGATCCAAAATTCCCACTGAGCACAGAAATGAAGATCCAAGCATAGGAGATGAAGATTACCTTCTATCAGGTGGTCCATAACCACCACGAGGACTACCACGGCGAGCATCATAGCCATTTTCATCCCTCCGGTAACGCTTATGAGGAGGCGAACGGCGCAATGGAGGAGATTGTCGCCTATCTCTGTACGGTGGCGGAGGACTCAAGCTAGGACGTCTCTTGTAATCCCTACGAGGCGGTGGGACCGGAGAATGCTCACGGTCACGGCGATTAGGCGGAGGACGCTCAAGGTCTCTATCATCACGCCGCTCCCGTGAATCTCTCTCACGGCGGTGAGGAGGCTGTTGCTGTTCCTGCTCTTGTTGTTCTTGCTGCGGCTGAGAGGAGGAAGGAGGTGGAGGAGGTGGTGAGGAAGAGGTTAACTTCTCAGGGAGGCGGTTATCGACGGAATCAGCCGGAGGAAGAGTCACATCGGCCATTTCAATCGGAACCCTAAATCGGGAAATCTCCGCTGATTATTTTATCGTCTGTTCAGGTTTTAATCAACGATACACTCTGAAGCTTGTCTATACCTTTTTACAGTTTACTGTGAATACTTAATTCACCTCTGCCTTTACTCCGAGGCCCATCTCCGTCTTCATGTATATTAAAGGTGTTTTTAACTGTTCTCTAATGTTAAAATTAATCAACAAATTAAAAATAAATTTTAATTTATACTATCAATTAACTTAATGACATGAAGTGAAGTTGTTAAGATTTACATGAAATGTCAATGAAATAAAAAACAAAAAAACATTTTTTTATTGGCAAAATGTCTTTATATGTTAACATTGTTAAAAAGCACATATTCAATGTGATTATCCACACTTTGATACTATATCACACATTTGTCACCATTTCTAACATTTGGGACACTTGTCTTTATAAGAGTTATCCTTATCACAATACACATAGGGATGTTAATATTGGAATAAAGTTCAGCGGTACCCAAATCCACAGTCCATGGAGCAACTCTTTTACCCATAAAAATTAGTGTGGGTTTTAAATGGGTGGGTCTTATTGTATGTGGGTAAAATATGGATATACTTAGAGGGTAATGGGCTACCCACTAGATTTTTTTTTCTGAAACCTTCTCAAAACGACGTCGTTATCAATGAGACAATAATGAAGAAATAAAAAATTAAAATCATTTTTGGAAGCCAAAACCTCTCTCGCTCGATTCAGGCATCTTCTCCTTCTTACGCTCTTCTCCAAACCCTAATCTTCAATCCCTAAAGGTAAAACGAGTCTCTATTGCGTGTCTCTGGTAATTTTGGATTTGAACTCAAGAGGGTCTCTGGTAATTTTGAAAATTCTGAGCTATGACTTTTCCGATTCCAGTTAGGTCTAGAATTTTTCGATTTGGTTCATGGGTCGTTGAAAATTTGTTGAATTGTATAATAGAACTTGTCAAGATCCATCTGGGTATAGCTTTAATCTTGGGCAAAAGGAAATTCACCTTTTATATGATGTCTCAGGGCTTCTTATGAGTCTATGTATTTGGATAATCACTCGCCGTTGTTATTTCATTTTGGTCTCTTTCCATGTTGGTTTATCTTAAAACAATCTATAGCACCGGTTAACTTTGGTTATGAATCCTTCTATAAACACGGAATATGTTAACTCTATCGACATGTATCTAGCATGCATTGTCAATGGGTACTAATATAGACTATCTTTGCAGGAAAGATTTGTTAAAAGAAGGCAGCGGCTTGTGGGTCCTAATTCTTCTACTTGAAGGTCTGTAAACTGTATGGTTCTAAGTCCTATGATTACTGGAAATGTTTAAGATTGTCTTAGTGATACTAGTAGTGTAGTGCTTAAAAGGTTATGCAAAACTATTGTATTCTTATGCTGTTAGGAGCAACTTGCTCAATACGCGAGTAGCTGGATGACAAGAAACCCTCACATTCAGTTTTGTAGTAAAGATGGAATTTCTAATTTAGATCTTTGTTGTTCGTGTTTTGCTTTGAAGCTTAACGAATTTGCTGCTTGCAGGCGCTGGAAATATTAACCAACTATTACATTCTAGTTCATGTAATTGCGTTTTTCATTTGCAATCGTCTCACTAAATTAGTACATTTATTGGTCTAATGTAATAAATTGTGTTTGCATGTGCAGATTGATATGGCCATGGGTGAGAGAGAGCTTTCCCAATCTTAAGTGGATCTATTTCTTGTTTTCAGGTTTGGTTTCTCATCTTCATCATTTTTGTTAGATGCATACATATTTTGTGATTCTTGTCATTATAGATCTGTTTTGATTTTCATTTGTTGATTGTTACTTACTTGGTCTACATTCCTTTTGATTAAGAGCAGCTTAATAGTTATGAGTATAAAATAAAAGCAAAGGATAGGTTCATTCTCTTTACCGACGAAACTGTTCTAAGGAAACACATACCTTTTTTTGTTACTCTTTCTGGTTTTTGATATCATTTTCTTTAGTTATACTTATAGAGTCTAGTCATTGTGCTATCTTGAGAGTTTGAATCACCTCTCCTAAGCTTCCAAATTAGTGCGGTATATATTTCTTTGTTTGTTTGATCTCTTTTTTTCGTTTTGGTATTAGTTCCTTAATGAAACTTCCTTGCTTTTATCTCTATTTGCAGAATGGATTTGCAAACCCAAAAATTAATGGCAGCTATTGATGCTGAGAATGAGCAAATGGAAATGATTGAGGATACTGAAGATGGTGAAACTGAAATTCAAGGAGCAGCTCAAAGCGAAACTCAACCAATTGAAACGGTATTTCAAGCTAACAAACGCTTAAAGTCTAATGTTTGGAAAGAGTTTATATCAATAGATGTTGAGGATTGAAAAAAGGGTCGCTGCATTCATTGTAGTAAGAAACTAACAATAGAAGTTAGTCAAGGAACATCGGCTTTGAAGCGTCATTTATCAGTCTGCCCAATGAAATCTGAAAGTGGCAATGATAGAAAAGGTAGGCAGTATGATCACAAAGTAGATTGTTGTATGGTTAGTGAAATCATCATTTTTCATGATCTCCCTTTCCGGTATGTTGAGTTTCCGAAAGTTAGGGCTAGAGATAGGTACTTGAATCCGGATTGAAAGTTCATATGTAGACAAACTGCTGGAGCTGATGTTTTTAGGAGATATGAGCTGGAAAAGGTGAAGTTGAAAAAGGAATTTGCTAACCACCTAGGGCGAGTAAGTTTTACAGCAGATTTGTGGTCAGACCGTACCACTATGATGGGTTATATCTGCTTAATGGCTCATTATATTGATGTCAATTATAGGTTAAACAACAAAATATTAGCATTTTGTGAATACTCGATAAATTAATACTTCGCTAAATTAATAAATTTTTCCAGTCCCAAATTGATATTTTGGCTCATCTTCGTCAGAATATTTACGACGGATTTCCGACGGATTCTGATGGAATCGTCAATTTTCATGTCTATCGGAAATTCATTGCAAATCTGTCGGAATTTTCCGATGGATTTATATTCCGTCGAAAATTCCATCGGTTTTGCGGTAAATTTCTTGTAGTGTGGGACTTCTGGCGAGATTTCACACATAGTGAAATACTTGAAGAAATAATTTGAGATGAAAAATCTTAGAAAGACAAAATTCTGCTTGGGATTACAGATAGAGCACTTATAAAAAGGAATCCTTGTGCATCAAACAACCTATACGGAAAAACTGCTTAAAAGATTTTCTATGGATCAAGCATATCCGCTGAGCAGTCCAATGGTTGTAAGATCACTTGATGTGGATAAAGACCCATTTGGTCCTAAGAAGGACACTGAAGAAATATTTGGTCCTAAAGTACCATATTTAAGTGCAATAGGGGTATATACCTTGCTAGCCATACAAGACCTAACATATCTTTTGCTGTAAACTTATTGGCAAGGTTTAGCTCATGTCCAACTCTAAGCCAGTGGAATGGGATTAAACATATACTTTGTTACCTCAAAGGAACGAAAGACATGGGTCTATTCTTTTCTAACCAAACCAAAGAAGATTTGATTGATTTTTCAGATGCACGATACTTATCTGATCCCCATAATGCTCGGTCACAGACATGATATGTATTTACATGCGGTGGTACTCCTATCTCATGGCGTTCTATGAAGCAAACCATTGTAGCTACTTCTTCCAACCATGCAGAGATTTTAGCTATTCATGAAGCCAGTCGCGAGTGTATATGGTTAAGGTCGGTCATTCAACATATACGAGAAGATTGTGGTATATCTACAGGAAAAGAAGCTCCAACAATTATGTATGAAGATAATACTACATGCATCGCACAACTCAAGGAAGTATACATCAAAGGTGATAGAATAAAGCACATTTTACCAAAATTCATCTACACACATGAGCTGCAGAAAAAGGCTATATTAATGTTCTACAGATTCGTTCAAGCGATAATTTGGTAGACTTATTCACCAAGGCACTTCCGACTGCTACTTTTAAGAAGTTAGTTCATCTTCTTGTACTTTGTAGTCTCAAGGATCTTGACGGATGTACTCATCAGGGGGAGTAAATGCGTGCTGCACTCTTTTTTCCTTAACCACCGTTTTTCCCATTAGGTTTTTCTGGTAAGGTTTTTAATGAGGAATATTTTATCTTATGCGCATTAGGAATATTTTTACTATAATGGCATCCAAGGGGGAGTGTTATGAACCCATTAGATGGACGTCTATTATAGGCCCATCTTCTAGAATGTTCTAGCTTGTTCTCCAAGTATTGTACCCCTATATGTAATCTCTATTATACATGAAATTAGACATATAATTCTCTCTCAATTCATTATATTCATAACAGATCGAATATTTTTTGGATGCAATCGACTTTTAGTAAGTTTTGTTAAAGTCTCGTGTTGCACCAAAAGGTCCAAAACAGTGATAAGATTAATGGTGTGTGGTTTGTTGGTATATTTCATAATGCTATTATGTAAATCCATATTTTGGTTAAAGTATTTATACATTAATTTAGTTAGGAATGTATGATCATATAACAATCAACTATTTGCTACATTATTAGGATATATGATCTAAAATGTAAATATTATGAGGGTGTATTTTAGTCTTTTATATCATTACATTGTACCTAGATTAGGTTAAAAATCTCTTGTATAAATATTGGCTTTAGAGCCTCATAATAAGATATAGAAAATTTGCATACTTTCTAGGTTTTCTATCATGGTATCAGAGCACTGAAAATTCAAAATTCAGCTCTTTCTTTTTCGATTCTCGAGTTATCTTCTTTGATTGACCTCTCCTATTCTTCTCATAGTTATTTTGCCTTGCTTAACAACACAACATGACTGGAATTGAGGACAGTACTGGTTCGGTGAAGCTTGGGAAGGAAGCAAGTGATGCGAAGCCAACTGTGGAAGTTCAATGGCAGACCATCTCTCCTTATGATCTTTCTTCAAGCGATAACTCTGTATCGGTAATTTCTCAGCCTCTGCTTCGTGGTCCTAATTACAATGAATAGGCCGCAAATGTTCGTATGGCGCTTCAGGCTCGTAAGAAGTTTGGTTTTGTTGAAGTTACTATTCCAAAACCACATGAAGAATTGGGAGATTTAAAAGACCGGTGGACCAACAATGCTTTGGTTATGTTGTCGTTAAAGCTTATTGTGGTTGACTCGAGTCGTTCTACCCTATCTCATCTAGAGGTTGCAAGTGACCTATGGAATCATATACGGAGGAGGTATTGTGTCTAGAATGGGCATGGTGTGCAACGCCTTAAAGCTGAGTTAGCTACTTGTTGCCAGCATGGTTTCACGGTAGAGGCTTATTATGGCAAGTTGATGCAGCTGTGGACCTCTCTTGCAGAGTTTCGTCAATAAAAAAACTATGAGTATCCCATTGGTGCGGAACTTCAATGAGAGCATGAGGAAGATTGATTGCATGACTTTCTTAAAAGTATTGATGAATCTCTCTTTGGTTCTGTAAAACCAAGCCTCTTATCTCGTGATCCTCTTCCGTCGGTTGATGAAGCATATTATGTCTTTGCAAGAGGATTCAAAGAATACATCTCAAGCACTTAAACTGTGGAACGATGCCATGGCTTATGCGGCTCAGCCAGCATTGAGTTATGGACCTACTCGTTCTTCTACACCTAGAGAAGATAGGTCACACCTTGTTTGTTCCAGCTGTGGACACTCGACAGATAATTGCTTTCGTACTCTAAGGTATCCATACTGGTGGGGAGGATGTCCTCATGGTCATCTTACCTCAGCTCGTGGTCGCGGGAATCAGACTGCTGATGGTCGTGGTTTGGGTCCTCCTTTGGCTGCAGCTCCAGCTCGCGTCAATTCTGTTGCGGTTAACAAAGTAGTAACGGATGCTGATCGAGTTGGGTTAACAAGTGGTAAGTATTTTTGTTGCTATGTTGAATAAACGTAAGCCTTATTCATCAGAGACACTCACTGGTAAGTATTTTCTTAGTACTTGGATTGTTGATTCTGGAGCCACTAATCACATGACTGGGTCAGTTGATTTTTTGTGTGATGTTCAAAATACGGCTCCATTACCGATTAAACTACCTGATAGGAGATTCACTGTTGCAACACGCAGAGGCACAATGATGTTAAGCGATACTCTTACACTTAGGAATGTGTTAATTGTTAATGGCTTGCAGTGTCATCTTATCTCTATGTCACAGTTGAATCACGATAGTGGTAGTATGTTTCAGATTACTGATAGACTTTGGGTAATTCAAGACTGCATTACGAGGATGATGATTGGAGTAGCTAAGGAGTTGCATGGGCTATACTTTATGAGGGGGCTTGAGACGAGTGGAGAAGTGCATCAAACAAAGGCTGTCTCTCGCGACGTGTGGCATCATTGTCTTGGACACCCCTCATCTCATTTTTTAGACTTATTAGCTATTTTCGATGTTTCTAGAGATATTGTTTTGAAGAATAAAGCGTGTGAGATTTGTATATGTGCTGAAAACTCGTTGTTATTTTCCTACAAGTTCTAATAATACTACGACTTATTTGATTTGATACACTGTGACTTATGGGGACCATATCGTAGGATATTTCATTGTGGAGCTCGATATTTTTTTTACTATTATTGATGATTATTCTCAGAGTGTGTGGCTTTATCTGTTGCCGACAAAACAAGAGGTTGATCGGACAATACGTGACTTCTTGGTACTAAATGAGCGTCAGTTTCAGAAAACATGTTAAAACTGTTCGCAATGATAATGGCACCGAGTTTATGTGCCTAACTTTGTTTTTCCGAGAAAAAAGCCATTATACACGAGACTTCTTGCGTCCACAAGCCTCAGCAAAATGGCAGGGTTGAGCAGAAACATCAGCACATCCTCAATGTTACTAGGGCCTTACGCTTTCAGTCTTCTCTTCCTATTGAATTTTAGGGAGAGTGTATCCTTACAGCCGCTTATCTCATTAACCGCACTCCTACTCCATTACTTAAAGAGAAAACTCCGTTTGAAATTTTGTATGGTCATCCACCACCATTACAACATCTTTATATTTTTGGTTCTTTTTGTTATGCTCACAACAAAAGTCATCGAGGAGATAAATTTGCATCGCGGAGTCTCAAGTGTGTATTTTATTGATTATCCCTTTGGCAAGAAATGGTGGCGAGTTTATGATCTTCAAAATCATAATTTTTTTACATCTAGAGATGTTGTATTTACGGAGTCGAGCTTCCCATTTGTTTCGTCGGGTTCCTCCACCTTACCTACTCCAGACATTGGTCTTCTGGAGCTTACTTTATCGCATAATCATGCTCCATTGTCATCTGATTCTTCTATGTCGGGTGTGGCTCCGATTTTGTCTGCTCCTTTAGTACCTTCTGCTTCTGATGCTGCAGACCAGTTAACGCCTCTCTCTCGCCCTGCTCATTTGACGACTTGACTAGCTGAACTCACGGAATCACCCATTGATGCTCTTTCTCCGCGACCAGAGTCAGTACTTCTGCATACACATGCATCTGATAATGTCGCTTTGCCTCGGGAACAGACTCCATCCTCGATATCTTCATCTCCTTCTTCGGATTTATCACCTGATGATACTTCTCCCTCTGCTCTGGCTCGGGCTCTGGTTTTTGAGTCTGTGGAAGACAAGATTGTTACACCTGCTGTTGCTTTACATCGCTCTACTTGTGACACTCACCTTCCGATCTAACTGAACGATTATGCTCTTCAGATTGCTCTTGATGATCCACAATTGTGTTCTTCCGAACCATGTTGTACCACCTACTTTTTTGATATTTCAAAATTTTCTCCTAATCATTGTTTGTTTCTTAGTGCTCTTACATCGTATGTTATCCCCAAGACATATGCTGAGGGAGCTCAAGATGAGTTTTGTTGCGGTGCTATGGGTGACGAGATAGGAGCTCTTGAAGAAAGTCAAACATGGATGATTGAATCCTTACCACAGGGAAAACGGGATATTGCTAGTAAGTGGGGTTTAACAGTTAAGTTAAGATTTGATGGCAGTTTAGAACGCTACAAAGCTAGGCTTGTTGCGTGTGGAAACCGTCAAGTTGCGGAGACAGATTTTGATGAGACTTTTGCTCCTGTGGCTAAGACATTATTGACATTTGAGTCATTTGGTCGTAATTTGGGAGAAGAAACCAAAAAGATCTAGATCCCCGGTCATGGTCATCTTTCTCATCTTTTTTTGACAAATCTATCTTTTACTCACTTTTTCTTCTTAGCTGCATCCGAACGAGATTTATATTGGATTGGCTTCATAGATCTGCAATGGATTCACAACAGTAATTAAGAAGAACAACATCCAAAATTCGAAAGCAATACGAAATACTTACTTCCAGCTTCTCTTCTTGGGAAAGAATTTTCTTGTTGCCTCCTTTCGGTATGCAAATGTTTTCATGATCAATGGATGTTGTTCCAATGGTAAAACATGTGAGGTCGCAAAAGAAAAAGACAAATTAACTACTGTCTTTTATTGACGCAAAATAAATAAAAAAAGCTTTAAACTCCATACCCATAGATCCAAAGACAGAATTAGACCCCAAAAAAAAAAAAAAGACATCTCTATTTTCACTTTATACTTTATAGTTAACTTGTCTTTTGACAAAATTAATAAAACTTAACTGTCCATATTAAATTAATTTCCAATTCCAAAATCATTGAATGCAACTCAGATCCAATCCAAATGCTTACCACCAACAATCTCACCGTCTTCCTTCTCCTCCTCCTCACTCTCAGCTCCGCACAGACTCCTCCGGCACCCGAACCCGTCGCTGCCGACGGACCTTCTTCTCCGGCGAACTGTCTAGTATCGATGCTAAACGTATCGGACTGCTTCTCCTACGTTAAGGTAGGGAGTAATGAAACCAAACCTGAAGCTGCTTGTTGTCCAGAGCTTGCTGGGATGGTTCAAAGCTCACCGGAGTGCGTCTGTAATCTTCTCGGCGGTGGCGCATCGCCGCGTTTTGGAGTCAAGCTTGATAAGCAGAGAGCTGAGCAACTTTCAACAATCTGTGGTGTGAAAACTCCATCTCCTAGTTTGTGTTCAGGTACATTTACTCATTCCGTAAGTCTACTTTTTCTATGTTATGTGGACCGTACGATCCAATTTAAACTCAATCCAACGGCTTAGCAGACGAGAGAAGTGTGTGCTCATGATCTCACTCCCTAGATTCATTCACTAGTTATTGATCTGAGTGACAGTTCTTTAATTTAACTCGAATTAAATATATCTATACTATGGAATAATTCTAAATTGATTTACCTCTCTATAATAAAGAAACAAAAAAACTGTAAAATGTTTGGAAATAATTGCTGTTTTTTAACCAAAAATAAATAAAAATAATTGTTATTTTCTTGGTTTATAGTTATGGGTTTTCCAATAATTTCTCCAGCCGGAAGTGAAGATTCATCTGCAGGTAACGTTATTATTTTAATAATATTGTTAAAATTATATACCTCAAGATATAATTAAACATCTGAGATTTCAGTTTCTATATCTACAAAAATCAAATTCACTAGTTTAAGAGTTCAAGATAAAGGATATTCAACATTAATAGTACTATTGTTTATAAACAAACATACATCATTTGGTTTTTGATTATGTACATCATACAAAGATTATCTTAATTGATTATCTCTTTTTTTTTTGATAAAGGAATTGATTATCTCTTTAAAACTGATTAAAATTTCAGGTTCTGAAGGATCGGATAAGGATAAGAAAAACGGAGGTATGAGCACTAAAGATTACAGAGTAGCTTTGGACTCCTTAGCCTTAACATTATTGTTCACGATATTTTCTTTAGCATATACTTAAATCATAATTCTACTATCTCCACCTTTTGTAATTTACTTCTGGATGTTATAAATGAGTGTGTGTTCGCAAATCTGTGAAATGGGAGTTTTTGATTGATACTCAAATCTATGCTTAACCAAATAAAACATTGCAATCATCTACCTAACTTCATTATCTTCAATTCAGAGCCTATCTCAAACGACAAAGAGTAGACAATACTTATCATGTAACTCAAGTTACTTCTTTTACTTACTACATAGCTTCTTCTCTTATCCATCATATTTCTCACTTTCTCCACTTCTTCCCAGCTTCCATCAACACCACATATATATATATATATATATATATATATATATATGAGAGTAACACATATGGTCCTATAGTTGGAACTCAATTTTGACAAGTATCTTAAGCCAAATTTCCGGCAACTTTTCTGATGAAATCCATCACCGTAGTGCTGGTTCTTGGAGTCTTTGAAATCTTTTTAATGAGCAAAATATAAGATTGTGTATTTAAATGTCAAAATAGAAGTTAATTTGAATAAGAAATGAGGATCCAAGTGGGTAGGTTGGAAGGCTTATAAAATTTGTAATTTTGACTAAGTATCAAAATAAGCAAATGTTACACATTGGAAGTTAGAAATTTTTTTCACTAGTATATAGTGTAACACTTGCACTAAGATTCACTAGCTTTGTGAAAGGAAGACTCTGGAATAGGAGATGGATGACCATTATGCAAAACCACATACGTGCGCGCCGCCGTTGTGCTGACTATGAGCCTTTAGACCTACAAAGATTATTCTTTTTGGGACAAATGCCTATTCATAATTTTGTTATAGATTGCGTCCAAATTATTTTTGGAATATTTCCTAGTCTTTATCCTTGCGTGATAAGGTAGAATATTCCCTGAATATCTTATCTTTGTGGATCAAGCCGAATCTCGTACAAGTTTATCTATTCTTTGCGGATCAAGTGACTCATCTCTATAAATTAAACATTGCCTCATTCATTAAGATCATCAAAATCAAAATACCCTGTACACCAACAACTCTCCTTCGTCTCTTTCTTTACAAGTAAGACTCGAAAGTATATCGTAGATCGGGTTCGTAGATTCTATAATCGAGTGTTGCGATTATAATCTCAAACACAATTGTATCCTGAGATTCAGAATCTCATCAAAACCGCCACACTGCGGGAGATTTATTGAATTAAGGAAAGAGATCAAATTTTACCTCCGCGTATTCGTTTTGTCCTTAATCGGATTTGTTTGTGATTTTCAATCAAGGATTTCGCAGTCCTACAATCTTAGTTTAAGCCTTAAACGTATTGAAAATTGTGAACAACTTTTCAAAATGGTTTGAAAAACATTTTCTAAACTATTTAAAGGCTTCTAAGAATGCTCTCTAGTGATTCCATAGAACGTTTAATCTAAAAACGACTATTGCAACTTGGATAACGGTTTCCACGAAGACCTTTTAGAAGATTCACGATACATTTTTATTCTAGACGATCTACATGACAAAAAAATAGCATTTAAAAACACGCATACTGGTTTATGGGAATGTCTAATGGCAAGTACTTCTGGTTGTATTCACAGAAACTCAAATTAAGAGAATGCCTTGTTTAGCGAATTAAATTATTTTAATCGCTTATACATATTTTTAACACTGATTAAACTCTATTGTTTTACAAATTTAGAATAACTAACAGTGATGAAAATGCCATCAACGGTAAAAAGTATTTTGTCACTTTCATAAACGATTGTACAAGATACTTCTACGTATACTTTCTACGTAGTAAAGATGAAGTAACTGGCAACACGCCATATGACATTTGGAAAGGTATTGAACTTTCGTATAAGTACCTACAAGTGTGTGTGTTTGTGGCCTTCTTGGGGAGTCACAGTGCCACTCCCCAAGAAGGCCACAGTCGGCTCTAAAAGTGTAGATTGTATTTTCATTGGATATGTACACAACAACAAAACAATGCTTATTGGTTTCTGGTACACAAGTTAGATATACAAGATATCTATGTTAATACAATAATGGAATCAAGGAATGTGTCAATCTTTGAACATATATTTTCGTGTATAGATAAACATAATCTAAAACAAACTCGTGAAGAAACAGAGACGAGTATCTCGGCGAATGAAGCCAACAGTTATGGCGTTTCACTTACTGAAGAACACAAAAAGATGAACCTAGACAAAGCAAAAGAGCTCATAAAGATAAACCATTTAGTCTTAACTTAATGGTCTTTCTTTTAGAGAATGAACCAAGGAAAGACACTAAAGCTAGGTGAATCGAATACGATTCCGGTGAGGAATCACGCTCCAATCTCGACACCGTGAAGTTATGGACAATGAAATCAAACTAAGCTCGATACACAACCAAAGATCGAGATAAAAATAGATCGATAGACGCCACAAAGGATCGCAAAATTACCCTTTGATAAGTCTTAAGAGATTGAGTTTCGACAAACGAAAAAGGATCAATGATCTTTATTTAGAGAGTTTGAGAATAAAATAAAATATGAATTTACAATGAGGAACACATGAGAATATAAAGGAGAAGATAAGAGAAGGCGAGTGGTTGGTCTCGAGACATACCTCGAAACACAACAACTCGGAAAACAAGAAATATTAAAAATAAGAGTTTGAATTCAAATAGAGATAAGAGATAGATGTGGCGCCCAAAAGATCTCGTAAATGGGTCTTGATAGATCAGACTAGGCACTAGCAAAGGCACATATATGAGCTACAAACCTCATTAAAAACCTCACTCAGAAAACCACATGGGACAAAATCGAGACAAGGGAAAAAGAGTGCGAGTGGATCATATGGCCATGCACTAGCCTTCTCGAACGTGTATCATGACCAAGGTGGCCTTGACACAACCTCTAATGCTCGGTTGATCCTCTTGAATCTTCACTTGATGGAGTAAGACTCTAAGTTCTTGGTGAAACTTCTTTTTCCGGGACCGAGCCATTGATTATGAATGGCATCTCCAATGCATCCTTTTGCTCCATGCTCGATCACTTCTTCTTTGGTAGTGCCAACTCCATGTTCTAGCTCCTTAGTGCCATCTAGAATCGCATCATCCTCCCCCAGTTGAAAAAGATTTGCCCACAAATAACGCTAAGTTAGAACCATCAAAGAGTAAGATCATGGAGTACTTACCTTGGAGATCAATTTTATAAGCATCGTCGCTGATTCTTCTTGTTAGGTGAAATGGACCATCACTCCTTGGCGTCCATACTTGTTCTCCAACTTTAAAGATCATCCTAAAATAAACAATAGGTTTCTTGCCCTTTATAAAAATAGCTCCAATTCCAGTCCTCACAAAGAAATTAGACGAGCGAACTTCTAAGACTGGTGGCTCCTCTTTAGTACATGAATTGTTATCAAAACCTTTGGCAAATAGTAAGTGTATGATCACAGTGATGGAGTCACAGTAAATAGGAAAACATTTCTTATCTTGTATTAATGTATTATCCTTGTCATGTTTCTCTTTTACTTGCACTTAACGACAAAATTTTGGTTCTGAATTAGGTCTTTGGTGTGTTTGATGCTTGTATTTATCACGGTAAATTGAAGTATTGGTGTTGGATCTGGGGGCTCTTCTTTGATCATGGCATTGTCGGTGACCAATATGTCCACTCTAGAGTTTAACTTACACAACAAGAGCTCTCTTGGTCGCCATTGATAAGTTTGGAATGAACAAAATGAAGAAAGATCCATTTTAGGCTCCACGGGAAACATAAGAAGTGAAGTGATCCAAATCTCGTGTGGTACAGGTCTTAAACTTTCTAGATAGTCTCCTGGTCTCCAAATGTGATTTTGAGATGCATCTTGAAGAAGACAAATGGTAGTGTCTTCAATATGTAGCTTTGCTTGCAAATCAATATCTCCGGGAAGAAAAACTATTTGGTGTTCAATAATACGGATGGGTAGTGATGTGATTTTTTTTTTTAAAATTATTTTAATTTGTTCAAAGCGATTGGAAGATTGTATCTTAGTCTCCACAAGTGTTGGAGTTTTCTTTTGATCTAGAACTCGAACTTTGGCATTGGCTTGTTGAGCATGATCTAGGGCTTTGTTGATTGTGGAGCATGATATGCTCAAATTAACCCTAGAGTAACTCTCTCAAATTAAGAGATCGATTGTAGTACTTAGGGGTCGAATTCTACAGAGAACTCACGTTCACACAATAGATTATCAGTTTATGAATTAAGCTGAACAATAGAAATTGTAATTAAAAACAGCAAAGCAATTAAATGGGGTTGTAAAATAATTGGAAAAAGAGCTAGGCTTAGGGAATTTCTCAGGTAATTCAAAATTACAGAACAAATAAATTGTCATGATTTCTATTAAGAACCGTTCACGAACTCGAAACACAATGATAAAATCAACCAGCTTTCGCTGTGGAAATTATTTATGTATGAATCTAGAATTTCAATTTTTTTTTGCTAAATTCCTCAATTCAGACAAGCATTAATGATCATGTTCAATTGTTCAGAAAATACCTAAACCAAATTTCTTTGCGAATATTTATTTTGCTCATCTACGATAGTCAAGACAATCAATTACACTTTCGTGTCAACTTATCAACCTAAGATCATATTCAAGGTCGCACAGCTAGAATAAGCAATAAACACAATCTAGATGAATAACTCTTTTAATTTAATCCTAACAATCTAACCATTTATCATAAACATTTGAAAATCCCTAAACCTAACAAGCAAACTACTCAAACATGGTGAATGAAACAAACATCATGAATAGAATAGAAAGCATAAAAGAAACTAATAAAGAGATTGAAGAGGTTCAAATTCTTCTCTCAAACAAAGTCTCAAAATTGTTACCCCAAAAGCTCTCAAAATAAATCTCTCAAAGTCTGTGAATAGAATTGAAGCGTAAAGAAAAATGTGGCCTAAACAAGCAGCCAAAACCCTATTTATAAAGCTAAACACGTGCCAAGGCGGTTCTAGAAGATTATGGAGATTTTTGGGTGAAAATGAAATCTTCTATAAATCTTCTACGTGTCTGATGTCTATGTCAACCGACACCAGAGGTGTGTTGGTCGACACGACTATCCTTCTGCGTATATGGCACTTGTGTCGAAAGACACAGTGGAGTGTGTCGGTCGACACGGAGGTAAAAACATGACCATTCTTCTGCGATCACTCCACCTCAAATCTGCTTTGATCCATTTGACTCCAAAAGCCTCCAAAACCTCCATAATGGTCTAACTCGTGTAGGAACCTGCAAAAACTCTAAAAGACTCGAAAAACACTAAAAAGACTCGATAAAGACTACGTATATCATGGCTAAAAACTGGTAAAAACTATGATATATCAGAGCATGGTATTGTGTGGTTTGGTACTTGTAGAATAATTAATTAGTTGATCTGTATTAATTATGACTAAGCTTTAAATAGAGATTATGATATCTTTTATTTCTTTGTAGAACTCATCAATTCAACTGTCAGGCTGTATTAATATACTATCAAATCTCGATTTAAGCGTAATCAGTTTTGTTTGTTTAACCTTAGATGTGCCCTCATAGGTTGCTTCCAAAGCTTCCCACACTTCTTTTGCTGTTTTGTAAGAAGAGATCATCTGAAATTGACCAACATCAATTGCATTGTAGATAGCGTTCATGGCTTTAGCATTGCTCTTGTCTTTCTTGACTTCTTCAGGAGTCCACAGCGATCTGACTTTAGGTGTCACGTTCCCTTGAGCATCATTGATCATCGGATCTTTGTATCCCACTAAAACCGAGTTCCATGCATCACCGTTAATGGAGCTGATGAAAGATTGCATTTTGATTTTCCAGTAGCCGTAATTCGTGGATGCTCCATCTAGTCTCAAAGACAAGATCTCACTATAAGAGTTTTAAAAAACGTAATTAGTGAACTGCTTTGATACCAAATAAAATTTCTAGATATTAGATAGTTTCTATTTAGGTGCAGAAATTAAATCAAATAATAAACTTAAAGAGACGACACAGAGATTTAACAAGGTATCGATTGGTTCTTTCAAACCAACCCCTAATCCTCGGTTGCAAAATACGTTTACTAGATTATGATAAGAAGACAATACAAGATAGACTTAGCAACTTCAACAAGTTCTAATACATCTATCTAAATAAACATAATCTATGAGATAACAAGTAAATTCAATTTACTACCCCTTAATCATGGCTGTCTTCTTCTTGACGAACTCTTTGCTTTGTGTTCTTCACACCAACCACAACCTCTTCTCAAGATAATCTCTCCTAAACTCCAGCAGCTAAACAACTTGAACAATGAACTCTGTTTTCTGTTTCTCTGTTATAACTATTATCAAGTGTGCAAAATAGATAATGTCTCTTCTGCTTTTATAGAGAAACTCCTCCATCGATTACTTGACCTATATGAAATAAGCATTTACTGTGTAGCGAATCTTTCCTTTCAAGTAAGGAAATCATTCAAAATATCTTGTCAATAAAATCATTAGCGCATCATAACTTAATCAAGTAATTCCTAAATAAAAGATATTGGAACAGAAAAACTTGATCACATTCTTACTGTTGGTAGAGTTGGACATCAACCTCAAGGATTGGGGTATAGAGGTAAGAATGTTGCATCTAAAACTGTAGCATCTAAAACTGTGTTTGTTTCACGGGGTATACAAGACTATGCTAGCAGTTCTCACAAGCCAGTAGCTGTGAGAAAATTCATCCCTATATGTCATCATTGTGGAAGATCAGGCCACATTCGACCTCGATGTTACATGTACATTTGTTCCATGAGAAGGTATGTATCTTATTGTTATAAGCAGGCATGGGTAAGAAAGGATCAGATTTACTGTAACGTTGCATATACCTCTCTTCAAAAACTAAATGAGAAAATCTTAGTACTTTGATAGTGGTTATTCATGTCACATGACAGGTGAAAAAATCTTACTTACAGATTATTGCAAGGATAACGGAGGTTATGTCACATTCGGAGATGGACTGAAAGGAAAAATCATTGGTAAAGGTTCCATGGTTGTTGAAGGATTAGTCACTATTACTAATGTTCTTCATGTGCAGGACAAACATGTGACTATGGATTTACTATGAAGTTCTCTAAGCTGAAATGTGAAGTGTTTAATGAGGACACCAAACTGATTCTTACTGGAAATCGAACTCATAACAACAGTTGTTACTTGTTGGAACAGGACATTAGCTGCAACCAAGCCTCAGCGGATAACACTATCTTATGGCATCAAAAGTTACGACATATATGCTTTAAGAACTTAATAAAGCTTGTTGATGCAGAGGCAGTAAGAGGAGTACCAGCACTGGAATTTCCAAAAAATGTTGTGTGCAAACCATGTCTTCAGGGCAAACAAATTCAGGTAAGCGGTAACTAAGGTTTGTTTTTTTTAAAAGCATAAATCTTCTATAACGTGAATAAAATCTACGGTAACTACGATGTTAATCTAGCAATTGATTTTTGGTAATCAAATCAATGGCCACTAGTATGTGAAACAAAACTCTGCAACAACTAAAACATAAAATATACCATAAAAATAAATCTGCGATATAAATCTACGATAAAATAATTAATCTACCGTATAAATTCTTCTAGGTTTAGGAAATTAAAAGATCTGTTGTTTCTATCACCATCTTCTAAAAAAATCTACGAAAGTTTAAAAATTCTACAGTTAAATAATCTGGATCACTCTTCTTCTTACCAGCTTTGTGCGGTGCCATTGATTTCGAATACTGCGGCAGTAAGTAAAGATTTGTTTAGTTCTTCCTTTTTCTTGTATGTTTTTTGTGTGTTTCTTATATGTAACATCTCTTCTTTTTAGTTCACTAATGTATAAAGTAGGCATCGATTTTTGTATATATTGTGGCTTTCTCCGGATTCTCTTTTTTTTTTTTTTTTAACGAATGTCAGTTCAGTAAATAATTTGAAATATATTAGTTGATCAATATGTTCAAGGATAATATTACTTATTTTATCGGCTCTAATAGTTACCGTGAGTATTGTCCTATTTTTGTTTTTGGAAGAAAAACAAATAAAGAAAAAATAATAATAATGCTTATCATAATCGTAAATGCGTGGTGGAGGTAGATATAAAATTAGTGGGGATCAAAATTTTAATAATAATAAATGATGTTATATAGGAATTGTTTTATGTAATGTGGTTATAAGCATATCACTTTAAGATTATTTTTTAATTATAATGGGGAATGGGGTCGACTTCATGGATAAATTTTTTTTTTCGATTAATGGTTTTTAAATTACTTACTAAATCATACTTAAAATAACTCATTGTACTAATTGAGATATATAAACTCAATTCAATAAAATGATAGGATTTATTTTTGTAAGAAAGATTTTTTTGAACCTACAGGACTCATAACTTATAAATTCCATAATTAATCTATGTGACTGTTGCAGCAAATGGAAACGATTACGGTAATATCAATAGTGTCGAGATCTCTAGGAACCCATCGGTTGAACCTGAAGAAAGCTCAACATTCACAATATATGTATACGGTTCTGCAAGTATGTAATATTTTCCCAAATTTCAACTCTTTTTTTTTTTTTAGTTTCCAATAATTTGTTGATAAAATGTTTTATGTATATATACAGGCAAAAACATCAATGCGGGAACCCTTGTATATGTAACCTTTAAAACTTGGGAATTTACTGGCAATTTAAAAACATACAACCTCTGTATACGTATACAACCTACTAGATTTGAATCCATATTCTTTAATTTGATAGCAGTGATAGTACAAAATATAATGCCACATACACTAAAAAGTCTTATAATTTTATTATAAGATTCTTATTTTAAATATGATTAAAGTTTTTTTTGTTGTAAATAAAAAGAAATTAAGCACACAGGTGATAGCATATGCACACACCATTTTTAAAACAATGACCTGTTGCTTCCTTGAATTTCCCCACACAAACATTAAAACATTCTTTATGATGAACACATTGCCCTCGAAGACGGCACATTTCCTTTTTTGTTGTCCTTGTTTCACATTCCCCATTACTCCTGCTACTACAATATTTTTAAAAAGAAGTTATGGTTATATATTTCATATCAAAAAGTTATTTTTTGAATATAAATGTTTACATGAGTTTTGCGTTAATTTAAAATATTTAAAATATTAAATATATTTTTTATGAGTCATTGACTATTCTTGAAAAAAAAGTAACATCATAACTAAACAATAATAGTTATGTAGAGGTAATTTGAAAATATCATATAGATTAGCATTAGATAATAAGAACATAACATCAATATGTTTGAAACATTTTTTTTTTTTATGCGAAACACAACAAAAATAAGATGATGACAAATAAAAATTGAAATATATTTAATCAATTTATATCATAATAACTTTTTTAGTATAGTTAGATCATATAGTTTTATAAATTAGTGACTAACCAAAATAGGTGAATAAATTCTAAAAAAGCCTTTGGGGATCGGTTTCTAAGTGTAGCTCAAAACATATAAACTCATTTTTCTATGTTTAATATGGATTTGACATAAAAAGAACAAAACTCAATATTACAAAATTATGTGGTGAAAATAAGTTTGACATAGATTTTATATAACATAGTTGAACTAATATTAAGTTTTATAATTTAAATAAATAACAAAATATTCATAATTAGTTTCTTTTAGAAAAATAATATTAATATATTAAGTGATCGTAATGTAAATACAAACCTAGCATAAGAATGAGGACATAAGTTACAATGGTGACTGAGCCTTGAATGGGGTTCCGCATCCTAGATGTTAGAAATGAATTGATGGTTTTTTTCAAACTTATAAAAAACTACAAAGTATACCTTTAAACATATATTAGAAGTAAGATCTATCTTATATTCAAACATATATAATTTAAGCAATGTACCTTCTAAAATTCTGATTTTGACCTAGTTTCACATAAATTTTAGAACTTTTTCTCATTCTATATGCTAAAATGTTAACCTCGTTCTGTTTTCTCCTTTATTGTAGCACAATTTTCTAATTTAAATATAAGGCTAGAAATTTACTAGAAACCCATTATTGTAATACATATAAAAATGAAACAAAGTTAACAAAAAAGAAATTTGAGTTTCAAAATTGGAAAATGTAGTTTAAAAGGAATTCAAATTAAATTTGTTTAGAAATATATATTATGACAATACATAGTGTTCGATCATGGGGAAATGACCAATTTCAACGTGAACAAATTCCATTGTGTCTTTTCATACACGAACTAAGATGCAGTGCATTTTTCAACTTCAACTTAGTAAATTTTTTAAAAATATACATGAACTTTAGTATATGTGCCGAAATCAATTTTGACCAAAAATGTGTTAGTAAAACTGATGAGTCAGATGCTACATTTCATATTTCTTGCTGAGTCAGATGTCACGTAAATTTTTCAAAAAAAAAATTATTTTGAAAATTTATGCAATGTTATGAGTCTAAATTTTTGTTAACATTTAAAATGGATAAACGGAAACACAATTATCAGTTGAGCCACTTTATCGGTTTTTATCATTTTTGTAGCCGCAACAACCGTATAGTTCCGACCATTAAATAGTATATTTCTAAACAATTACAAATCTGACCTCTAAATTCAAAAATGGTAAGTTCAAAAATTGTAATTTTTAAAGAATATACATTATAATGGTAAGAACCCTACGATTGTTATGACTACAAAACTAAAAATAAAACTGATTAAGTGGCTCAGCTGTATTTTAAGTGTCAAAAATATTTTAGACCCAGAACTTTGGTTAAAACTTCAAAAAAAAAAAAAATTTGAAAAATCTACGTGGCATCTGACTCATGAGTTTGACTAACATAGTTTCAATCAAAGTTGATTTCAATACATATATTAAAGTTTATGTATATTTTTTGAAAATTTACTAAATTAAAAATAACATAAGATCCAAAAGTTATATTTGACTCTGGATCTATTAGTTTTCTACGTACAACTCCACACCGGCCCAAATTTTGGAGGCCTAAAACAACATTATATATTATGAAAGATTACCATAATATATAAATATTTTAGTTAATCTATATTAGTTATAGAGTAGATTAATCCCTATTTCTCATAAAACTATTTTCTAAAATTTCCAAATCTAATATGTTTACCTAATTTAATATACATTTTATGAAAAACCTAATTTATTTTTTACCCTTTTTACATGCTTTAGAATATTTGATAAATTTAAAGTTACTTACCATAAAATTTTGAGAAGTTTATTTATAAAAATTGGTTCATGTCTATCAAAAAAATAGTTATGTTATCTAAATGTTAATATTATAAACTAATTCACTGTTATTAACTTATTACTAAAGTATATAAATAAATAGAGACGGAAATAAAATAAAAAAAGAAGAAGAAGAGAACATGGATAATTTGTGGTTCAGCTAAATTGGCTAGGAAATCTATTTTATTTTATTAAAAGAAAAAAGAAACTCTAATGATGCCTAAGTATACTCGAACGGTTCGAAGATGAGAGGAAGACAAAGAGATCAAATTAAGCGGTCAAAGATGAGAGGGAGACGAAGAGAGAGGCGACTGCGGTGTGATAGAAGAGAAATTAAAGTTTTTTCTTTATAGAGAAAGGGATGGTACTTCAAAACAACACACAGTTTTAATTAGGGTTTTTCAAAACAATACACAGTTTTAATCAAAAATACCACACTGTTTTAAACTAAAACTTTAAAACAACACACAATTTCACATATATGCAAATACCCGTATACCTGCTTCTCCAAATACTATGATCTGCACCCATCTCGTGGTAATAATCTTCGACCGGCACCTGCTCCACTTGTTTGATATTTTAGTTTTTGTCGACCCGCATCCATCTCACGGTGGGTTTAACGGGGCAGGACCCGCAGATTGTGAACCAAATTGATAAGGCTACTCGAATCCACGACTGCTACCAACTGAACCAAAGACTTCATTTCAAAATGATGCCTCCTATTTCTTGTATATTATTTGATGCTTAAAATATGGGTTTTATCAGCTTTATCTCAGAACCGGGCCTACTCTACATATCCAACAAACCAGAAACAAAGCAGACATATTTAATAACTAATGCAAAGAAAGGCTTGAGTCAGATTTTAAATGGACTCGCACTATGGGTGGGGTACAAAAATCACTTGTCAAGATTGATAGCTATTGCACAAAATGCATTTAATTTTTTAAGTTTAGTTTTAGTTTATGAAGTGTTACTTCCCAATTAATTAAAATGCATTTGTTGTACATGTGCCGATTTGTGTCGGTTTAGTCTCCGATTGTGTATCGGAAACTCTCCGGTTGTTCTGCCGGCAATAATTCCGACTTCGATGTCGGTTCTGTCTTTTTCTTTCTTTTTTTTCTTTTGATCATGCCTTGTTGAGTTTATCGTTTCGATTCATCTTCTTTACGCTTCAGCCACTTTTAACCACCATTCTCGGATCCTTCTTCTTCATAGAGGTAATGGGAATCCATAACCTATCATACGTGGTGGAGCGGAGCTTCTTTTGCAGAGGATGAAGTGGAAGAGGTGGTGAGGGTTTGGAGATGAGCACCGGTTGATAGCCGCTGAAGAAAGTCAAGTGGATTTGCAAAACTATTAGTAAGTGTGGGCCTAACTCACACCCAAAAGCTAGCTCATGAGAGGAGGATTGCCACACCACCACTACAAGAAATTTACCGCAAAACCGACGAAATTTCCGACGGAATATAATTCTGACGGATTTCCGACGTATTTCCGATAGACATGAAAATTGACGATTCCGTCGGAAATTCCGTCGGAAATTGACGATTCCGTCGGAAATCCATCAGAAATTTTTTGACGGATTTCTGAAAGATTTCTAACGGATTTCCGAAGGATTTTTGACGGAATTTGTTTAATGGATTTCAAATGTGTTAAATATGTTGCATATGAGTTTATATATATATAGGATCCGTCGGAAATCCGTCAGAAATTTCTGAAGAAGAAGAAGAAGAAGAAGAAGAATTTTTTTATTTTAATTTTAATTTTAATTGTAATTAAAATTTATTTAAAATTATAATTTTAAATCTTAATTTATATTTATTCCGAATTAATTTTATATATTAATTATAATTAATTACAATTAATTAATATTAATTACCATAAATTAAATATTATTAATATTATTAATAAAATTATATATCCGTCAGAAATCCGTCGGTTTAAAACCGACGGAATCCTGATTTCGGTATTCCGACGAGATAGAAGCGACAGAAAAAACTGACGGATTTCCGACAGAATTGGCCGTCAGTTTTGCGGTATTTTTCTTGTAGTGCACTTATATATTAGTCCACAAATCATTCCTAGTCTCGATGTGGGACAATTCATTTTAACAAAAACAGAAGAGCATAAATCTCATATTCCATGGTTTCTTGCTGTTTTCTCGGGCCTCTGGCCGACGGCGGTTGTTGAGCTGCTCCTGAGGGTTCGAGCGGTGCAGCAGAGGAACGGCGGAGCAGTGGCGGCTACCTTCTGCAGCCCTAAAATCAACACGTGTCACTACTTTGAATGTGCTCGTCATATACATGGGCCATATTTGGGCTTAATTGTAAAATTTTAGGGTTATATTTGCATTTCCTCTTGTATAGGCCTTTGGGCCATGAAATGAAATGAAAATTTCAGTTGCCGAAAAAAAAAAAAAAAAAAGTTAACGCAACATGGCAAAAACCAAAAACAATTCGAATCTTGCTTTCCCACTTCAAGACGCATCAGTTTTCGAGATGAAACCACGTGCTTCTGAATGAAATTTGGTGTAGTAATAAATAATTGACATTTACTCTAATACTTTAATATTCTCGCATTTCACGTGGTAGATATTTTTTTTTATTGGTCGGCAACATGGGACACTAATAATATAACAAATCACTTTTGTTCCGAAGCTACAAAATTAAATAGTAGGCTGGCACAGAAGACATAATTAACAGATCTTTTCAAGCAGCTTTGAAGAAGATCCATGGCGATGTCTCAGCTCCAGCCTATGCTTCTCCTCCTCGCATCACTCTTCTTCTTACCAGCTTTACGCGGCGCCATTGATTTCGAATACTGCGGCAGTAAGTATAGATTTTTTTAATTCGTCATTTTTCTTGTATGTTTTTTGTGTGTTTCTTATATGTAACATCTCTTCTTTTTAGTTCACTAATGCATAAAGTAGGCATCGATTTTCATATATATTGTGGCTTTCTCCTGATTCTGTTTTTTTTTTTGTTTTTAAACAAATGTCAGTTCAGTAAATAATTTGAAATATATCAGTTGATCAATATGTTCAAGGATAATATTACTAATTTTATCAGCTCTAATAGTTACTTTTTGTTTGGAAGAAAAACAAATGAAGAAAAAATAATAATAATGTGTTATAAATCATTGTGGATTGTCAAACTCTAGTTTTCGTCCATCAGGCTCATATCCGATGAGACTTAAGACGGTTTATACTTTTCCTATTCCGAATACGATTTACTTTTTATCTCTTATATTGATTCCTATATAAAGGTTCTATTGGAACCTCATTATCAATAATACAACACACGAAATTCCCCCATAATTCTCTCTAGTTTACAATACGTTATCAGCACGATAGTCTCTAAAACCCTAGCTAGCAGCCACCGCATCTAAAACCCTAATCTTGCCGCCGATCACAAAGCAACCGGATCAAAGCAAAGCAAAGAAGATCTCTTGAAATCAGTCAATCTTACTTCACTCTGAGACTCGGTTCCCCCAATACATGGTAACGGGGTTGTGAAAAGATTGATTGAGTGTATTTCTTGAGGAAGATATCTGGTTCATGATTTCCACTTCAAACCGAATCTCTAAGGTAAGTTCTAAAACCCTAGAACATATATAACCATGAAATCGGTAAACCCTAATTAAATTAGGAAATCTCCAAAACCCTAAAAGATGATATATATTCGGATATATGTTCCGATGCTCGGTTGTTCCGGCTAACCGGAAGTCATGTGCTCGGATGTATGATCCGGCTGTTTCGATAAAAACCCTAATTATATAGCATGTTCGGTTTTTCATATTCAATATTAATTGTATGATTGCTGGAGTGTCGCAAGACACGGATATTCTTGTGTGATTAATTATTGTTTGTTTGTTGATATTCACGATGAGGTTATGAATTTGGTTAAATAATTATGAAACCCTAATTAATATAGAAATTGCACATATATGTATAAATCCTAATTGATCCGCATATGATTGTTTGTTTGATTGATGATTATGTTGCATGATTAAAATTAATCGATAATAATTGTCAAAAATTTTATTAAAATCCGACAAGCATATATATTTAGAACTCGCATGCTAAATCCGATTATCACATGAAAATTATTTTGTTTTGTTAATAGATTGATAAATTTGATTGCATGATTAATTATCATAAATTAAAATCCGATCAAAGCACATAGATATGTTAAGATCTTGCATGAAAATTCAATCATATAATTTTGCTAGATTATTATTGCATGAATTTATTTTACATAACCTTGCTATTTTGTTAAATCAGTTGCATGATAATAATTGTCACAAATTAAAATCTGATCAATATATAAATATTTAAGCTGCATGAGAACCTTGATTATAATTTGAACTTGTATTTTGAGCATGCTAGGTTGCTAGAATATTATCACGTAAATTGTTTTAAACCATGCATAAATATTAAAATTTTATGATACTTAAGAGAATATGATGCATAATTTCAGATGTCGAATATCCAAAACTTGGAATTTGCTGCCCTTACTCTCTCGGGAGATAACTATCTACAATGGGCATTGGATATTAAGATCACTCTAAAGTTTAAAGGACTTGGCGAATGTATCGTTGAGAATAATAATGAGAATGAAAGAAATCGATACATGGCAATTATAATAATTCACCATCATCTTGCTGAGAGTCTCAAAGATCAATACTTAACAATTGAAAATCCTCTTGACCTTTGGAACGAGTTGAAAACAAGATATAATCACCATATAACGGTGATGTTACCAAAGGCAATGTATGAATGGAGGAATCTAAGGTTCTAGGATTTTAAATCCGTGGATGAGTATAACTCGGCCCTATTTAAGATTGTCTCTAAATTGAAATTTTGTGGTAAGAAAATAACTGAAGAAGAGATGCTTGAAAAGACATACTCTACATTCCACACAAGTAATGTATTGTTACAACAACAATATCGTGGAAAGGGCTTCGAGACATATGCAAGTTTGATCTCTTGTTTATAGCTAGCTGAGCAAAAAAATGAGTTATTGATGAGAAATAGTGAAATGAGACCTCCCGGATCAACCCCACTCCCTGAAGCCTTTACGGCCGCTGAAGAAAAGAAAGAAACAAACCATGTTCATAAAGAGTTTAATGGCCGAGGTAGAGGCTGAGGCCATGGACGTGGAAGATGGCAAGGAGGACGTGGCAGCATTCTGATCCCTATGGCCGAGGACAAGGCAGAGGCCGAGGGTATCAACCCAACTTTAATCAAGGCCGTGGCAATTTTTCTCAGCCACAAAACTCAGCCAACAAGCATGGATGCCATCGGTGTGGAATGGGGAATCATTGGGCCAAAACATATAGAACTCCCAAGTATTGATTGACCTCTATCAAGAGAGTATTAAAGGGAAGAATCCAGAAACAAATTTGGTCCATCAAGATCATGAAAATGATTTTAATCATGAGCAAGATGATCTAATACAATATGAGACTTCAGATTGTCTAAAAAAATAAAGTTGATCTCGACATTTAGTTTCTATGATAGGTTTTGGTGTTTTTATTTGCTTGGATTTATGTTCTTGAATTTATTTGTTATTGCTATTATTTTGGATTTATTTGATTTAATGAAAGGATATTGTTTTAAGTCTCTAAAATATGATTATTGATTTTGAAGAATGAGTGATGACAAGGATATTTTCGTGGTGGATAGTGGATCAAGCCACACGATTCTAAGAAAAAAAAGATATTTCATAAATCTCACACTCAAAAGTGCCAATATATGTACCATAGCGGGTATGACTAATTTAATAGAAGGATATGGTCAAGCAAACATATTATTACTTAAGGGTACACATCTAGAAATAAGTGATGCACTATACTCACCGAGCTCAAAAAGGAGCCTATTGAGTTGTAAAGACATTCGAATGAATGATTTGCATATTGAAACTAAGGGCGAAGGGAATAAAGAATTTCTTATGATATTTGAACTCGCCAATGGCCATAAGAAAATCCTACAAACCATACCTACCATATCTACAGGTCTTTATTGTGCTAAGATAAATATGATAGAAGCAAATGCCACGGTAAACAAAGTGTTTTCTGAAAATTTCACTCTATGGCATAACCGGCTTGGTCATCCCGGTTCTAACATGATGCGAAAATTTTTATTAAATACAAATGGGCACACATTGAAAGAAAGAAGAGTTATCCCAAAGAATCTCACGTGTGAAGCATGTTCACTAGGGAAACTCATAGTCAGGCCATCACCAATAAAAGTGAATAAGGAAACATTGAATTTTCTGGAAAGAATACAAGGTGACATCTGTGAACCAATTCACCCACCTTGTGAGACGTTTAGATATTTTATGGTACTTATTGATGCATCCACGAGATGGTCACACGTATATCTATTATCAACTCGAAATTTGGCATTTGCGAGATTACTTGCTCAAATAATTCGTCTAAGAGCACACTTTCCAGATTTTCCTTTAAAGACTATACGTCTAGATAATGCTGGTGAATTCACGTCCCAAGCGTTTAATGATTATTGTATGTCCATGGGGGTAAGTGTAGAACATTCTGTGGCACATGTACATACACAAAACGGATTGGCCGAATCATTTATTAAACGCATTCAACTAATTGCGAGGCCATTACTAATAAGATTAAAACTCTCGGTCTCAGCTTGGGGACATGCAGTTTTACATGCAGCTGAACTAATTCACATCAGGCCATCTAGTGAACACAAATATTCTCTATCACAATTGCTAACGGGTCATGAGCCAGACATATCCCATCTTAAGATATTTGGATGTGTCATATATGTACCAATTGCTCCACCACAGAGAAGTAAGATGAGACCTCAAAGGAGGATGGGGATATATGTTGGATATGATTCTCCCACCATAGTTAAGTACCTTGACTCAACCACGAGTGATCTATTTAAGGCTAGGTATGCGGATTGTCACTTTTACGAATCCAACTATCCAACATTAGGAGGAGATAATAACAGACTGGTAAAGGAAATTACATGGAATCAAACATCCTTAACATGGCAAGATCCTCGGACTAGAGAATGTGAAATAGAAGTCCAAAAGATTATACATTTACAAAAGCTAGCTAATCAATTGCCAGATTCCTTTGCTGAGCCGAAGAGAGTAACAAAGTCATATATACCAGCTATTAATGCACCAATAAGAATTGATGTCCAAGAGGGACACAATCAAGTTTCTATAGAATCTAAAGCGCGCTTAAAGAGAAGTAGATCATTAGGTTCTAAGGATAAGAACACTTGGAAATCAAAGAAAGGTGCAATGGGAGAATCCGAGGTTATTGGAACCCTAGACATGAATGAACCAAAGGAACCAAACATTGATACTCGGGACGCCGAGCTTCAAGGTCCTGAAGTTCTTGACAATAATGAGATCTCAATAAATTATGTCATGTCTGGAAAACAATGGAATAGAAAGAATATCGACATTGATGAAATATTTGCATACAAGGTAGCACTTGACATTATGGATATAAGCGAGGATCTAGAACCCACGTCAATATTAGAGTGCATTCAGAGAAAATATTGGATTAAATGGAAAGAAGCTATAAACGTGGAGTTAAATTCATTAAGGAAGAGGAATGTATTTGTTCCTCTAATCCGGACACCTCTTGATATTAAACCAGTTGGACACAAATGGGTCTTTGTGAGGAAAAGGAATGAAAATAATGAAATCGTGAGACATAAAGCACGACTTGTTGCACAAGAATTCACGCAAAGACCAGGAATAGATTATGAGGAGACATACTCCCCTGTGGTGAATGCTACAACATTTAGATTCCTAATAAGTCTAGCCATAAGAGAAAATTTGGATATGCGGTTAATGGTTATTGTAACCGCATACTTATATGGTTCACTGGATAATGAAATATATATGAAAGTCCTAGAGGGAATTGAACTCAAAGATAAAGAAAGTTCTCGAGAACAACATTGTATAAAGTTGAATAAAAGTCTTTATAGATTGAAACAATCAGGTCGAATGTAGTATAATAGACTAAGTGAATATCTAGTCAAAGAGGGCTATAAGAACAACCCCATCAATCTGTGTATATTCATAAAGAAATTTGATAAGGGGTTTGTAATCATCGTGGTGTATGTAGACGACCTGAATATCCTAGGAACCTCTGAGGAAATTTCCCAAACAACCGAATATCTAAAGAAAGAATTCGAGATGAAAGATTTAGGAAAAACAAGATTTTGTTTGGGGTTACAACTTGAGTACATGAATAATGGAATCCTTATGCATCAAACGGCATATACAGAGAAAGTGCTCCAGAGATTTAACACGGACCAATCTCACCCATTGTCTAGCCCCATGGTTGTGAGATCCCTTGACTTGGATAAAGATTCATTCGGTCCAAAGAAGGATGATGAAGACGTCCTTGGTCCCGAAGTGCCATATCTAAGTGCCATAGGAGCTTTGATGTATTTGGCAAGCCACACTAGGCCAGATATATGTTTTATCGTGAATTTATTATCAAGATTTAGCTCATGTCCTACCCAAAGGCACTGGAACGGGATTAAATATATACTTCGCTACCTACAAGGAACGAAAGATTTGGGATTATTTTATACTAACCATAACAAAGATGGTTTAATTGGTTTTGCGGATGCAGGTTACCTCTCAGATCCACACAATGCTAAATTCCAAATGGGATATGTTTTTACTCACGGTGGTACGGCTATATCTTGGCGATCCATGAAGCAAACTCTTGTTGCTACATCATCCAACCTTGCAGAAATCTTGGCGATTCATGAAGCTAGCTGTGAATGTGTTTGGTTGAGATCAATGACTCAACATATTAAAGTGGATTGTGGAATGACCGAAGGAAAGGAGGAACCAACCATATTGTACGAGGATAATGCAGCATGCATAGCACAACTCAAAGATGGATATATTAAGGGAGACAGGATGAAACATATTTTGCCAAAATTCTTCTTCACGTATGATCTACAAAAGGATGGAGAAGTACAAGTTCTACAAGTTCGTTCAAGTGAGAATTCAGCAGATTTATTTACAAAGTCTCTTCCAACCTCGACGTTCAAGAAGTTAATACATCATATTGGAATGCGAAGATTGAAAGACATTCAGTGATGTTCGAAACAGGGGGAGTAATGTGTGTTGTACTCTTTTTTCTTATCTCGGTTTTGTCCCAACTGGGTTTTCCGAGAAAGGTTTTAATGAGGCAACATCCAAAGCGTATTATGAGCTCTTAGAGTTATGACATCCAAGGGGAAGTGTTATAAATCATTGTGCATTGTCAAACTCTAGTTCTGGTCCATCAGGCGCATATCCGATGAGACTTAAGACAGTTTATACTTTTCCTATTCTGAATAAGATTTACTTTTTTATCTCTTGTATTGATTCCTATATAAAAGTTCTATTGGAACTTCATTATCAATAATACAACACACGAAATTCCACCATAATTCTCTCTAGTTTACAATATAATGCTTATCATAATCGTAACTATAATCGTAACTGAGTGGTGGAGGTAGATATAAAATTAGTGGGAGTCAAAATTTTAATAATAATAAATGATGTTATATAGCAATTTTTTTTATGTAATGTGGTTATAAGCCTATCACTTTAAGATTATTTTTTTAATTATAATGGAGAATGGGATCGACTTCATGGTTAATTTTTTTTTTTTGATAAATTGTTTTTAAATTACTTACTAAATCATGCTTTAAATATCTCATTGCACTAATTGAGATATATAAACACAATTCAATAAAATGATAGGATTTATTTTTGTATGAAAGATTTTTTTGAACCTACAAGACTCATAAGTTATAAATTCCATAATTAATCTTTGTGACTGTTGCAAAAAATGGAAATGATTACGGTAATGTCAATCGTGTCGAGATCTCTAGGAACCCATCGGTTGGACCTGAAGAAAGCTCAACACTCACAATATATGTATACGGTTCTGCAAGTATGTAATATTTTCCCAAATTTTAACTCTTTTTTTTGTTTAGTTTCCAATAATTTGTTGATAAAATGTTTTTTTTTTTGTATATATACAGGCAAAAACATCAATGCGGGAACCCTTGTATACGTAACCTTTAAAACTGGGGAATTTACTGGCCTTTTAAAAACTTACAACCTCTGTGATGTGAGTACATGTAACACTGAAGCAGAGATTGAAGCTGGCATCAACTTTGTGTTAACTCTTCCCGAAGTTCTTTATGTTGGTTTTGATGAGGTAACTATTTCTTACACTCTTTGCATAGAAAAAAAAATGGAAAAGAAAAAACAACATGAATGAATGTGATTTTCCTTAACCTAGGACCAATGTTTTTAAACCCAAACCGGACCATAAACCGGATGGAAATCTGGCTTGGACCAATTAAATAACCCTAATAGACCGGCAAGAAAACCTAAACCTGATGAATCAATAAAACCGGTTTACATGGTTTTTTTTTTTGTCTTAAAATTTTGTTTTTCAAGACTTGGCTTCGTTCTTAAACATCACATCTTCAATTTATATTTTAAAAATTTACACTTCCTTGTTTTCGACAAGTTAGTTAGTTTCTTCAATCCAAATAAACCAAAGCAAATCGATTTAAATTTAATTTGTAATGATCTGAAACAAACCAAACCTCACTATATAAACCAGTTTCGTTTTCACTTGAATAATCTTCGCATTTCACATTTCCATTTTTTTTGTTTAGGAACTCAAGTACTCCGTTTCTTTGCGCCAAAAATACTTGGAGCCGGAGAAGCCAATAATAAATATGTGTGTCGACTTCAAACTACCTACTTCAGGTCCTGCAATGGTCTCTGCTTAAGTCAAGTTCGCGGATGAAGAAAGATGTTTTCAAGTCTTTGATTATATCAGTCTCTCTCGCTACTTGCATTTCCTAGTTTCTTTGTACGTGTTGCCTAAAAAATAAAAATAAAACTCTGAACCGATGTCGATTAAGATGTTTCTCTATTGTAGTAATGAATCCAAGCTGACATTATGAAATCTACTTGGTATTATATGGCTATTCCGATCCAATCCTAGGACATGAATGAATGTGAATTTTCTTAAATCCTAGGACCAATGTATTTTCAGACCCAAACTGGACCATGAACCGGATGGACAACTGGGTTGGACCAATTAAATAACCGCAATAGACCAGCAAGAAAACCTAAAACCGGTGAACGAATAAAACCGGTTGACATATTAACCAAAAAAAAAATAACAGTCATTTCCTTTTTTTTTTGTTTGTTGGAAAGACCGCTATTATTATTTTTGCTATTCTTTTTCGTATTTTTAAAATAGAAAACTAATGAGTTAAGTTTGTTTTATTATAATGTTTTTTCGTTGACAATGTATTTATAGGAATTTATTTAATTCGGTTCTAACATAAGTTTCTTATGATTCATGATTTTTTTTGTGATGAAAGGGTTGTTTGTTTATTATAATGATTTATTATATAAGCAAATTAATACATTTTTATCTGCCTTTGAGAATTCTACAAAGACATTAATTAATAAGAAGTAAACATTTGGCCAGCATAGAATCCAATAGACAGCAACAGAACCGCGGCCGTGGGAACAATCACACCAGCCGTAATTGCTGTCCTGTTATTCTTCATCAATGTCACATATCCTCCAAGATTCTCTTTGTATGCATTTACTTTACTTCTATAATCTTGGTTAAGTATTCCATCACAACCTTTTTCCTTCTTTGCAAATTTAATAGCTTCTTCTTCATTCTCTCTTGCTGGCTTTGGCGATTGAAACTTCTCAGCTTGTTTCTCTAGTTCCGCTTCTTTCTCTCTTATCGGTTGAAACTTTTCCTTCGTAGCCGGGTTAGGAAGCTTGAGATTTTCCTTAGGAACCGGAGGAGGTTTTGCTGTTGTAAAACTAGGTAAAGTTTGTTTGGCCATTGGTTCAGGTCTAGGAAGTCTCACAACAAGATTAGCGCCTTCGAATTTGGCAGTGATCGAGTCAACGTCGATGTTTGTTGGAATAGGAAACTCTTTGCGGAAACGGATCCATTTATTAGCACTTGCTGGACGATCTCCCATAACTCTCACCTTCCTCGTTGAGGTTACCTGAACCTTAAGCTGTTCTTTCTTAAAACCTGTTTATTTCAAGAACTGGTTAATAAACCAAAATCGCGACGAAAACAATGCTAGAGTTTGTTGAGTAATCAAACCTGGAAGGTAAATAGTGAGAGTTTCGAATCCTTTTTCACTTTTCCAATTTGAGAGTGGCTCGAATTCATCGTAGATGCGATTAGCAGTAGCATGATTAGAAGGTCTCTCCATTTCTTAATTTCTTGGTTTGAGTTGAGAATAAGAGGATCTTAGGGTATGTTGATATAAGAAGGTATCTAAGAGGTTTCTTTATATACCAATGGAAATTAATTTTTATAGGTTGTTTTCTCTAAGGTTAGGTTATTCCTTAAGTTTGCCTAACTGTTATGATCCCCTTTCCCATATTGTTCTTCCCTTTGCTTGGTGGGGATGGCTTCATGTAAAGAACAAATAACAAGTCTCTGTTGTTAAGTTTGGAGGACCAACGAGGATGATGCTTTTCTCTACAATAATGTAATGTCTCTCATAAGTTTATTAAACAATGTGTGAAAACATCTACAAAAGCAAAACCCAGTTTCAGCTGTAGAGTCGATGTAAGGGTTTACGCTTTAGGATATCTACAAATCTATTAAAAAGAGTAATTTTTATTGAATAATTTTTTTAATATATATTTAATTATATGATATGCTATTAGAAAATAGTTAAAGATATTACAAGGATTGAAGGATATCATTGTGAAAAGACAATTTTAGTTAATTTATTATGGATAAAAGAGTTAAATGATTTTTAAAAAATTAACATATAAAATATTATATATATATAACAAAATAAAATATATATTCATATTCTTATTGAAAAAATATTCTCCTAATCTTTTTATAACCTCTTTCAAAAATTTAATTATTAAAAAAAAACGTAAACATGAGAAGATCAAATATGGTATATATTTTAATATCATATTTTTTTTATCAACAACATACAATGCAACTAAATGAATAATTTGATATCATGTAACTATATTTATTATTATGATATAAAATAAAAGGTTGTTCATAAATTGTTTTTAAAAATAATTATGAACTCGCGCTTAGCATGTTATATAACATAGTTTTATTTTGGGTCGTCGTATTGTTATCAAAATAAACAGAGCAAAGCTCTGCACCAAGGGTCCAAAAACATAGAAACACACTATAAACATAGTACAATATGCAAGAGAAAGAAAAAAGAGAAAGGAAGAGAAAATTAACCAAGACTCTCATCTTACCAAGTAATTCACTCGCACGTACGTACACATGTATACTGCTTCATTTTTGCATGTCTCAATCAAGCGATGGACAAAGAAAAGTACATGGTGGACTATGTAGAGGTATACACCATGGTATACATATAAGGTATACATATACATCGTGTACACTGTTTTGTATACCGGTGTACAGTACAACATTTTGTACATTGACAAATCACGTACAATGACATAGCACGTACAATGCCATATCTCGTACACTATTTTATCCATCATTAAGTTAAGATATAAAAATGGGTTATTTCAAATCCGCAAAATATTTATAATGTTAATCTTTAAAAAAAAAATTTTTTGTAATAAAATTAAGTGAAAAAGATTAAGAGAAAAAAGAGAGAATAAAGATAAAAAAAAAAAGAGGAAAAAAAGATGTGCCCCCATTTTTTCTTATCCAAAAACTCACCAAATATGGTGTTCAAAACTCTCTCTTTCTTTTTATGGGGTTACACTAGTCATTTCTCAAATGCATTACCAATTTCTATTACATAACTACAATTACAACCTCTTTTAGTAACTGTAAATAGTACTGTTAGGCTTCTAGATAGTTCTAGAAACTATGCAAATATCTTGAGTATAAGTATATATATATACTTGACGTTTTAGATGATGATAAGGCTTAAGTTGAGCTTATCTCTAATCTTTATATAAACAGAGAACATGTGTGATCAATAATATTCAGCTTTCCCACAATTATTCTCTTGATTTACATTTTATCAGAGCTTGAGTAATATCAGTTTTGATCGAGAGAAAGGAAAGAAACAAAACAAAAATCGAAATAAATACAAAAAAATCACAAACCTCGATACTGTACGAAGCAAGAAACAATGTCGAGTGAAGAAAAATCAATCAAGTCATCGTACTATCTCTCGCCATTCGAAAATCCATGTACGATGATCACACCAGTTTTTCTCACAGGGGAGAGTTATGATGAATGGGCTTCATAGCTCGAAAAACGCTCTGAGAGCCAAGTGTAAGATATAGTTTATCAATAAAAGTCTTATGATGCCGAATGAAATAGAGCAACCCGATGAAGCAGAGTTGTGGAAAACATGCACCTCCATTATCGTCGGATGGATCAAGGCATCAATCTCTGGTCCTATTCACTGGACTGTCACATTTACTACAGAAGCATATAAGTTATGGACCGGTTTGAAGAAGAGATTCTCCATAGGAATTTCTGTACGAAATCACCAATTGAAAGTTGAGCTTGCTTCATGTAAGCAAAAGGGATATAGTGTTCAAGAATATTTCGGCAAGTTGTTGAAAAATTGGAAAAAATTGATCAATTATGAACCGCTCTCAAAGTGCACATGATGTGTGTCAGGACAGATCGTGAAGAAAAAAGGTACACCAGTTTTTGGTGGGACTCGATGAGTCTCGGTTCAGGAATGTTTGCACAAACATAATTGGACTTGAGCTTCTCCCAGATATAAACACGGTGTATCAGCGTGTTGTTAGAGAAGAAAGGCCATTGGTTTAGAACCTAGCTTGGAGGTATACTGAGGTTGAGTATGAAGAGAACCGTAAGAAGCTACATGACTACAATATGAGTTTACATGATGTCGTGATGAATGAGAAACCTAAGACTTGGTGTCTCGCATTTTACAAACTCGGAAGTTGCTGTGAGGATGTTGATAATAATGCAACAGCGTCATACAACTCAACAATTACCAAAGCTCGAGCAAAGGCTTTGGTACACATGTTGGAGATGATTTGGAGGCAAGCAATGGCTCGAACCACAGAGAGAAGGCTGAAATCAAAAAAATTGGGAAGGACGTTCTTCAGAGTGTGTAAAGATGACGCTGGCATTAGAAAGGGAGGATGCTGAGAAATGCACAACAATTCCTGCGACTCATGGAGTCCATGAACCATGAAGTGTTCCTATATGAGAATTCTTATACCGTCAACACAAGGAATCAAACTTGTTCATGTGGAAAATATCAAATCACATGTATATCTTTTTTCCTTTTATCTGAAATGCTTATATTCAGTGATTGTTTATAATTAGATTGGTGTTTTTCATAGGTATACCATGTGAGTATGCCTATGGAGCTATCATCAATGCAAGTTTGGAAGTAGATGACTATGTAACTCCCTGGTTCTGCAAAGATATATGGGAACTGACTTATGAGTCTAATATAGAACATGTTAGAGGACCACAGTTCTGGATGAAGAGAAGTGATCACTTGGTAGTCGAGCCTCCAGAACCTGAATTACCTAGAAAAAAAGAAGAAATCAAAGAAGATAAAGAAGAGAATAAAAGGTAAACACGAGTCACCAAAGAAGAAAAAAGGTAAACATGTTCAAAAATTTCCTAGGACTGGCCACATAATTCATTGCTCAGATTGTTGTCAAGAAGGCCAAAATTACACTGGTTGTCAGATACATCCAAAGAAGAAGCCGAGGAAGTTTCAAGAACCTGAATTAAAGGTATCAATTACTCTCTTTGTTGTGCTTTTTTTGTGAATAGTTTTGATTAGTTATGCTTATGCCTGCCTTAAAGACTTGTATATATCTCGGCTCTAATCTTTTTCTTCTGTTTTACAGGCTTCAAGCTCTACTCAAGGATCTGATATGATTACACTTACTCAACCCTCTCAAATGACCGAGTGAACACTTTAGTTATGCTTAGTTATGCTTCTGGTTTATGTTGTTATGTCCAAACAATGTAGTATGGATCTTTGTTTATGTTGTTTTTGTTAAATTCATATCTATGAACTTAAGTTTGTCTCTGTTAGGGTTGGTTTAATTCATATGTATGAACTTAATCGGGTTATTATTTTCTAATTTTAATTTTTTTTGTTTAAATCAGGTTAAGAAATTGGAGATTTAAGCAAATTGGGTTAAAATCGGGTAATTGGGTTAGCGAGCAATCACTATTTCTAAACATTATTTAGAAGAATTGATTACAATTATATTGTTTAGTTTCATAAGTGGAATTGGGCAGAGAAAAAAAAAATTGAGGGGAATTCTGATTCAATTAAAAAGATTGGGGGTAATAACAAAAGTTTGAGAGTTTAGATTAATCTACGAAGCAGCATTATAGGGGGTCTCAGCCGATTATCGATATTTCCTTCCAAATGTCAAATATTATTTTTACCTATAATAACACTGACTCGTACTTGACTAACTCGTGGCGAACAGAGCTTTTTTGAATCTAAACTCAGATTAAAGAGACAGAAGACATAAATATTGCGTCAATGAAACGGAGAGATGTGCGTAGAAAAGCCGCATCTATAAGAAAGAAATTGAAACGAAACTCTCAAAGCTTTATTCTCTCTTTAATTGGTTAATCACCACACCCACATGTGTGTTTTCTTAATTTGTTTTCTGGGTTTCTCAGAAATCTAAATTCTTATTGAAAAACACAAAAATGGATTTGGAGTTTGCAGTTAATGGAGAAAGATTCAACTCTAACTCTATTGATCCTTCTACAACTTTACTTGAGTTCTTGCGATTCAACACTCCTTTCAAGAGTGTTAAACTCGCCTGTGGCGAAGGCAAGTCTCTCTCTTTTTTTGTTAAGGGCATATTAATTATTCACCAATTGTTATAAAAATCGTGTCTTTTATGTCCTGAAACAATCTATATCTGTAGTTGAATGAAGTCTCATGTTAGTAAAATTGACTCAATTTTGTGAAATCCAAATCTGAGTTTCTGCATCTGATTAGTGCAGGAGCGTGTGGTGCTTGTATGGTAGTGTTATCAAAATATGATCCAGAGTTAGAGCAAGTGAAGGAATTTAGTGTAAACTCTTGTCTCACTCTTCTATGTAGTATCAATGGATGTTCAATTACAACATCAGAAGGTCTTGGAAACACAAAGAAAGGATTTCATCCTATTCACAAGCGATTCGCCGGGTTTCACGCCTCTCAATGCGGTTTCTGTACACCAGGAATGTGTATTTCTCTCTACTCAGCTCTTGCAAATGCTGCTGATAATAACACCTCCAAGTCCAATGAGTTTACGGTTTCTGAAGCTGAGAAATGTGTTGCGGGAAACCTTTGTCGATGCACTGGTTATCGTCCTATCGTCGATGTTTGTAAGAGTTTTGCTTCTGATGTTGATATAGAGGACTTAGGATTCAATTCCTTTTGGAAAAAAGGAGAAAACAAAAAGGTTATGTTGAAAAATTTGCCTCCTTATAACCCAAAAGACCATCTTGTAACATTCCCTGAGTTCTTGAAGAAGAAGAAGAAGGTTTATAAAGGTTTGGATCATTCAAGGTATCGTTGGACTACTCCTTTTAGCATAGACGAGCTTCATAACATATTGGAAGCATCTAATTCTGGAGACACGTTTAAGTTAGTTGTGGGAAACACTGGGGCAGGTTACTATAAAGACGAAAAACAGTTTGATAGATATATTGATATTAGTCAGATTCCAGAGATGTCGATGATCAAGAAAGATGAGAAAGGAATTGAAATTGGAGCTGCTGTGACTATATCGAATGTTATTGATGCTTTGAAGGAGGAAAGCAAATCTTTCTATGTTTTCAAGAAAATGGCGGCTCATATGGAGAAAATTGGTAACCGTTCTATCAGGAACTCAGGGAGTATCGGCGGAAATGTGGTGATGGCGCAGGGCAGAAAGTTTCCTTCTGATATTACCACGCTCTTGCTCGCTGCAGATGCATCGGTGTATATGTTAAATGGTAGGAAAACCGAGAAGGTTAGGCTGTGGGAGTTTCTTAAATTGCCTTCAATTTTAGACTCCAAACAAGTTTTGTTAAAGGTTGAGATCCCATTAAGGACTGCTCCTTCTGGTGATGACACTGAGTTACTCTTTGAAAGCTATCGAGCTTCACCTCGCTCTATTGGAAACGCATTGCCTTATGTGAACGCTGCTTTCTTTGCTGTGGTTTCTCGCCAAGAACCATCAAGAAGTGGCTTAATGGTGGGTAAATGCTTATTGGCATTTGGTTCGTGCGGCGGTGATCATTCAATCAGGGCGACAGAAGTTGAGAATTTCCTGACAGGTAAATTACTTAGCTACAGTGTTCTTTATGAAGCTGTGGATTTACTAAAAGGAATCATAGTTTCCGGGAAAGAAATCTCGCATGCCGAGTATAGGAAAAGCTTGGCTGTTGGATTTTTATTTGAGTTTTTTTCTCCGCTGATCAAGGATGGCCATAGAATATGTAGTCTTGATTCAGGGCAAAAGCATAAAAACGGCAATGTCAATCCCGAAAAATCTCTTCCCTTCCTATCATCTTCACAGCAAGTGTTAGAGAGCAATGAATTTCATCCCGTCGGTGAGCCGGTTATCAAAGTTGGAGCTGCATTACAGGCTTCTGGTTAGCTTTTATGCCTTCTCCTTTGGTAAAGATTCAAATAGAGTATACAGATTCAATATAGGGCCTTACATGAGCTTTTCTCTCAGGTGAAGCTGTCTTTGTTGATGATATTCCGAGTTTACCGGACTGTTTACATGGAGCATTCATTTATAGTACAGAGCCTTTGGCGAAGATCAAAAACATAAGCTTCAGTGAGAATGTGACTCCAACTGGAGTTTTTGCAGTTCTTACTTTCAAGGATATTCCAAAACAAGGAAAAAACATTGGTTCCAAGACCTTGTTTGGACCAGGACCTTTATTTGCAGATGAACTAACTCGATGTGCTGGTCAAAGAATTGCTCTTGTGGTAACTCCATTTTTCTCTTCTTATTTTGTTTCGTGCTCGTCGTTCTTCGCATGATTGATCGAAAAGTATACGGTTTACAGGTTGCAGACACACAGAAACATGCAGACAAGGCAGCTAAACTTGCGGTTGTCGAGTACGATAAACAGAATTTAGAAGAACCGATATTAACTGTCGAAGATGCAGTTAAAAGATCTAGCTTTTTCGAGGTTCATCCAATGTTTTACCCTGAACCAATTGGTGATGTTTTAAAAGGAATGCAAGAAGCTGAGCTAAAGATACTCTCGGCTGAGGTATCACAATTCTCTTCTCGGATTTTCGCCACAAATGTTTTGCAATAACATCTCATTTGTATGTTTCAAACTTTGTTATACATTCAGTTGAGGCTTAACTCACAGTACTTCTTCTATATGGAGCCACAAACAGCACTTGCCTTGCCAGATGAAGACAATTCTGTGAAGGTTTTCAGTTCATCTCAAGCACCTGAGTACGTGCATTCGGTAATCGCGACATGTCTTGGCATTCAAGAACATAGCGTGCGAGTCATCACTCGAAGAGTTGGAGGTGGCTTTGGCGGTAAAGCTGTAAAGTCAATGCCTGTAAGTATTGGTTTGTTCTATGAATCAGGAACTTTAGGACGGTTTTGGAATATGGCTTGCCGCTTTGTGAATGTTCATTGAGATGATGTTTCAGGTTGCAACAGCATGCGCGCTGGGCGCGTACAAATTGCAGCGTCCTGTTAAAATGTATCTGAACCGCAAGACTGATATGATAATGGCTGGAGGAAGGCATCCGATGAAAATAACTTACAATGTTGGTTTTAGATCAGACGGGAAGGTTATGGCATTGGAGCTTACCATGCTAATAGATGCAGGGATTGAACCAGATGTAAGTCCGATCATGCCGCGGAATATAATGGGACCGCTAAGGAAGTATGATTGGGGGGCCATGTCATTTGACGTGAAAGTGTGCAAGACGAATCTCTTGAGTAGAACAGCAATGAGAGCTCCCGGGGAGGTACAAGGTTCATACATCGCGGAATCCGTTATCGAAAATGTAGCTTCTTCTCTTCAAATGGACGTTGATGCAGTGAGAAAGATAAACCTACATACTTACGAAAGCCTCGGAAAATTCTACAAGCATATTGCTGGTGATCATGGTGAATATACATTGCCTTTATTATGGGACAAATTGGAAATATCTTCGAAATTCAAGGAAAGAGTTGAGATGGTGAAGGAGTTTAATATGTGTAACGTTATGGCGAAAGAGAGGGATTTCTCGAATACCTATTATCCATCAAGTTATGCATAGACCGACTCCGGGAAAAGTAAGCATTTTGAGTGATGGTTCTGTTGTGGTTGAGGTTGGAGGAATTGAGATAGGCCAAGGATTATGGACCAAAGTACAACAAATGGTTGCTTATGGTCTCGGTATGGTTAAATGCAAAGGAAGTGAAGAGCTGATAAAGAGAATACGGGTTGTTCAGTCCGATACACTCGGTTTGATCCAAGGAGGTTTCACTGCTGGTAGCACGACATCCGAGAGCAGTTGTGAAGCCGTTAGGCTTTGCTCTGTTATCTTGGTGGAGAGATTAAAACCTACAATGGAACAGTTGATGATGGAGAAATCAGGTTCCATGACGTGGAACACGCTCATTCAACAAGTAGGTAGCCTACTATGTTCTAATAGTTATTCTAACAAAGATTAAGCATGAATAATGGTAAAGTTCGCATTTTTATTTCATTAGGCGTATGCTCAGGCTGTGAATTTATCGGCGAGTACATTGTATAAGCCAGAGTATTCTTCCATGGAATACCTCAACTATGGGGTTGGAGTGAGTGAGGCAAGTCACAAAGAGAAATTATTCTTTCTTTAAATTTTGAATCAATCAAACAATAATCTGATTCTATTTGCAGGTAGAAGTGGACCTTGTGACAGGAAGAACCGAGATTTTAAGATCCGATATCATTTACGACTGCGGAAAAAGTCTTAATCCTGCAGTTGATTTAGGACAGGTTAGCATTTAGTTAGTATTCTTGCTTTCTTTTAGTCATTTTATTGAGCTACGCAAAAAAAATGAATGGTTTGTGAAAAGATCGAAGGAGCTTTCGTTCAAGGAATCGGTTTTTTCATGATGGAAGAATACACTACTGATGAGAAAGGGCTTGTGGTGCAACAAGGCACTTGGGACTACCACATTCCTACAGTTGATTCTGTCCCCAAACAATTCAACGTCGAGATTCTCAACACGGGACATCACAAAAACCGCGTTCTCTCCTCCAAAGGTACACTACGCTTTTCCTTATCGCGATTTGAGCTAGCTATTATCTCGGTATATCAAAACTATCACTTATTCACATTTACATAAACACTCTTTAATATAATAGAGACAGGTAGTTGCAATAACTATTATGAAGAAATGTTATCTTTAATATTATATTTTTCTTTGTATTTTCTCCTCCATACTGTATTTGAGGGGTCTCTACTTTCATACTCAACTTCTTGATCTGATCCACAGCATCGGGCGAGCCGCCTTTGCTTTTAGCGGCTTCTGTTCATTGTGCAACAAGATCAGCCATTAGGGAAGCTCGGAAACAGTCCCTTTCATGGAACTGCAATGATGGGAACAGAGATGAGTCTGGTACGGATTTTGAGTTGCCGGTTCCAGCGACTATGCATGTGGTGAAGTCTCTTTGCGGATTGTATAGTGTAGAGAAATACTTACAAGCAAAGATCTGTGGACAATAAAGGCAAAGTAAACTCTCCTTGCTGCTAATTTATACAACGTTACACATTCTAAAAATGCTATTCAGATTTTTTATACAGCGAAAGTAATTATTGTTTAAGTGCATCTTTGATCATGTCATTACTATTGTTAAAATGTAGACCAATTGTAAAACTAAAACCTATTTTTTTGGTCAACAATTATAAATTAAATTAAAACGGTTCTGAAATCCAAACCGGTGGTATAAAATTTACATAAAGAATAAAATACGGATAAAGTTTGGTATTTTGTGCTAATGTATCCGCTTTTGTATTTTAATTACGAGAAATTAACACTACAAGAAAACATTCGATTAACAATGAAAATTTACGATCGTAGATTTAAAACGAATTTACGATAATTTAACGATGAAAATAACATTTGTCGTTAAATCATTGTAGAATAGCGTCAAAATCTTTCGCTGTAAACCCGAATGTAACTAATATCTAATTAGTGTCGTATTTACACTGATTTGAAATTTACTCGTTAATCTATTGTTACGTTACAACGATTTTACAACAAAATTCATTTATGAGGAGTTAACAAGGAAATACATTTACGTAACTTCGTTGCACCGGTTCTTCATTGTACATGCGTGCAATTAGTTGTTTACGCATGTAATTTTAATGTCAATAATTTAACGACGAATTTACGACGAATCTTCGTAAATACGTTGTTATATGTAACGACGAACCGTCGTAAATATGTTGTTATAAGTAACGATAAATTTACGATGAATCGCTGTAAATACGTTGTTATATATAACGATAAGTTTACGATGAATCGTCATCTTTTCACAATATAAATAATAAAAATAAATTAGATGATATTGTCCACATTTTTCTCAAAAAAAAATTTTGGACCCTTAAAATTTATTCATTTAGTTTTTTTATTAAAAAAAATTCTTTTAAAGTTTTCTGAGTAAATGTTTTAGATTTTTTAATGAAAAATAAAAATATATACATATCAAACTTTTTTGGGCCCTCTTCAATCTAAATTTTTTAATATTTTATTTTTAATATAAAATATATATAAAAGAAATGAAGTTGCTTAATTAATAGGACACCGGAGAACACGCGATTAGACCTCGAGCCATTGCACCTCTCGTTCCCCTTATGAGCCGGCCCTGATTGTCCAAAAGGGAATAGTATTTAAAAAGATTTGATTAAATTATGTTTCTTATTGCAAAATATAAATACATGTATCTATTAGTGACTATATATGATATTTTATAATTACTACTATTATTTTGTAGTATTTGGTATCATATACTCCCTCTTTCTCATTTTATAAGATATTCATTTTATTAGATGTTTTGCGAGTTTTTATGCAACAATTAAATGCATTTAATATTTGTGATAATTATATTATGCAATATTTCCTACGAATGGGTGAATCAATTTAAATTAAAATATTAACTGATATATTTGTAAAGAAAACAAAATTTCTTAATATAGGCATTTTAGCCAAAAAATCATATATATATATATATATATATATAATAGCAGAGTTTTATTTCCTCTAAATGTGTCTACATCATCACCAATATAATATTATGGAACCTATGATTAATTTATTTAAACACTTATTTTCAATTAATATATATCATTTAAAGTAAAACTAAATTGAATAATAACAACACAAATATAACATATTTAAAATATATGTAAATTTATATAAGTATTTGAAACAATAGAAATAATATGGACTATTATATGACTAAAAATAAAAATAATAAATCAATTAGAAAAAGATAATGATGTGTAATTAATCATAAAAATAGTTGTAATAAATTGAGATGAATAGAAACAAAAAAATACTTATCACAAAGGTACGTAAAATTTTATTTGTAATAGAAAATGCAAGGTTGTAAAAAGTCTTATTGGAAATAAGAAAACAACATATTTTACAATAAGTTTATAATTTGATAGGTATTATTTGAAACTTACTAAAATGAAAGAAAATATAAAAGGTAGAACAAACATATAACATATAAAAATTCATAACTATTGAGAAAAGTTGAAATTATCAAAAACATTAATAAATTTTATAGATTAAAAATTAAGAATTTTTTTATTATGAAATATAATTAAAAATATTAATTTTATTTTAATTTAGGATGGGTAGAAATAAATAAATAATAAATGCAAAGCTAGAAGAAATTTTGTTGATAATAAGAAAATTAAGCATGTTTCAAGGAAAGAAATATAGTGGATTTAAAAAAAAAAGTTTTTTCAATGAGTATTAAAATATCACGTGTTATGTTGAGACAATAGTGATTAGTTTATAATATAGTTGAATTTATAAAATAATTTAAAACAAATAACAGATTTTTATTTATAGTGTTTATAGCTTATATATATATATATGTATATGTATTTATAGTTATTATTATTATATAATAATAATAATAATAATAATAATAATAATAATAATTTATTATTTTAGAAATAAAATAATTGTATAAATTTTATATATATATTTTACATAATACTCTATTAAAGTTTGATTTTTATGGTGTTTCAAAATTGAAATCCCGCGCAACGCGTAGGTATATTTCTAGTCTTATAAAATAAGACATATAGAATATAAGTTACCAAATGACGAGATTTATGACTATGATTTTCCCAAATTATCTCTAAAGTTCTCTGGTTCATGGTTTACAAGTCAATAACCTAACGTTCCAAATTTTCAATAAGGAAAAATAATCTTAGAAATGTATTGAAGAAAAATCTTTGACCTACTAATAAAACCAAATCTTTAGAATGATCACAAATATTTATTTTTAAATAAATTTACGTTTACCAATCCTATACACAATATAACACAACTTTTCTTGGCTGTCAATAATTTTTTTTAACTAGCTGTAGTTTAAAGTTAAATGTATCAAAATAAAAGAGACAGATCTTCGTACCTGTTCAACACTATATAAAGCAACACATCCATGAACTCAAAACAAAACACAAACAAGAAAAAAAAAAGTAAAGAGAAAAAAGTTTCTTAATGACGAGAAAGAAGGTGAAACTTGCTTTCATTTCTAATGATTCGTCGAGGAAATCAACTTTTAAGAAAAGAAGGAAAGGTTTGATAAAGAAAGTAAACGAGCTCTCAATACTATGTGGTATATCTGCATGTGCCATCATCTACAGTCCCTCTGATACCAACCCTGAAGTTTGGCCATCGAATTCCGGTGTGGAAAGGGTAATTTCAAAATTTAAGACGTTGCCAGAGATAGATCAACGCAAGAAAATGGTGGACCAAGAAACCTTTCTCAGACAAAAGATCGCCAAAGCGGCCGAGCAATTAAGGAGACAGAGGAAGGAGAACAGGGAACTGGAGATGAGAGAAGTTATGTTCCAGTGTTTGAAAGGAAACATGGAAATGTTTCATATGAATATCTTGGATCTTAATGATTTAAGTTATTTAATTGAACAATATCTTAAAGATATTAACTGCAATATTAAAAAATTTGGTATGGAAATCGGTGAATCTTCCAACGATATTGTGGCTGAGACAGCTGAAGGGATTAGATCTTTAGCAATTAAGGCGTCTATAACCGCTCCAGACACTATGATTAATGAGGTGGGTTCTTCGTCCTCTGTTGGGGCTTTTTTCAACCCTATTCAACAACAACATCAACAATTTCATCATCCAGCAGCTCCACATGTTGAACTTTATGAGCAACATCATAATCTTAATCTTAATCACAATCAGAATCAACAACAATGGTTTATGGAGATGATGAACCATCCTGATCAAATGAGGTATGCGGCTGAGCAAAAGAGTTGTTTGCTCATGGATGATAACCACCACAACCTCCACTACCACCACCATCAACCGCAACACCAACAACAACAGATCCTTGATGATTCCTCCACCGCTCCAGCCGCCAGCTCAAGCAGTATCATCCCCGTTACAAGTCCAAATCCTACCAACAATTTATGGTTCCATTAGGATTTCCCTCTTTAAGGATAATCAAATTCTGATAAGCGAAACCATAATTAGCCCCAAATGTTCTTTTCTTGCTGCAATAAAGTTGCACTGCAATTTTTTTATGTTGTCGTTCTTGTTATGATTGGTTTTATTATATTGTTAGAATGATTTGATTCATAATGTTATGGATTGTGATACTTCTGTTTTTATTATATGTCATTTGTGGGTTTGATATGTGTGTGTGTTTTTTCTCTGCCACAAATATGAGTTATTTTATTTAATTCAATTGATTTAAATTTCTCTAGTAAATTTGCTTTTCTATTATAAAAGAATAGTTTCAGAGAAAATGAGCTAATTTTACACCTTTACGGGGTAGTGCACAAAAAAAAAAAAATTAGCTTGTTTTTATAGAATTTTCCCACAAATAAAACAAAATAATTGCAGTTAGAAAATCTCAATAAATTTTGTATATTTATGTCACCTTATTTTAGTTCCTCTATGTATGAAGACGGTCCATCGTTTCACATCCAAGTCAAAGTATAATGCATGCAATACATTCATCGAATGTTATTGTATTTTTTATCCAAGAAAATAACTACGCAAAATTAATCGAAAAGTTGTACCATAAATGCCTCAAAGTCTAGAAAGGTACAAACCGTCAATTTTCAAGTATACTTAGAAAATTATACAAACCTGACTGCACATTGGAGATATATATATTCCTAGAAGCAAATCTGATAAAATGTTAAACCCACTTAAACAAGTGTCATTCAACGAAGTGTTAACCAACCTCAGACCGATCATGTATCATGGGATTGATCTTTCTTGATGAAGTCCAATGCTTGATCCTTTGAAATAACATTCACAACACTCACTCTGTTTTTATGGAATACTCCATATATCTTATCCGCAACTTTCACTAGCTCGGGACGGAACGTTGTCGTTATGAACTATGTGCCATAATCATCAGCTAGACGACGAATCATGTTGCCTTCAGCGATTCGATACTGAGGATCAAGTGCTGCATCAATCTCATCAAATATTTACGATTATTAAAAAGATTATATATATAAAAAAATTATGTGTTCATAGATAAATACTTTGGTATATTCTATTGTCACTTTCATAAGTATATTTACTTTAATTTATAAATTTTGTCTTGATAAAATATTTTAATAAATGTTAGATGAAGTATATTTTTATTGATATATATTTGAAGAAAAGTTTATTTAATTTCTCTCTTTTCACTTTTGTTATTATTTTATATATCATTAATTAGGTATATTTTAAAAATTATCTGACTGTAATTGAATAACTAGCATAATTAGCACAAAAACTTGTATAATGTTTCGTCTTCACATCAAAATTGTCAGTTAATTTTTCAAGTTTTTTATTTTTTTGGATAAAATTTGTTGCGTTATATTTAAAAGAGACAAAAGTTACATTTGGTTTTACAATTGAAACTTTAGAAAGGCCCAAAGCCTAAAGAGGCAAAAAAATTTGATAATTTTTCTAGTTGATTAGGATTAGAGTATTTAATCATTTATGCATGAAGATAGCTATCAAATAATAATTGTCTATTCTAATAGAAACATTTGGAGTTTTCTAGAGAAAAAACTCATTTCTTCTCACAACCATTTTTCTTCTCTCCAAAGGCAATTTTCCAAATCAACTTTTCTCCTTTGTTTTTTTCTGCAACGTTCACCGACCGGCGACCGGCGTCGATTTAACCGTTGGTCGTACTCTTTCTAATTATACTTTACTTAATTTAGATTTTATTTAAATAAAAACTTCAATATTTGGGGATGTAAAATTGAAAAGGCACAAGCCTCGCGACGGTATCTTCTTCTTCTCAAAAAAGTTAAATCAAATATATAACATATAAAAACTAATAACTATTAGAAATTTAAAAATAATGTATAAAAATCACCAATAAAATTCTTAATGAAGTTTATAGAATATAAATAGGAAACAATTTATTATGAAATATAATTATATAAACTTGTATTGAAAAAAATTGATCAGTAATAAATTTTAAGAATGATGAGAAATTTTAAATTGTAATTTAGGTGGAACAAAAAAATAAATAGTAGATGCAAGGCTATAAGAGTCTTTGTTGATAATAAGAAGATTCATCAAATCGTCATGTTTCAAAGAAACACATAAACTATATTTATATATAAAAAATCTATGATGTTAAAATATTGTGTGGTATTTGAGACAGTAGTAATTAATTTATAAACAAAACTAAATATTTTTTAAAATAAATTTTTTAAAATATTAAATTATGACCATTAAAAATGAATTTAGCTAAAAGAATCGATGTGTATATTAAAGTATATGTTTATAATATAGTTTAACTTAAAACAAATAATAGAATCTATAGTATTTATAATTTTTGGATTTGTATATCTAGTTATTATATATATATATATATATTGTCATTTTAAATTTTATTAAAAATTGGTAAAACTACATTCGTCAGCGGAAAATGTTAATATCATTGAAAACTAAGCCGACGAAAAATGTTAAAATTCTCGGTGACAACAGCCCTAAAAAAGGAGACAATTTTAGAAAATACTATAAAAATCAAAATCAAAACCACTAAATCTAGATTTTTACTAATTAAATCTTAATCCTATTCACTGATTTTTCTCCGCGATCAGAAATTGTCTTGATGTCGATTAAAATCACGAACCTCACCGAAAATTTTCGTTCTTCACGTTCTCGCTTGCTACTTGGTAGAATTCTGAAATCAAAACATATGCTTACTTACTCCGGCTTGATAGGCCACTCTCTTGATGTTTGGAACCATCTGTTATTCGTCGACATCATTATCGTCGAGATATACTCAACTAAGGTCTGATTGAGAGAAAACAAAAAGTAATCAGATCTCGACTAGATCTGGTCTTGAAATCGAGTGAAGGAAATTGGAAAAGTTGTACAACCGCTTCACCTGCCACCGTAGAGATGGGAAGTTGTAGATCGAATGGTCGAAAGCCAAGAGAAGAAAACGACAAAGTAGGAAAAAGAAACATCGATAAAAACTTGACCCAAAACAGCATATCACCATCACACAATCTTAAACCAAAACATGTCAATTCTAAGTCAACCGAAGATGGAGCTATGGAAGCCTCCAACCGTCGGTTGGAAGATTGCTCTCTTTTCTCTTTTTTCTCCTTTTTTCTCTTGACCTAATTTTTATCTCTATAAGTTAGTAGTTATTAAATAAATAATATTAATATGCTTTTTTAACATTAAGATGATATTATATAACCTTTAATTTATAAATATTTTTACATAATTGTATTAGATTTTTTATAATATTATAAAATTGAAATGTATTTAACCTAGTATAACTATAATTGTTTAAAGAAAAAAAAGTTGGTGACGGAAAACAATAGAAGTACATTTATTGACAGAAAACTAATTTATTATGAGAATTTATTGTTTGCAAATACTCCTATTGGTGTATAAAAAACTTAGGTATTCAATATTATTGGTGAAGGTTTCTCACCAATTTTGAGATATACACCTAATTTTTTTTTAAGTTTTTTTTGTTTTGAAATACCCAGGTTAGAATCCCCTAATGGGGATGCTCTTGGGTCCGTCCTCAACTCTCTAGTAACTTTGAATTTTAAGTGAACCCCTAATGGAGTCAAAACACATTAGTTTGACTGATCTGTATTAACTATTAAACATAAGGACTTTGTTTATATATTGCTCGAAAAATTTTCAAGTTTCCCTTTTTTCTGTCTCTTTTAATTTTCATCCCTAAACTTTTCGTATCTTCACCCATATCCTTCATGCTGAATTCAGGCTTCAACATATTCTTCGAATCTTGAACTATTTTCTTATCTTTGCAAGCAATAAACATATCATTCGCATATAAAAGGAAATAGATATAAAAATCAAGATCCCATTGTGTTGGAAATTGTTTTAATCCATAAAAAAGACATATTTGAGAAGGCATACACTTCTTTAGAATTCTTATTTGTTTCATATCCTTCACATTCTTCCATGAGTATGTATTCTTCAAAATTTCCTCGAATAAAGACTGTATTTGAAAATGTTAGATGTCCTCAAAACACACGAAAGATATGCTGAAACACGAAACTCTCTGTTTCACACTTTATTAGAAATCTCTCAAGATGTTCACACACTATTGATGGTTTCACAAAACTTAAGTACTATCCTTCTTAATCGCTTTCTTAATCTAAGACCAATGATTTCTAACCCGTAATAGAGTAACAACTCTACTCTTTCAAACTCGAGAAAGCTTATACACTGCTTTTCGATTCTGCAAAAACGGCTAACCTACAACTACAAACCTTGACTCCTATTTATACTCAAGAACCAAGTCTCAGTTTAGGTTATCCTTTGCTTGATTCCGAAGACTCCAAATCTTCACGATATTCTCCGAATATCTTCACTTTCCAAACTACTCGATCTTCTGCATATCGAGTAACTTCCAGTTGCTAGCTGATCCACATCAGCTACTTTATGACGCCAAGTCCACGTCATCTTCAGTCCACGTCAGTTCTTCAATGTCTCGATGTACTGCTTCTGTCCAAGACAGGTTTGCTGTTGTTCCCACAAGTTGAGTCCATTGAAGCTTACACTTTCAGTATTTACATCAAGTTCCTCGAGTTCCATGTTTATGAGCTTGCACATGATAAGATTAGCCTTATAGACACGTGTTTGACTACAATAAAAATGATTTCATGATAGTAAATTTCTTCCTTTTGTGAATACCTTTTTACCTAGTTTATACATTGGCTCTACAACCTTATAGATTCTTAGGCTTCATCTTGTAGACCCATTTGCAGCATATGTTTTCTTTATCTTTGGTCTGTTGATTAGTCCAAGTTTGATTATTGTACAGTGATTGAATTTTTTTCATCCATATTGCTAGCTTCCACTTTTCCTGTTCTAAATTTCTTTTAGCATCTTGATGGCCACTAAATTATTGATAACCTCCATGTTCAATCATCATCAAAGGTTTTTCTGCAAAAAGTAATCCTCCAAATGCAATTTTTTTTTTTGAAGTTTACCCTTAACTTGCAAAAAATACAGGTTAATCTACGAAGTTGATTTTAATTCGCCATATAACTCGTTGTCACCTCCGCCCCATTTATTCAATTATGATTAGTTATATATCAAATTGAAGTCTTCACGACAAGAAGTCCAAATCTACTATCAGAATTTAGAAACTCTAATGCATGTGACCGTAAAGACTCTTCGAAGAAATATATGAGGGTTATATTGCGGGTTAAATTCTATTTTGTGGGTTTGACCAACATTTTTGATAAGTTGAATGTAAATTTGCCAAAAAAAATATCATTTGAGGAGTTCTTTTTATTTTTTGGGGTAGAAAACTGTACTTCACAATATTTCTGATAGTTCCTTGTTTTATCTCTAGTGAGTTGTTAGACCTCCAAATTATTTTGATGATGTTTTTCAATTTTTGGGTTTTCTTTATATTTAAGGGAATGACACAATACATCAAACGAAGATTTAAAAATTAGTTCTCTTAGAGCATGGTTATAGGTAGTAAATAAGAGTAAATATAAGAGATTTTTAATATTATAAAATTCTTATATTTACCCAAACCATATTTTGAGTATCTAAATTTAGAATTTTAGCACCCATATTTAGTGGGTAAATATAACATCTCTCTATCTCTCTCCTCTTTCTTTCTCTATTCATCAATCCCAATACAATTAATATTATAAAATTCATATATTACCCCAATCATATTTACTACCTATAACCATGCCCTTATATGCAACTATTGATGTTGCTTAATGTTTTTCTGACCAAAATACCCTTATATCACGCGTCACATGCTTTTTAGGGTGTAGGCTATTATGCTGTGTTAGAATGGCAAATCAGTTCAATATGACGACGCATATAATCATATGTTTTATGTTCTAACATGTGATGAACTTTAAAGTTTTATCAGAGCTCTACCTAACTCTCTGAAGTCTTTATGATTTGTTTCACTTGGGACTAGTAAGACAACTCCTTCACTTTTTGTTTTATTTTGATTCATCTCTTTAGCAACTGAAACATGAAACAACTCAATAGAAGAGAAGACTCTAAGAACACACTTGAAATCAATAGAAACATTAAACAAAAAGAGATATAAAGACTCCATGTAAACAAATAAACATAAACAAAGAAAAAAACACTAAAAACTAATAAAAAGTCACAACACATCATAGTGTAATCTCCTTTTCCAGTTCAATCCTCCCTGATGACATCCTGTGAACCATCCGATGAAGTCTTGCTCCCTTAGGTTGTAACTTGGAGGTACAATACCAATTTGTAAAGATTTAAACTCACTTTTTCCTCTCTTCGAAGAAAATTCGTTTGTGGAAGATGAAAAAAGAATGAAATTCATAATATAAAACTTAAAGTAAATGGATCGAGAGATTTAACAAGTTCAGATGTCAAAGTGGCATCCTGTACCTGGCCGAAAACATGAAATCGATCGACGAGGTAAATATGTTGATTCTATACTTTTCTTGCCTACCAGCTTGCCATATTAGCCCTTACTTTTCTTGGATCACGAGAATCTGCATCAGTGCATTGCGCAAAAGCTTCTTGTGATGCTCTATAGAACTTTCTACTGCTTTTGGAGTCTGCTGTTTTCTTTATAAATCTTCTGCTTCACTTAGAAATTCTTCTCATTATTTTATCCTTGAAACCGTCTGCTTGGTTCAGTGTATCGTCCACACTTTCTCGAATAGAAGCATGACTGAACCTGGCACCAAGAATAAACACTGTAAATCTTAAACCTTGAAATTTCCAATTCTGGACGTTGGTGTAGTAAATTTCAAGGAAAAAGTTAAGGATTTGATTCTTTGCGTTTTGAAGTTTTACACCAATCTAAAACTAAACAAGACTGTATAAAACAAAATAAAGTAGATTGGTAGAAATTTTATTCTATTGTCTGCGGGAGATAATCTTTCCATTCCTAGCGTAGTGTTCCAATAAAACACATGTTCGTCTACTCGAAGCTGCTGGAGATAGAAAGCATGGTTTGCATGCAACCTTTTGGCGTCCGTTGTGTTGGAATTTGGGGTATTCCAGGCATAGGCAAGACGACACTTGCTAAAGCGGTGTATAACCAAATGTCGGGCGACTTTGATGCTTATTGTTTTATGGAAGACTGTGACTGAGTTATTTATGAGAAGGGTCTTTATCGTTTGTTGGAGGAACAATTTTCAAAAGAGAAGCCTGGTGCTGGGGGTTCCATTACGAAACTGAGCTTGCTTAGAAACAAATTAAACAATAAGAGGGTTCTAATATTTATTAGAAGATAATGAACACAAAACTACTTTCAAACGTGCTCAGGTCTGTTATATTTTGATAGTTTTATTTAATCTAGTTTATGACCCAACGTCCTAATATATCCGCTTCCAATATTTATTTCAGGGCACTAAAGAGATCGAAGGCATCTTTCTGGACACATTAAGTTTTGATATCAAGCCTACTGCATTTGAGAATATGATGAACCTTAGACTGTTCCAATCCTGAAATCCATCCTATAATCAGTTTTCCTAATGGCTCTCTCCATCCTCTTTCTAATGAGCTAAAACTTCTTCATTGGGAGAACTATCCTCTGCCAATTTTGCCTCAAATTTTTGATCCTAGGCACCTTGTTGAAATCAACATGCCGTACAGTCAACATGCGTGATGCGCGGGTCCTGGCTCCTTACCTAGTATATGATTAATATTTTCTTGGTTAAGCACAGAGTTTATTTATTTATTTCTCATTGCCTAATTAATAACAAATGTGTCTTCTTGGTTGTGTTACCTTTTTTTTAATTAGGTAATCATCGTTTCTCTTATTTCTTTTTTTTTTTCCTTCTCTAGCCGTTTTAGGACTAAGCATCATTGACTCTGGATTGGGATTCGACACTGTCTAGAAGCAGAGTCCAAGCTTCTTCTTCTGTTGCTTTCTCTTTCTTCTTATAGTGTGGTGTGTTGTTCACTTGGATCATGTTTTTCACTTTCTTATAATATTACACATTCAATAGTTTATGCTTTAAGGTAAAAATCCAAGCTTCTATCTGTTGCTTTCTCATTCATCTTGTAGTGTGTTTGTGTTGTTCGACTGGGTGATGGTTAACAAGATCAAGATGAAAAAGTTTTGATTTTGCTAAATCCTCTAAACCTCAGAATGTGATCTAATTTTAAACTTTGTCCAATGGCTTTATGATCTGGGGCAATACGGAAGCTTCACTAGAGAAGACCTTAACAGAGTCTTCTTAATTTTCAAAGTTTCCGCAATGAATGAGTTCACCATAGAAAAACAAATTCTGAAACTCGACTCGCTCAATCATTCATCATATTCCAGGTTGAGCTATGGGCTCAGCTTTAGCATCCTCGGATTTGATGACTTTAGAAAGCAGAAAAAGGGTTCGAACAAGGAAATGTAACTTAACACTGTCTTGGAGCAGTGTTACACCACCAGTCTTGATGAGCAATGTGTAAATGATAGGCCAACATATGGAGTTTGTATCAGAATCTATTGTCTGTTTTTCAAGAACTAATTAATCTGCTCACCATTCCCCCAACTACCCCAAGTTATGACTGTAGCTCCTCCATGGAACCTTACTGTAGTTATGTCGGTAAGAAGAAACTGCGCAAATGTGAAGATATAGTTCAATGTCATTGGTGAGACAATGGCAGCTAAAACTACGGTACAAGAATGGGATGACGAAATCAATGTTTTTTCTAGATCCGCTGCACAGTTTTCTAACATGGAAAATATAATTCTTCCAATTCTGAAGTTCAGCTATGATAGCTTGGTGGATGAACATATCAAGTCGTGTTTTCTCTACTGTGCTCTCTTTCCGGAAGATGATGAGATAGAGAAAGAAAATTTGATAGACTACTGGATATGCGAAGGATTCATCGGGGAAGGCCAAGTTATAAAAAGTGCTACGAATAAGGGTTATGCGGTACTCAGTACCCTTATCCGTGCAAATCTATTGATGGAGGTTGATACAGAAAGGGTTCGGATGCATGACATGGTTCGCGAAATGGCTCTGTGGATTGCATCTGACTTTGGGAATCAGAAAGAGACTTTTATTGTGCAAGCAGGAGTTGGATTACGTAAAATACCAGAAGTCAAAGATTGGGGAGCTGTGAGAAGGATGTCATTAATGGGTAACTATATTGAAGAGATAAATTGCACTTCCAAGTGTTCTAAACTTACAACTCTCTTCCTCCAGAAGAGTTACAAATTGAAGAATCTGTCAGGTGAATTCATCCAGTCTATGCAAAAGCTAGTTGTTTTGGATCTATCATATAATCACGACTTCAGTGAACTTCCAGAGCAGATATCAGAGCTGGCCTCCTTGCAGTTTCTTGACTGCAAGGAGTATCAGTGGTTTCCAAGAGTTGAAAAAGCTGACTCATCTGAATTTGCAAGCTACAAGGAGTCTTTGTAGTATCAGTGGGATATCAAAGTTGTCGAGTTTAAGGATTTTGAAACTACTAGGTTCTAAAGTTCATGGAGATGTAAGCTTAGTGAAGGAGCTGCAGACCTTGGAGCATCTACAAGTTCTAACCATAACAATATCAACTGAGTTGGGTTTGAAGTAAATATCAGATGATCAAAGGTTGGCGAACTGCACCACGGGTCTGGAAATTGAACGTTTTCGACAACATCCAATTGATATATCATTGCTTGCAAGTATGAAGAATCTAAGTGATTTCAGGGTGGATACGTGTGATGTCTGGGAGATTAATACAGATATAAAATGCAAAGAAAGCGAGACGAAATTTTCTGATTTACAGAATCCGACAAGACCATGCTTTACAAACCTGTCCACTGTGCTTATATTTTGGTGCAATGGCATTAAGGATCTGACTTGGCTTATGTTTGCTCTAAATCTTGTCTCCCTGCAAATTCATTATGCAGATGACGTGGGAGAAATTATAAACAAAGAGAAAGCAACCAACCTTACAGGAATTACTCCATTCTAGAAACTAGAACGCTTAGAATTGATTTCTTTGCCTAAGCTGGAGAGTATCTACTGGAGTCCTCTCCCCTTTCCATTTTTGAAGCGCATAGGTGCAGTAATATGTCCAAAGCTGAGAAAGCTTCCCTTAAATGCTACAAGTGTTCCACAAGTTGAGGAATTTGTAATAGCAATGGAACCTGAAGAACAGAAAAATGAGCTTGAATGGGAGGACGAAAATACCAAAAATCGTTTCTTGCCTTTAATCAAAGGGTAATCATTTCTCTTAATCTCTTTTCTGCTTCAGTTATTTTTTTCTTTTCGTCATTGAATTTCTTGATATGATACCCAACAAACCACACATTGGATCATATAATAGATTATTATTTTGAAAATTAGCTTTTTCTAATTTTCTTCTCATTTGGTTTTGACCTAGATTTGGTGATTTTGAGCTATTGATGTTGATGTTGATTTGTGTTCTTTGGGGGTTTATGCATGAGTCTGGAACTGGGGACTTGTTTTGCAATTAGCATTCTTGTTTTTTTTTTTTTTGGATAAATTTGGTAATTAGCAATAATGTTATTCGTTGATTATGAAATTAGTTTAACGAAATTGGTTCTTTCATGTTAAATTTGGTGATTTTAAGTTTAGCCTTAAATCTATGATGTTGCTACTTGGTAATCTCTGAAAATTGGTTAAGCACAGAGTTTCTTTTATGGGTTTGCGGGATATTACCAGAAGATAGATTTTTCAGAATATGTTGTGCCTCTCAATTTCATTGCGTTTCTCAACTGTCACTAACTATGTTTCTTCTTTACTCCCATCAGGCACTCTGAATTGAGATTAAACTCTATTGATAAGCTTTAGTCAACGCTTCTTCTTCTGTTTCTTTGTCTTTCGTGTACTGTGTTGTTCATTTGGATTGTATCATTGCTTTATCTTTCTTTAGTTTGCATTCTGATGTTTCTGCAGTGTGTTGTGTTGTTCACTTGGATTTGGTTTTCCATTTTCCTTTTGTATTACTTAAAACGGATTGAATCCTTTTCAAAACTACATATTACACTCTGTTGCTCTCTCTCTTTCATCTTGCAGTATGTTTGTGTTGTTCGATAGAGCGATACAAAATGTTTAAGATTAAAAAGTTTTGATTTTGATAAATCCTCTAAACCTCAGAATGTGATCTAATTGGCAATAGGAAAGTGCCAAATTTCTCTTCAATAAAGAAGACCTGAACAGAATCCTCTTAAGTTTCAGAGTTTCCACATTCCTTTCAGAAACTCAATTCACTCAATCATTCACCGGTTTTGAACCTCGGTTCATCAATTTTCTCCAAAGACAACTTAACTTAGCAGCGAGTCCAGACATAGTAACTCTCTATGAGGCTATCGGTATCAATCTTGTTGAGTATTGTGGTAAACTCATTCCTCTGTAAGTGTCTAACATTAAAAAACGATGCAAGGTAAATCGTTTCTAATAGAAACTGATTCTTATCGTAAAATGAAGATTACATCAAAAAGATTCAACACACAACCATAATTAAGCTTTTAGTTTCTTCTAATGTTCTCTTGCTAGTTGATTGTAATGAAACCCACAGAGACCAGTGGTTTAAGAGGAGAATGACGCCAAAAAAAAAAAAAAAAAAAAAAAAAGAGGAGATTTATAAGCAGCTTTTAAGATCCCTTGGATTTGGTTCAGTTTAAGTGAACCAGCTTTTTTAAAAGAGAACCATACTTATGCTTAAACCCAACCGGGTTTGTTGAATTAATGTTTAAAACCAGAAATCAATCTCAGCCGATCCCATCTTCTTCTTCATCATAAGCCACAAAAACTTCCCAAATTAGAGTAGAGAACTCAAAATCCCTAAATTCACCAGAACTCCATGAATGAGCAATTGAAGAATTCAAACCCAAATTTGTCGCAAATGGAAACATCATAAACCCTAAAACCCAGTAGAGTGCTCAAAAAGAAACATGAATCCATGTGGATATCACAAACAGACAATGATGTCCACATCGAAGTGGCGGTTAGATGCAAAAGGTTTTGCCATATAGTAATAAGATCATTGTCATAAAGTTCGTCTTTTTTTAATCCACTCTTCTATATCTTCTATTCTCTTGGAGCTTAATCTTTAGTGTACAAGACTGTTCCTTTTATTTATCTAAATTATCAACGGGCCCATGAAAGTTGTTTTTGCAATCTCATGATGTTCTGTTTTGCAAGTTTTTGATTTTCATTAGTCATCTTAAACCCAATTCTTTGTAGTTGGGCTCTTCATTAAAATCTTCATTGTCTGAATCATTCTCATCTTTGTTTTCAGCAGTGACCAATCCATGGGACGCAACAAGTTATGTAAGATCTTCTTACTGTGATTCAGAATCACTAAAAGGTGATATAAAGATTTTTCTTTCTTCTTATACACATTTGAACAATCATCTTTAGACTTGAACTGAAGCATTGGATCTCTCTTTTGCTATTGCATTAGTGCATCTATTCTTTTGACTTTTCATCATCTTCAGCTTTATGAACTCCCTGATAAGATTGTTTCTGCTCTTTGTTATGTCTTTTTAAAGCTTTTCCTTACTTCTTGGACAAGAAAAAAATATCTCTTCCAGTTCTTTAATATATATTCTCTTTGTCATCAACCACTCTTTTTCATGTTCCAAACTCTTCAGAATCCAGATCCATGTTCTGAACTTCTAGTTTGGAAGAAGAAGAATTACCAGAGACCCTAGAATCCCGAGAAAACCTAGGAGCTTGATGGTGGTGAATCTCTTGAGCTTCTTAGTTGGCATGCCTTTGGAAAAAGTGAACCTCCTACTGAGTATTCTTGGTTTGCAAAAATGGTAGTTGAATATTGTGCTGGACTACCATTGGCTGTGGAAGTATTAGGCTCTTTTCTCTTAGGAAGAAGCATTCCTGACTGGGAAGATACATTGGCATTTCTGAAACAAACTTTTGATGATAACATTGAAGCAAAACTTCGGATCAGTTTTGATGCATTAAACAGTCTACAAAAAGATATATTCTTGGATGTTGCCTGCTTCTTCATTGGGATGGATAGAGACCTTGTAGCTTGCATATTGGAAGGATGCAATTTATGTCCTGAAATAGGACTAAGTGTACTATTGGAGAGATGCCTCATTACAGTCAATGATAGCAGGTTAATGATGCATGATTTATTACGAGACATGGGAAGACAAATATCTCCCAAGAATTGTGGAAAACGTAGCAGACTGTGGGATCTTGATGATGTTCTTGACGTGTTAGCCAAGAAATCTGTAAGACAAACTGTACTATTGGAATTTATCTATTTATCCGTTCTCTCATTCAAGTTTCAGATAAAGCTCTTGTTGAATAAATAGGGAACAGATGCAATTGAAGGCCTCAGTCTGAAAGCTGAAATTAATGATCCCAAGGACTTGGAAGCTGCAGCATTATCAAATATGCAGGAACTGAGATTACTACAACTCAGCTATGTAAACCTTAGAGGAAGCTATGAACATCTTCCGAAAGGTTTATGCTGGCTAAGATGGCATGGTTTTCCTTTAGAATCTGTTCCAACAAATTTTTATTTGGGTTTTTTGGTTGTGATGGACATGCAACACAGCAACCTTCGACAACTCTGGGATGCTCGAGAGGTAGAAATATAAGTCTTTCCAATGAAATTTCTCTTCACATTTGATCTCAGGGTTTGATCATTCTTCTCCCTTGTTTATGTAGCCTCCTCAACCTCTAAGGAAGTTAAAATACCTCAATCTCAGTCATTCAGACCACCTTATAGAGACTCCGGACTTCTCTTACCTCCCAAACCTTGAGAAGCTTCTTCTGAAGAACTGTAAAAGCTTGGTTCGAGTTCACAAGTCGATCGGGATGCTTCATAAGAAGCTGGTATTGGTAAATATGAATGGTTGCAGTAAACTTGATGATCTCCCTAGGGAATTCTATCGGCTGAAGTCACTGGAAACTCTCATTATTTCAGGGAGTTCGAAACTTAAGATGTTGGATGATTCTTTAGGAGAATTGGAATCTCTGACATCTCTCATTTTGGATGATACATCTCTTAGGGTAGTCCCATCTTCAATCATTCAACCTAAAAAAAAGTGAAAGAGTTATCTCTTAGAGGCTGCAGAGGATCATTGGATGGTTTTGATGACATGAATTCTGAATATAACCCTCCTATTGTTCTATCTTCTCTTGTCTTGAATGGTTTAAACTGCCTTAGGACCTTATGCTTAGGTTACTGTAATCTATCGGATCAATCACTCCCTGATGATCTTGGATGTTTGTCTTGTTTAGAGGAACTAGATTTTGAGGGCAACAAATTTCACATCTTGAAAACTGATTTGCTAGTCTTCCAAATCTCAAGAAACTCTGGTTGAATGCATGCTCAACACTTCGACATATGCGTAGTTTACCAAAAAGCTTGAGAGAATTCAATGCGAGTGACCATCTTTAGTAGTGGTCTCTCATGAGAAACTATTGCATGGGGTTCTCACACTATTTGAGAGACTTCCAACATTTTATTCATATTTCTTTTTCTATATTATTTGAGAGATTTGGTGAGAGACCACCACTAAAAATGCTCTTACACCTAGTTATTAACTTTTTAATGGTGTGATAAATCTGTCCCTAATGCTAATTAAACAATTATTTGTGCTATAGGGTTGGCTTGAAAGAGGCAATGGAGCCATTTATATCCCAGGATCTACGTTTTCCAACTGGGTTAGCTTCAAGGATGAGACTAACTCAGTCTGTTTCATCGTGCCTGAGACTCGCAATGTTGACCCGGTCGGGTTTACTGTCTGGATGCGCATGATGAGTCATAGAGATGATGGAAACCCTCCGACCATCACAGTGAAGAATCAAACCAAAGGTAACGTATGGCCAAGAGATGTTTCAAATGAATCTTTCCGCTTAGAAAGAGGCGATCAAGTGGAAGTGAATGTGGAATGTAGTGAGCAGGGTACAGTTCTTGAGACAGGGATTGCCCTAAGGTACAGCACAAGAGACTCTTTAGATATAAGCAATGGTGAAACAGAAGAGGAGATTCTTTACTTTTGTGGTAATAATGTGGTAACGTATTGCAAGCGAGTAAAAGATAAAAACACGTACATTACGTACAATTGTATTCACCAGTCATTCAAGACTGAGTGAGGGTAAGGCCGTACATGAGGAACTTTATGTGTGTGGCGTCTTCTTGGAAACCTCAAGGTCACTTTCCAGGAACCGGAGAATCACTCAACAATCTATTCAGGAAACCCATCACAGGCCTCCCAGGTAAGTGTATAAGTAGAAGTCAGTCTCTATAGTAATCCCATGCTTTATACTTAAGAATTTTAATGCTTGATATGTAGGTTCTATTACAAGTTATAAGTTTGTAACTGTATATAAAGTTGCATTCACTAGATTATTCTTGGAAAATTGAATTTTTTGAAAAATGACTAGAATTTCTGATGGAAGTATAAATGTATATAAAAAGTTGCATTTACTAGATTATTCAGTTAGATTTTTGGAAAATGAACCGAAAGCATTTGTTAAATCAGTTTTTATGAGCTTCAAATTCTAGAACAGTTTAGATTTACAAATCTTTCTTTATAATTGATCACAGGAAAATGAGGGTGTGCTTAAGGACACTTTTTGGTTTTTTAGAGTTTTGCCATTCGTTGTTATGGGATCATTACGGTGAACAATTGCGGCGCCGTCGTCTCCGCCGCATTACAGGTGGAAAATTTATCCGGTGAGCCAATACTTTCAGGGACTTAAACATTAAAAAATGTCAGCTCAAACTGCTAAAGACTTTAATGCATAAATCTGTATAATGTCTTGTATTTTATATTACCAAGTATTTACCGAACTAATTTTGGAGTAACTAGATGTTTCTTGGACCATATGACTTATTTTTCAACTGTGCGATTAGGGATGTACAATCCTGATAAACCAAGTGGATCAAAGCTGAACTGCACCGAAATACACATAATGGTGTAATACATCATATAAGCAACGGGCGGCTAAAAGGCAAATTAGATTAGATTTTGCACAGAACCAAATCTTGTTATAGGTGCATATATGACAGGTTCTGTTTTTCTTATGTAATAAATCTATGATATGTTGTTAAGACATTTCATTACTTTTGAATAATTGATCATGTGCAAAAACATTTAATATATATTTCCTTTTTTTGGACTAGCTTTTGGTCTTAGACTCAGTCTGACTGGTTCAACTGGTTCACAATTGATATTACAGTTCAGATGAAAACAAAATTATTCCGGTTTGAAGATTTCGCTAACTTTTGTATTTTTGTCCTCTTATGCTAGTTCCTCTATGTATGGAGACGGTCCATTGTTTCGTTTACATTCATCGAATGTTATCGTACTTTTTAACCAAGAAAATAACTACGCAAAATTAATGGAAAAGTTGTACCATAAATGCATTAAAGTCTAGAAAGATACAACCGTTAATTTTCAGGTATACGTAGATAATTATACAACCTGAACTGCACATTATAGATATATATTCCTAGAAGCAAATCTGATAAACCCACTTAAACAAGAGTCACGCAACCAAGTGTTAACCAACCTCAGACCGATCATGTATCATGGGATTGATCTTTCTCGATGAAGTCCAACGCTTGATCCTTTGAAATAACATTCACAACACTCACTCTGTTTTTATGGAATACTCCATATATCTTATCCGCAACTTTCACTAGCTCGGGACGGAACGTTGTCGTTATGAACTGCGTGCCATAATCATCAGCTAGACGACGAATCATGTTTCCCACTGCGGTTCGATACTGAGGATCAAGTGCTGCATCGATCTCATCAAATAGATAGAATGGTGCAGTATCGCATCGCTGGATGGCAAAGATTAACGCCAGGGCAACAACGGTCTTTTGGCCTCCCGATAATTGTTTCATTGATTGTGTCTCCCCTTGACCAGTAAATGAGACCTACCAAACAAGTACCAAGTATGATCAGACAAGTGATTATGATATTACCTTTCTTTATATGTAGTGTCCACGAGTGTTTACATACCTTGACTTTTACACCAACGTATTTCTCAAGCCTTCCTCCATCTGCGTTAGCTTCATGACTTTCATCATCGTCATCGTCATCATCTTCATTATGATCCTGAATATGTATGCAAAATGTTTCATGTCCACCCAACAAATTAGTAAAGAGATCACACAAACTTTACACAGAGGCAAGAATCAGTCAAAATACAATAGTGCAGATACTACTGGTAGTTTTACGTAATTCCTTTGTGAAGACAAAGTAAAGGTTTAAGTGAAAAGTTAACGAGGAAACACAATGCATTGGACAACAATGAAATACGAGAAAACCATTAGAACTCTAAATTTATCTCATTCAATTGAACTCTGATATTTAGCTAACTATTTTATAATGGAAAATACACACACAAGGAATTCAAAGTAAACAAGAGATAGAGAGCGTGTTATCGAGGAGAGGGAAGTAGAAACATGCCTTTAACCTCTGCATGATAAGGTCACCATATCCACCTTGTACAAGCTCAGAGAATACATCCCGGAAGTGATGTGCAACCCCTTTGAAAGTACGTTCTATAGATTCGTCTTTCCGCTGATCCAGATTAGTAATCAGTTCTTTGATTTTCTGCAAAAATTGTCAAATCTGTCAGATAAGTTCTACTTTCTACATAGAATTTGGTAAAGAGTATGAAACCTCCCAATATTTACCTCATCTCCTGCATCAAGCTCTGCTTGCCGTTTCTGAAGTTCTTCTCGTTGTTCTGTGAAGTTTACATATTGATCAAGCGCTTTCTTGTTTACATGGCTGAATTGTTGCAGCTGTTCACTGCACCGGTGTAGCATCTTCTGCAGCTCCTTGATATTTTTTCGTTTATACCTATAATATTCCATAGCTTATACATATGATAGAAGTTCTAGAACATAAATCTCAGGACATATAACAGTTACCGCTGATGCGACTACGAACCTACTGGACAAGTACTTAGAAAAATGGAAATTAAGGACAGTGTTACTGTAAAAGTTCCAATAAATTGAGAGAACCAAACTGGCTGGATGCAGGACCAATATAAAAGAGAAGCAAACTTACGTGTCAAAAGCGTCAGACGACAATGGACCCAATCCCCTAATCTTCTTCGTATACTCTTCTTGCTTAGCGAGGAGTGAGTTGCGTATGCTAAATAGGTCCTCCAACGTTTTACCTACATCTTGCACTGTCCGATCACATTCATCTTCCAATGCCTGAGAGAACAAGAAACTTTTGTCAGATACCTATAGGAAAAACGATAATCTCTTAATTTGCAGATTATACTACCTTTAACTTTGCTTTCTCATCTTTAATTTTCTTGACTTTCTTTGTCTTCTCATCAATGCTGTCACAAAGACCTAAAACCACGAAATGGCAGTGAGTGTACTCATGTAAATAGTAAAAGACCAATCTCAAGCAATGTCAAGTAAAGTATATCAGAATGTTAGTGACCCACTTTTGAGCTCTCTTTTGGCCTCATCAACCAACAACTTTGCATCATTAAGTTCTTGTGTTTTTAAGCCAGCTGAATTAGGTAAACTATCATCGTCGATGGAAGCTATAGTAGCATGTAACTCATTTATTCTCCTCTTTAAGTTGGTAGCCAAATTAGTCTCCAACTCTGCTTTTCTTGTCTCCCTCTGTTTGTAATGAAAAGCACATAAATCAGACTTATTCAAACAAAAGACTAAGAAAAGAAAAGCACGCAAATCAGAAATCAATTCAAAGAAAAAACATTCAAACTATTTCTTTTTTTTTCACCACCAACCTCAATGCGATCATTCTTGTAAGCAAGAAGTTTTTCCTTAAGATCCTTAATTTCAGGGTTTAATCGCGACAACTGCTCCCTTTCTTCTGGAGTTAGGTGATCCACAAGTTCTGTTCCCATTTCAGCTTCTTTCATGGACATGCTAGATCTAAGCTGATCAATTCGTGTTCTAATATCACTTAGTGATTTCTCCTGTAAACAGATGAAGAAAATTAGAATTCACAGCATGGGGGAACAATATAATTAAAATTGAAGACCACTCAAAAAAAATGAATTAAGGCAAAAAAAAGGCATAAAATAATGGTACCTTGTTTTCAAGGGCCTTGTGTATAGCCTGTTTCTGCTTATTTGCGTTAGCTATCTCTTGCTTAAGTTGCTCCACCTGTAATTTGCAGTGCGTCCAATCTGCTTCAAGTCTCTGCTGCTCAGTAACAAGCTTTGTGATCTGCTGATCTATCCGTGAGACAAGTTAAGTAAACGCTATGAATGGAGAACTATTGGCATGGGGAATGAGGAGAAAAAAAGACACACATCAATAAAACAAAATGATATAGTTGATAAGAAAGCCAAAATGCAATAACAAGTAAACCACAGCTAGTTATGGAAAGGATATCTTGCAGCTGCCTTTTAACATCATCCAAAACCTTCTCCTTCACATTTATAGACTTAGTATTTTGTATTATGATATTCATGAATCTCAATTTTGATCGCCGGTGGTCATAGAATCCACCGGTCATACCACCCTTTCTGCTCACCTGGTCACCTGTCATGGCACATCAGAGCCTTCAGGTACCAAACACATGTTCAAATAGAAAGTAAAGTGAATGTAAAAATTATTTCAGTTCCAACCTTCCATAGTTATGCAATCAAGGCCATCATTCTTGGCAACTCTTGTTGCCGCATTCAAATCACAGCATACTACAGTTCTAGCAAAAACCTGCATCAAGACGCATTACGATATAATGAAATTAACATAAACACAAAAGCATATAGTTCCATCAAAGGTGCCTATATATTTAAATAAGTGGGTCATTTGAGAACGGAAAGGCACATAAAAAGCTCGGAAGGTGACAAGTAATTGCTGGGCATAAAGGTGGTGGACAGAGAACAAAAGGAACACCTGACCAAATGCTGGTGCAAACTTAGAGTCAAACTTTAACTTTTTCAGCAGTGGTATTGCATCAGAAGTTTTTGGATAGTTTACGTGAGGCGCCTTCACCCGATTCAGAGGTATGAAGGTCACTCGTCCACCCTTTAGAGAATTCAGGTGTCTAATTATCTTGGTTGAAACATCATCATTCTCAACAACCACGTGAAATAGGCTGGTCATAGAACAAGAAATTAGAAGAGCAGATCATAAGGTAAAAAGTAGAGTCACATATGATAATTGTAGCTGTGAGGTAAATTTCAGCAGGTTTCCCGCATACCTGTTTCCAGCAGTGACTTCAACTGCAGTGAAAAACTTTTCATCGCAATCAACCAACTCAACAAGTGGACCAAAAACTCCATTGATCATATTCTCTGAGCAAATCCGGCGAATAGAGCTCAGCCCTCGCCTTACATCCTGCGACAGTGAATGGACTGAGTTACCAGAAACGAAAACTGAAAATGGCAATCAAGTTACATCAACCCAACATAGATGTAAGGTCAGCACATTGCTTGTTGACTTCTAACTAAGCCGAAAGGACTTGGATGGATCTAGTATATCAACTACTCTTAAAAATTTAACATTTTCCCTCCATATAACTGTCAGCAACAAGAAAAGGTATACCAAAAGCCAATCACTTACTCCTGGAGTTGCATGATCAAGGTTTTTCTTTGCCCGTTCAAGTTCCGTTTTCAACTTCTCAAGCTCAGAAGATAGTTGATTTTCTTCTCCCCATTTTTCCCTGTGTTAACATATATTATATTATATCAAAAAGTTGTCTACTATCTTTACATGTATTTGAAATGACAGCAATTCTTACTTTCTTTTTCTCTGTTCTTCATCTCTCTCCCTCTTTTTAATATTGAATAGTTCATGGGACTTGGAAATTTGAGATTCCAGTTCACCAATTTCAACTTCATGTTTCTTGATGTGTGCATCACGCTCTGTCAAATCAGTATTGAGGCGAAGAATTTCATCCTGAAGTTTTTGCTCCTAGAATAGAAAGAACAGGTCAGATCACCAATCATATGCAAATGATTCCATATATTCGCTGCAAAACATGAAACTATAGAGAGATCTAAATGCTATAGAAATACACAAGATATGACCAGTTTTATCTTTTCAACGTTAAAACATTGTGTGATCATATGATCTAATTATGCTACGATGCATCTTTCATATATACTCACTTGAACCATATTTGAGTCTAGAACACGTTTGAGATCTTTAATCTCCTTCCTAAGCCATTCGTCTCGAGCAGCCTTATTTGAAAACTGAGTTGCACGGCCCTGTTTTTGATAAAGAATGCTAAGCTTTTTTTCCAACTCCGCGATTCTGTAAGAAAAAAACATAAACAATAGTTATCAATGTAAGACGACCCTAATGAAAAAGAAAAAAAAATCTGAATTTGCATCATCAGAGCCAAACAGCAGAACTCCCCCATTTTGTCTCAATACCTAAGCTTTTACCCAATATGATCATCGTAGTCTTTCTAGGGTATCAATACTATTTCTTGAATTACTTCCCTCAAACAGGAGGCCTATTGCAACATACAACCCACTCATTTTCAGCATGAACAAAGCTATTTCAGCATTACTTTGACATTATATGCGTATACCTTTTTGTTGTCTCCTTCTCCTTGTCAACTTGACTTTCATACAAAGGATTAATCACCTCCAGTTCCTTCAAAGAATCCTGCATTTCTCTTTCCACCACATTAAGTTGCTCAAGTGCATCATTCTGCAAGCCATAGTACTCCATTAGTGCACATTATCTATATATGTATAAAATTAAATAGACATTCATTTGCAGATATGCAACTTTAAAATTCATCTTGATGTAAACTTCTTTATCAAAAAATTTCTACAAATCTGAGTGAGTATCAGTTTGCGACCAAATGAGTCGCCACCAACTTAGTAGTACCTTAGACTGGATATTTCCAGAAATACGATCCTCAAAGTCCTTCACATCAAGCTCCAGCTTTGTCTTCTTCTTAATAGCTTCAGTTTGTTGTTCTTCAACAGATTCTTTTTCCTTGTATAATGTCTGGAGCTCTTTTGTCAGTCCTTTCAGCGACTCATCTAAGCTCTTGGAGTCATCACGGGCCTTCTCAATTCTATCATACATTTTTGTAGAATCTTCAGATGCCTTAGTTCGTTCAACTTCTACCTAAATCATGAATAAAATGCCCAATTGTAGATAAGGTAAAGGTTAGGATTGACTGAACAGTAAAATAATAAAATAACATTTGTTCAGAGAAGAGCAGAAGCACAGAGTCAACTAGAGGCCAATAAAACATTAAAATTTAAGTTGCACCAGTAACAGAGACTAAAATGTTTAAATCATAAGCAACATCAAATTCACTGAACAAACAATAGACAACATTCAAAACATCTGCCTATTTATATTGGCTAACCTGTTCTAGTTTCTCCCGAGTATCACGAAGCTCTTTGTCATATATGGTGTATTCCAGTGATTTTCTCTGCTTGTCAAGTTGTTGATATTTTCTGAGTTCTTCTTTCTCTTCGTCCAATTCCCTTAGTCTTTCATCTAAGTATTGAACAACTTGGATGATCTGCTTTCGTTTATTCCCTGGGATAGAAGTCATTTGGCAGTATTAGATTTTTAAGGTAGCCATGCATGTATTCATCTGAAAATTAAAGAGGTTCCACTATTACTGCAGATTGATAACTTGCCTGTTTCCTGCATTATTTTTAAACTTTCACGGCGCCTCTCCTCATAAACACGGGTACCACCAATTTCTTTTAGCAGATCCAGCCGTTCTGTGTCTTTCATCAGTGTCAACGAGGCTATCTACAAATGTACCACACAAAAAAAAAGGTGTTTTAAATGTAGAATATGTTAGCACAGGGTTAATCCAAATGTATTTTCTCTAACAGAAGCTTACCTTTCCTTGTTGAACAACATAGTAAGGATTGGAACGAGAAAATCCAGCACTTTCTAATAAATTCATAACTTCATTTTTTCTGCAATTTTTGTTAAACAACTTGTCAACCATCCACAAAATAAGGCAATGGAAAAGAGTGTACAAACTTAAGGAAAAAGTACGCACGAAATGTGTTTCCCGTCCAAGTAATATTCATCCTTCTTCAGATTAATTGTTCGACGCAAGCGAATTTCTTCCTTATCAACCTAGTGGAGAAAGCCACAGATCATGAGAACAACTGAAATAATACCATTTGTGAAACTACTTTGCATTGAGGAATAGAAAGGATATGCTGGATTACAAGGATTCCAACTCCCTTAGACTTTTAATATTAATTTGTATAGCGCCGAAGTATGTTCTGATACTACTAGATTTCCATAGGTGCGGCTAAGATATACACATTTATGACTTAAAACACACCCTAAAAATAGCCAAGAAAATGATGACGGTGTTATAAACCTAAAGGGGACTTCAAAATCTATGTGATTAACATGAAGCCATGAAATTAACCTATATCAACCTGTCCACTAATATTTCCAAGCTTAGTAACACAGTTTTTCAGCTTCTAACTGACAGAGATATTAGTAGATGTAAATACTACGATTCAACATCAACAACAAACATGAACACCTATTACATAAAATAAAAGAAACCAGTCCATCACAATTTCCAGACAGAACAAGTTTTAGGCAACGGACTAATTACCGGGATGCGGTTGTCACGATTATCAAACACAATCTCCACAAACGCAGACACAACTTGATGACCAGCACCTTCCTGTCCAATAACAGGCTCAGAGTTAAAAGAGAATTCAGGATAACATGAAAGGCACTCAGCAAAGTAACTTTGAAGCCTGAGACAAACTTATTAACATACATGGAGTAATGCATGCCTATCTTCACCCCGCAGATTTTGGAAAAGGTCACTCAATACAAAACGAATTGCTGCATCCAAAACCAAGAATTCACTTAGAATCAAAAATTAGAAAAAAATGTGTTAAAAAAGGAGAAAGATCAGAAGATGATCAAGAAGGCTCAATCTCACCATGGAAGAAATTGCTTTTCCCAGACCCATTTGCTCCAACTACATTCAATAAGTTTCATCAACAAGAACAAAGAGATGATCAGTTTCATCAAGAAGTTTAGACTCCAATCAAAAAGAACTGCAACGAACCACAGATCCAGAAACTACAAAGAACAATGGAATCAAAGAGGTTCACGAAGAGAGACATTACCAACACAGTTAACCTTATGGCTAAAATCCTCAGTAGCAATTTGTTCTTTGTAGCTCTTAAATCCTTCGATTATAACCTAATTTGAACCACAGAAAAAAAATTCAAATAGAGATTTACCAGATGATCAGAAGTTCCAATTACAATTAGAGGAGGAAAAAAATCGTACCAGCTTGATATACATAGCGAAAAGCTCAACAAGCTACTCGCACCTGTCAAAATCAACACCAATCCCGAAGATTATTAGGTCAAGCGAAACAGATAAACCAAAGATTAAACTCGAAGAGAATCAAAACCCTAATTTCGCTACGCAACACATAGTAGAGACAAATGAAGTGAATAAGAAGTTGAATTCTAGGGTTTTTCAATTATTGGTGGAGTAGATCCAAGCGAAAACGATGACGGAGGAGAGGTTTAACACTAAGGAAGAAGAAGAAGAAGAAGAAGAAGAAGAAGATGACTCTCTACAGAAACTTACCCAATTAGGTTTGTTCACAGAGAGAAGATAGTGGAGAAAGCTCGAAGTTGGAAAAAAAAATGGAGGCAAAGTATAAAAGAAATGACCGGGAAAATAAAAAATCCGCCCAAAAAAACTAGAACTGGAAATGAGATATGGTAGTGGCCATTGGCAAATACTAGTAACATTTTTTGTTTTTTTTGGTCTAACAGAGGAAAATAAAAAGAAAAAAATGACATATATGTATAATTATAAGAGAAAAATATAGAAACATGCAAACAACTAGGTTTGGGCATTCGGTTTTGAATCAGATTCGGTTCAGATTTTTTTGGATTCGGATAATTTGGATAAAAGAGTTTGGTATTCATTTGGGTTTTATGATTATTCGGTTCAGATAGGTGCGGGTTCATATCCATTTCAATTCGGTTTTTAGATTTTAAAAATCCATAAATTTGTTCGAATTAAAAATTGGTTCAATGTTGACAAAAGTTAGTTCAATTTTAATAAAATTTGGTTAAAACTTGTAAAAATATGTATAATTTTTTAAAAAATATAACTAAACATTTTTGGATATTTAGATTATTTAGGATATTTTTTGTTATTTGGTATTTTTGTGTATAAAATTATAACTAAATATAACTAATATTTTTGGATATATAATTTTATTTCGGGTTTTCGGTTGTACTTTTTAGTTTTCTGTTCGGTTCGGATAATTCGGATAGAAACATTTAGAATCTGTTCGGATTTTATGACTATTCGATTTAGTTTCAAAACCGGATTCAGTTCCGGTTCGATTTTTTGGATTTTGGGTTTTATGTCCATATCTAGAAACATGCACATTTTATAAGAGAGATTCGAAAATTACCATTTGCTACAGTAACGTCAAACGGTAATGCTATGGTGGGTGAATAGTAAAAATTGTGTGACAATTTTACCTTTATTGGGTGAAAAAAATTTGTTGTACATGGAAAAAATATTATTTGGTACACGTAAACATAATTTTTTCGTGGACAAAGCATAATATAGATAATGACGTCTACGATATACTATAAATGAAATAAAATTTATACAGCTTTCATAAGAATAACAACGGACAATTAGAAAAAATGACGTCATTAGATTTGAATTAATTACTGAAAATCTATACCCTAAGTTTGGGTATAAGAACCCAAACCACCCTCATAAAACAAGGAAAAAAAACAAAGTAGCAAAACGAACTGAATAAAACATGTGTTGTGTTATGTGAAAATTGAAGTCATTGAGTAATAGCGGAAAATTTGATGTCATTATTGTTGAATAAATGACAAAAAAAACCTATTTCCTAATTTTGAACTTATGATTTTACACTATTTATTTAATAACAAAATTACAAAAGTATGATACTATACCTTACACCCACATAGAATGGAAAAATCAAACATATAATTTTACAATATTTATTACGTAACAAGGTTATAACGGAATGAATATATTGTATACCGTAAACACATATAAGAGAATGCAAACATATTATTGTACAGTATTTATTCCATAACAAGGTTACAAAAGAAGGATATTATACCATATACTAAAATTAGGGAACCCAAAATTAGATTTAACAGTATTTTTTCCGTAACAAGATTACAAAATAACGATACTATACTTTACACCCCAATGGAATAAGAAACCGAAACTATATGATTCTACAGTTTTTATTCCGTAACTAAATTATAAAAGAAAGAATCTATACACTAAACTCATATTAGGGAACTCAAACAAATGATTTTACAGTATTGATTTCATAACAAGATTACAAAAGAAAGATATTATACCCTACATCCAAATGGAATGGAGAACCCAAACATATGATTTTACAGTATTTATCTCGTAACAAGGTTACAAAAGAAGAATACTATACTTTACACCCACATGGAATATGGAATCCAAACATGTGATTTTACATAATTATTCCATAAGAATGTTATAAATGAATGAATATATACCATAAACACATATTAGTGGACAAAACACAATGCATTTATTTGTCTATGAAAACACATGGAAAATTTAAAAAGTTAAACAGAGTTGTATCATGGACAAAACATATAGCATATGTTTCTCTACGGAAACATATGGACAATATAAAAATAAAATCGAAGTCCTGGAGTATAAGCGGAAAAGTTGATGTCATTAGGTTTAAATCAATTATCAAAATCTATATTTTAATAAAAACTAAACCCTAAATTATAAGTATATAAAAACATAAATTTTTAGCTATCCAAATTAATTGTCTTGTGAAAAAAACACAACAAATATTTGTCTACGAAAACTAGTTGACAAAATAAAAATAGATTCTTAAAAAAAATCAACTAATCAAAAGAACAAAATAGTCATTTATGAAGTTAAAAGGAAGTCAAATGCCATAGCAGAATGTTTTTTTTTCCGAGATTTGACAGCAAAATGGCTTTTTCGAAAGCAACAGCCCAAATTATTGCTTTTTTGAAATTAACTTTAAATATAATATGCATTTTGAAACGGGTTTTGCAATCTGACCATTTTCAGAAGTCTCATATTTGCTAACATATAAACAAATCTATTATTTTCCTTCTTAGTACTCGAACTCAAATATTGCGATTTTTGACTATCACCCGACTATGAAACATCATATTAACTTCGCAAATCTCAAAACACCAATGCATAAGGACTCCAAACTCCACATCTAATGGTTGTCTTTGTATGAATTTTTTTTCGCCTAGACTTTAACAAACCAACAGAAAAAACTGGCAGAACTACCACAAATGATAACTTCGCTTGAATCAAACTCTACGAAGAGAGACATAAAATAACTAATAACAAAGAAAAAAATTTGACTGGAAAATAGGGGTGGGCATTCGGGTACCGTTCGGGTTTGGATCGGGTATTTTGGGTATTCGGGTTTAGGGGTATAGAACCCGTTCGGGTATTTCATAATTTTGGGTTGGGTTCGGTTCGGGTCCATTCAGGTTTGGATCGGGTTTGGGCATCTGAAATATTGAGGAAAATAAAAAAAATGTTAAATTTGAATAAAGTTTAGTTAAATTTTCATAAATATAACTAAGAACTTTTGGATATTTTAATTATTTTATATATTTTGATTTTTTTGGTCTTAAAATAAAATGATATTTTTGAGTTTATAATTGTAATCTATACTATTAAAAGAGAAGCACTTTTTAAAAGAAACATTAGAGTTCTAAAATATTTACATGAAATGCTACTGAATCTAAGAAAAAAACAAAAAATTCATTAATGGCAAAAATATCTTTGTATCTCAAGTTATATCCATGTATCCAAACACAATTAAAAGATTTTTTAAAAATTAATTAATAAATAAAAGATTTCATATAATCAGAAAATTTTTAACAAAATATTTTATAAGAAGATTTATGTGTAAATTAAAAATTTTGTTAACCTATAAAAATAAATCTCTAACATATTTTGATTAACTCACATGATATCCTTTTAAGTTAAGTGATGCGATGCATGCTGAACATTTTAATATATATGCATATCCGACTAGGACTTCTATGGTCTCTATTTTATATTCAATTTTACATTAATTTATTATATAAGTATGTGGGTCCTTTAATAACAATATATAAATATTAAGAAATTTTTTTTTACCTTCTTCTCATCAATTTTTACTTGTATCTGATAGATGATTTTTTTTTTGTAGATGTCGTTGCCTTCTGTTGTGGAGAACAATGATATGTTTGATGAAAGACCAGAAATAACAGCTCCAGAACCAGAACCAAAAGGCCAACGACAGAGAAGCCTAGCTCTTCTGATGTTCCAAAGAAGCCAAGGAAGCAAATTCCTCCAAGGTCTAAGGTATGGAAACACTTTACTCGGACTGTAGCATACTACAACCAATGCAATTTTCATTACTGTGGGCAGTTGTTTAATTGTGACTCAGCATCAGTAGGAACTAGCTCAATGAGAAGTCATATTAGTAGGTGCAATCTATACAAGATGTCGGTAGATAGTAACAATCAGAAGGTCTTAGCTGGTGATAGTTCTTGTAATCTCACAGCCATTAAGTATGATCCAGAGTTGTTTACACGATCTATTAATGAGATGATTGTCTTGAATGAGCTGTCATTTTCGTTTGTTAAAAATGAGGGATTTAGGCGATTATGTTTTAATGTTGTACAAGCATATATCACGAAGCATATATAACGAAGGACAACCACCAAAGAAATAATTGCCATGTATTTTCAACAGAAGACTTGCTTGAAGAGGTTGCTTATGGATGACAATACAAGAGTGTCTCTCACAACAGATATTTGGACAGCTCCTACAACTTCTTATAGCTATATGGTTGTTACAACGTATTGGATTGATGTAAATTGGCAACTACAGAAGAGGATCATTAGCTTCAGGCCAATTATTGATCATAGAGGAGCTACAATCGTTGCTCAGCTTCTTGAGTGTCTAGATGAATAGGGAATTGAGAAGATTTTCACTATCACAGTAGATAATGCTAGTGGGAATACTACTGCTCTAAACATAGTGATAGATGCATTGAGGATGAGAGGAAGTGATAGGATAATTCAAGATGGAGCCTTTCTGCATATGCGTTGTTGTTCCCATATTCTAAATCTGATAGTGCGAGATGGTATGGAGCATGTTAATGAAAGTGTTGTTGCTGTGCAAAATGCAATCAAGTATGTTAGGTCTTCTTATGCAAGACTTAAGTCCTTTGAGCTACGTGTGGAGACTGGAAAGTTAAATAGAGGAAGCTTGACTTTAGATTGTTGTACTAGATGGAAATCCACCTATTTAATGTTGGCTTCTGCTCTCAAACGAAGAGTGGCTTTTGAGAAGATGGCGGTGGAGGACAAACTGTATGCTGATTACTTCCTTGAAAAGGAAGAGGGTGATAAGAGTGACAAAAAAAGGATTGGACCTCCATCTTCAAGTGATTGAGAAGAAGTGCAAAGGTTGGTAAAATTTCTCAAGATCTTTCACAAGTGTACTTTGGCATTTTCTGCATCTACAACGGTTACATCTACCCTTTGTTATAATGAGATATGCACCATTGAAAGAAATCTGATTTCTTTGGGTAGAAACAGAGATGAAACTGTCAGGATTAAGGCTAAAAGTATGAGGGAGAAGTTTAACAAATATTGGGATGGGTTGTCTAATATGAATGGATTAGTAATAGCTGCAAGTGTGTTTGATCTGCGGCGAAATATGCAGTTTGTATCACTCTGTTTTGACTCCATCTATGGTAAGGATACTGCAGAAAACATTCAAGCTAAAGAATCAGTGCTAACTGTTCTAAGGAACTTGTATAAGGAATACATCATACTTGTGAAACCATCTGATGATGCTGCAAACACTACTAGTGTTTCTGAAGTTCCTGCATCAAGTTTTCAGTCATATATGTCTGACGATGAAGATGATTATGAGAGCATGGATTTTTTGTACAGTCAGGTGGTTAATGAGAAAGGAACTGAAGAAGGTAGTACTGAGTTGGAAATGTACTTGATGGATAAGGTAGAGCTGCAAGCGACTAACAATCTCGGAATGAATTATAATATTTTGTCTTGGTGGAAGAAGAACACACCAAAATATCCAGTCTTGGCAGAATTAGCTAGAGATGTTCTAGCTATTCAAGTGTCTACAGTTGCTTCTGAATCAGCTTTTAGCACGAATGGCAGAATATTGGATCCATATAGGAGCTCTTTGACTCCATATATGATTGAAGCACTCAAATGCACACAACAATGGCTAAAAGCATCTATGGAGACTGAGACAAGTTTGGCTACCATGACACAGATGTTAGAGGAACTTGATTTCCATGAATCACTCGGTAAATTCTCTCATGTTTTTTGAATTTTGAATTTTGTTTTTAATGAATATTAATGACTTCTTTTTCATCTACAGATTCAAGGAGACAATCAGGCCACTAACTTTCTGCTTAAGTCCTTAAATGTCTCCAAGTTGCAGGTATACACTTGGATACTATGTTTCACTTTAAGTTTCAGATTATAATGGAATGTCTAAGAATATTAAAACCAAATGCTCATCATACGCATTATAGTGAATCTGCACTTTTTTATTTGTTTCAGGTACTCGAAGAAATTCAAGTAACTTCCTCGAATTCATTTCTATCATTTTGCTTAAATGTTTCCAAGTCTGAACTTGTTTATTTTGTTTTTAAGCCAACTACGTATTGAAGGCTGGATGTTTTATTATGTTTCTTATGTGTGAATTTAACTCTTTTGGAACTTGAAGTCTTGGATATTTGTGTTTTATTCTGGTTCTCTGAGGTTGTTGTTGATTTAACTAAGACTACAGTTTACTCATCATCATTCATTATCACATTCACGACAAATCAACAACACGTAATGGTGTTGTGTGGTGACTGAATTTGAACGTGGATGTAATAAGTTATTGAACCGAAATAACCGAAATAAATTGAATTAACCAAATTGAACTGAAATTTACTGAAATAAACCAAAATAAACCGAAATTATAAGGAAAATTCAATGTTTTTTTATTCTAAACCAAACTGAATTTAAATTTCGGTTCAACTTCGACTACCACAATAATTAAGAAAACCGAACCGAAATTTTGAAATTTAAACCGACCCGACCCGAATCTTTTGTTCGGTTAAGTTCGGAAATATTTTCTCCAATCCGAACAACCTGAACTTCCGAACTTCCGAACCGAACCGAACCGTAGTCACCGAACGCCCAGGACTAGAGTGCACATAAGATATATTCGAACCAAAACTAATATATCAAACAAATACCGTTTGCATTGTTAATCTTTTCAACCCCTATTTATTTTTATCCTTTTAAATTTCTATTTTATATTAATATCAGCTCATATCCAGCTGGCAGTTCCAAATGAGAAACAAGAAGTTCAGGTGCTTTGATAAAGCAAACAATTTGTGGTTCATATTGAGTTTCAACACAAAACAAACACAACAACGAAGAGAACTCCAAAAACGACTTTGTACCAACACAATACTCACGTCACTTGTGGACCAAACCAAACAAAATCTCTTTTCTCAAAATCGCAGACAAAAGTAACATTAACAATTTATTTTCATTATTGTTTGTTAAATTTAGGAAACAAAAAAAAAAAAAAATCTTTAGTTATATCCTCTCCGATGTTCTCGGTTTTTCCTAAACTTCCATTTTTATCTCTAATCCAGTTATTATTCTCTGTAACCAGACGTTTCGAATTTATTTTCTCGGGAATAATTTACAACCAATCCGAGAAAATTTACACAGCTATTTTTTTTAACTCTTCCCTCTATTTCTAGTTCTCATCAATCATTTTTTTTTTCATCTTCTTCTTCCTGGGATCGTCATGATTTGATTAGCAATATAACCCAGAATCAATGATGAATGACCTAAACAATAATGATAGGTCAATTTTCACTAGATTCTATTTTCTCGGAGAAATTAAATTTCTCTGAGAAGGTTATTTCATTAATCTGAAGATCCCAGACTCGTCACGTGATTTCTTCATCTGTGTTATGACACGTCACGTGATATTGAAATCGCCGTTGTTAGCTTCGTCGGAAGAATCAACGATGAGAAACTCTCCACCTACGACGACGACGACGATGAGTAGATACGCGGAGAGGAGAAAGGTGGGAGAGGTAGCGGGAGGAGCGGCGGCGGAGTGTGCGGCGGTGTGGTGTTGTTGTCCATGTGCGGTGGTGAATCTGATGGTTTTGGCTGTGTATAAAGTTCCGGCGGCAGTTTGTAAGAAAGCTTGGAGACGAAGCAAACGACGACGTTTTATGAGGAAACGACATGGTTTGTTAGCGTCAGCGGCGGCGGAAGGAAGTCAAAGTACCGTACACGCTAGATTGAATGAGGAAGATCCAACGGCTGAGATTGTTTTCGAGGAAACTCAAGCGAGTGGTGAGTTAAATGACGTCGTTACGCTTGATAATGAAATGTTGGAACGTTTCTATGGGGCTGGCTTTTGGAGAAGCCCTTCACAGAAGGACACGTCATCAGGAAGCCTATGAAAAATTCTTTATGTGAGTCTTTTTGAGGGTTTTTTTTTTTTTTGGTGAGAAAATAATAGTAATTATTTTTTATTGATTTATGTAACTTCTATTGTTCATGTGGGTATGTGAATAGAAGAACTTAGTATCTTTTTATTTTTTTGGTATTCTGTTTGTTTTAAATGTAACTCTGTCTCGTTGTGTCAGAAATGGAGCCGATAAAGGATTCACGACGATGAAAACTATAAATGATTAAAAAAACACCCAGTGAAATTGCCAAATGTAGAGAAAATATCAGTGAAATACTATGTTAATTAGTAGAGGGGCAAAATACTTTTTAGTAAGATCTTTTATATCGATTAGGAGAGAATCCGCCCATTGTAGTTTTAGATTTATTTATTTATTTTAGTAAGATATATAAATGATGTGATATATCAATTTTGTTTCAAAAAGTTTGAATTTTTATTCTAATTTGTTTTTTCCTAGTTGAGTAAAGTAACAGATTTTACAATAAGAATAAGTGTTAACAATTTATAATATAGAATTAGATTGATTTTTGTAACTTTGGTGTATCTCGATGTGTTTTAGTTTACCTAATTTTATAGTAATATTGATGGTAATATTTTTTTTGATATTTTGGTATTTTTTGGGGAGTTAAGTTGTAAAGCTTAGTTGATATAATAATTAGTTAGTTGATAAAAATTTAAACATTTTAAAACAAAAGAACAAAAAATATATATAAGTATTAAATTAATGTGTGTAGGTTCAAAATTAAAATATTGAAATAACAACACTTTGTAATTTAATAATTTTTAGAGAATATATTAAAATATTAATATAAGTTTGAAGAAATATTTTTTTAAAATATTAAATTCCTATTTTATTAATTAAAAATAGATAAATAAATATTGTTTCCTATTTTCAGAGTATTATTAATATATTTTATGTATTTCATAACTCATTGGATTATTTTTTCCTTGGCATAGATTGTTTTTATAGTATTTATGAATTTATGGTGTTTGAAACAATTATTTTTGAATATATGAATAAGGTTTCAATTTGCATACCACTAAAATAACGTATCGTGCTCCTATAAATACATACTCTAAATACTGGTACATACTCTAACTACATTCACTCATACTTATCATTTATTTATAATCTTGGCAGCTAAAATTGTGAAAACTAAGTTAAGTTATTCAACTCCTCGCCGTGAATAAAGATTCAATACACATCTGGTGAAAACAGTTGCTTCAAGTAGCTCTAGCTCTTACATACACTCTTATATATCATTCGTCCTCACTTATTTTGCCTTGAGAGACAGTCGCATCCCTTTATTGGTTTTTTCCCCTTGCTTTAAACCACACGTCTACTTGCATGCTATCATAAGTCTCCCAAATAAATTCATATCGTTTGCAAATTTTGTTTTGCTATACTATAAAAGAAAACTTACCAAATTATATACATCACATAAATTTTTTATATATATACTATAAAAATATATCTAAATTCCTTTGTGTGAATTCTCAAATGCAAATCTCTTCATTATGAGCCAAATTAACATCTGTCTTCATAGATATATCTGCAGAATAACCCAAAAGAGAGTTTTTCTTTAACAAAAATTTAAGACATTGCATGAGAGAGTATAAATGTTTTTGAAGAAGAAAAAACTATAAAGAGGCTCTATAAATGTTTGTGAAAGGGCGGAAAGGAGATGATGAACCACTACTACACTATGAATGAAATCCAAGATATAATGTTTGTTGGTAATACGAACCAGAATTTTCATCAGATTAATTTTCTGCTCCATTTTCGATTTTATCATGGCTTATAATTAAATGTCCCACATCTGTTGATTTTGTGATTCTTAGGCAATATATAAGTATGCGGCAATCTTACATGTTTGAGCTAACTTTTGGGTGTGAGTTATGATAATTTCTAATACTTATTAGATGTATTCATCTCTAATCCATTTATCTTTAAAAATTTGCGAAATCAAAAAACTACGCACAACCTTTTTATCCTTTGATTTTCCAGTTTCTAATTATCACACTTCGTTCCTCCGGACTTCTCGACGATTCGTCAGATTCGATCATTTCGGTTCTAATTATTTCTTCTTTATCTTGGTGATGTGGCTGACACGTATTTGCATATCATAAGTAATGGATCCTCGATTCAGGATCCGATATCAACAATTAGGAGATAAAATATAAGTAGATATATATATATATATATATATTAAGAGGATTTAGATATATTCTATTCATAGTAGAGATAGACTTTACCTCTGTGTACAAATACGTTTGTATCTTGTTTAAGATTCAATAACAGAAACATTATTAAATCAAGTCTAAACTTAACAAAAGTTCAATAGAAATGATAAAACAGAGAAGTTTTAGACCCATGCTATTCACTTCCCCTTGTTAGTTTACCTAATTTATATCCAATGAGATATAAATTCTATACCATTTAGTCAGTAAAGACGACATTTGATCCATGCTCGTTATTTTGAGAGATGAGAACCATAAAATAATGGTTTCTAATTGCTATTTTACACATGGTGAAGTTCTAAATGGAGATGAAATCTCGTCGAAATCATTTGGAATTGAAATTCCAACTTTTTGAAAGTGTGTAATTTCAAATTATTTTCTCTTTAAATTTCATAAAATTTTTACAAATTATTCATAAAATTATTACAAATTATTTATAAAATTACTTTAGGAATTCGAAAACATTTGTTCGAATACTTCAAAAAAACATTTTTAATAAAAAAAATTTTGGTCAATTCAAATCATTATATTAATTAATAAATTATATTTTCCCTTCTTTTTTTCTTTTTTGTTTATCTAATAAAGTCGTGAAAGAGGAGATGCATACATATCCATACCATATTTCCAATTGACCTTCCACTACAAGAAATCTACCGCGTAACTGACGGTAATTTCCGTCGGAAATCCATCGGAATCGGCAAAATCCGTCGGTTATCCGTCGGGTTTTTCTGTCGCTTCTATCTCGTCGGAAATAAAAATCTCGTCGGAAAGCCGTCGGAATTTCCGACAGCATTCTGACGGAATAGAGAAATCAGAAATCCGTCGGAAATCCATCGGTTTTAATGCCGTCGGTTTACCGTCGGTTAAAAACCGATGGAACACCGACGGAAATATGATTCTTATAAACCGACGGATTTCTGACGGATCTATAACCGATGGCAAACCGACGGATTTTTGATTTTTATAAACCGATGGATTTCTGACGGATCTATAACCGACGGCAAACCGACGGATTTCTGACGGAATTCTGATTTTTATAAACCGACGGATTTCCGACAAATTATTGAAATTTTTTTAATTATAAAATCAAATATTTAAAAATAAATTTATTAATTTGTAAAATTTGTTTTATAATTAAAATTAAAACAAATTTTAAAATTAAATAAAAAATAATAATGCAATAATTCAATATTTCTAAAATAATTCAAATAAAAAAGGAAAAAAACTAAAACTACGAGGGCGGGAAGCGAGATAAGAATTCCGCCATTTGTTGCTGCAATAACCGGTTATCCGCCTCCAATTTGCGCAATCTCTCGCGTTCCGCTTCTTGTTGGAGGCGATCCGCTTCTCGTTGGAGGCGATCCGCTTCTCGTTGGAGGCGATTCGCTTCTTGTTCTTCTGCCAGCTGTTGCAGCTGCATCTTCATAGCTTCCATGTCAGCGTCTCGTTGTGCGAGCTGTGCCCTAATATCCGGAGAATCGCCGAAGAAACGCGAAGTTGCAAAAAAAGAGTCGTCGTCCGGAAGACCAAATACACGACTTTTTGTCTTCGGAGTACACTGCGGTAAGAAACAAAAATTTTGTTAAAAATTAGAAATTACAAAAAAACGATATAAATATATATTTTACTTACCTCGTAGACAAATTCGTTAATCTTCTCGATTGGAAGATCGGTCATTGGAGGCGTTCCTTCGATGATTGGCTGAGAAAGGAGGAAGTCTTCCTTCATCTTTTCATAGTTGTCAATGATCTCCCGAGCCAGCGGATCTTGGATTTCATGGTTCTTCCTGCTGGTATGCGCATCCTTGAGCAATGTGATAGCGGAAGGTGGGACACCGTCTTGCCGAAACTACAAAAATGAAAATTTAGTAAACTATAAAATTATAAAACTTAAATAACAAAATTTTAATTAAATAAAAAACTTACCAGTTGTTTGGCCCGTGTGACCAAACTAACCGCTCCTAGATTGTGCGTCGCCTTGCCTTTTCCTTTGCGATCGCTGTTTCAAGCACGAGAATGTGTTGGGGAGCTTGTCTTGGTCGGTTCTACACTCCAATAAGTGCATAACCCGCTCCATAGGCCCGGGTTGGAAAGCAACTCCCTTGGGACATCATTCTTGTGCCACTTCTCCTTCCACTCGTTCAGCTTCCACGAATACATTCTCGCTGCTTTTTTATCGAAGCATCGTCTAACGAAGGCGGTCATGTGGCTGTCCCAAGTAAATTCTTGCTGCAAATCAAAAATTCAAATAAAATAAATATATTAAATAAAAGTAAAAAAATTTATAATATGAAGTACTTACATAAATTGGCGAAACCACAATTCCTGATCCGCTTATCGGCATTTGGTTGTAAATCGAATACGGATGAAGTATTCCATTGAGCATCCGGTTATTGGACTTGGAAATCCCATTTCCGAATCTCCAAACCTACAAAAGAAATTAGTGCAAATAATTTGAAATGTAACTAAAGTAATTTAAATTTAAAAATACTTACCATGTGTCTCTTCCCGCATTCGGATGGAGACGAGGCAATCTATCTCGTCCTGGTTGAGCGACAAAGTCCTCAACGCTCATCTGCGACGGTGCAGTAGGTGAAGGCGTCGGCATAGGCGCTGTCTCCGGGATCTGTGTCTTCGGGATAGGTGTCTCCGGTATAGGAGAACTACTCGAAGCGGAAGTACCTCCCCGGCGACTACTACGTCCACCGTGTCCTGAACGGACAAACCTACCGTAATCCCTATAAAAATTTTAAAAAATATCAAACATTATATGAAAAAATTAATAATAATGAAAATAAAAAAAAAGTATGAAAAAATAATTTAAATTCATTATTAGACCAAAACAATTATACTTTTATGGAAAAACTTATAAATTACTAAAATACAAAAAAAAATTTATTTATAAGTATTAATTCCAAAACAATTGAAAAATTGTTAATCCTTGATTTATAAAAGAATGAAAAATTCATGAATATAATTATAAATTACTAAAATGATTAAAAATTATCAAAAAAATAATGATAATTTTCTAAAAATTATAATAACATACCAAAATTAAGAAAATATTAATGCATGAAAAAATTATAAATATTTCAATTAATAAATAAAATAAGAAAACAAATAATTTTAATAAACATAACAATCCTAAATCTAACAATTACAAAACTAAATCTAACATTACAAACCTAAATCTAACAATTAAAACCTAAATCTAACATTACAAACCTAAATCTAACAAATCTAATTTTCTAAACAATCAATCTAACTAAAAACTTAACAATCAATAATATAAACTTCAAACCTTACAAGTTTGGGGGATTATGAGACATAATGATGATATATTGACGGAAATCCCGAAGCTTGGGAGAGGTTTGGCGATTTTGGAAGTTTTCAACTCGTCTGCGAAAGTGAGGAGGAAGAAGACGAAATCTGTATATATTACGATATTTCTGACGGATATATCCGTCGGAAATCCGTCAGTTTAAAAAAAATTAAATTACGCACGTTCTCGATAAGGTTTTGGAAAGGTTACCGCCTAAATTTTTGCGAATCCGTCGGAAATCCGTCGGAAATTTCCGACGGATTTCCGACGGATGGGTGAAAATTTAGGCATCGCGGGAAACGAAAAGAGTTTCGCGGTTACATTTTTATTTTCCGTCGGAAATCCGTCGGAAATTTCCGACGGATTCCCGACGGATAGTCAAAATATGCATGCCTTTCGATTGGCCAGTCAATCCTTAAACGGGGACACGTGTAACCACAAACCCGTCGGAAATCCGTCAGAAATTTCTGACGGATTTCCGACGGGTTTGTGGTTTTAGTGGTTTTTTACGCACCATTTCAGGAAACATATATTTATAGTATTATAAATTCATGTTTGCAAACACAAATAACTTATAGAAATCTTTCATTTGACAAATTTCAAAAGTTTAGATGATTATTTCGTATTTGGTAAACTTGTACGTTAACTATATGTTTATCTATGAAACATTTTCGATCGAACCATGTCTAAAAACAAAATCTTTTCAAAATATGTTATATATCACATAATTTAGTTTATTTTGTCAAAGTTTGTTGTTAACATTGTCTTGATGTACAAGAAATTACAATTTGACCATGTAAACCCCAAACCCGTCGGAAATCCGTCGGTTTTTCCGACGGATTTTCGACGGTTTTAGGGTTACACGTGTCTATAAAAATTAAATTTAAAAAACCCCGAAAACCATCGGAAATATGTCAGAAAAACCGACGGATTTCCGACGGGTCTATTTTTTTTTAACGAAAACCCGTGTCCATTTTTAAGGTTTAAATTATATTACCGTCGGAAATTCCGTCGGAAAATCCGACGGATTTCCGACGGTTTTGGGGGTCATTTTAAAATTAATTTTTAAGTGGTTTAATGAGTTGTGTGGGTTTGTTAATGTGTTTGTTTAGGGAATTTTTAATTTCTGGCAAAATCTTATTTTATTAAAATTTGTTAAAATATACAAAGCTGAAGTTGAGCTTATAAAATGCTCGGCAGCTGCGGTCTTCGAGGACCTATGGTTTACACCGTAATGTCAAAATTAAATAAAATATAAAATAACAAATTTACAACTTTCTGTAATACCAAAAAATAATACAAACCACGTGTATAACTAATCTTCATTAGATGATGATGATGATCCCTCAGATGGAATTGAGTCTGAATCCTCATAAAATTCACCTTGTTCTTCTTCTGAGTCGGAAAAAACTAAACCAAATTTTGTGAAATCAACAACAAGATCCAGAGCACAAGAAGGCTCAACTGGATCCATTGGAACAACTTCTGCTGGCTGTAAAGGATCGTGTTCTGCAACTCCATAAATTCTTCCTCGCGGGGTCACAATAGTAACTGTGCGCCAAGGATCCGTCCGCCGTGTAACTCGAGGGTAATGAATATAGCACACCTAAAAAAAAATATTAGTTTTGTAATTATTATACCTAAATAAGGAATTGAGTATTAATTACACTATTATTAGTACCCTACCTGCTCAGTTTGTGATCCTAGAATGAATGGGTCATACGTTTCTAGTCTCCGACTTGAATTAACAGACGTAACACCAAATTGGTCTACATGAAGCCCACGACCGAGTGTTGAATCATACCAATCACACTTGAAAACAATGCACCTCAAGTCTAACATTCCTGGGTACCGCACTTCCAAAATTTCTTGAAGAACGCTGTAGTAAACATCATTACCAGATTTCACTGAAATACCAGAATCTGAAGTTTGCGTTGTCCTTCTCTTGTCATGAACCCTAAACCCATATCCACGACTGCAGTATCTAGGATAAGCAGTGGCAATGGAGTCTGGACCATTAACCAATTCCAATAACCATGTGGGAAATGTCGTCCGCTTATTACTCCTTCGAAACCTACAAAAATAAGTTACATACTAGTATTTAAAAATAATTTATTAAATGATTTAGTGCTTTTAAAGACTGACGTAAAATTGCAACCAAGACATAAAGTCCTCCGCTTCATGGACTTGAAGCTCGTCTTCGTCTTATCCATATAATACCAGCGTATTAATGCCATGTAAATCCTGTCGAAAACCAAAATAGTTGACAAGTTAATAATAACATATAAAATAATCAATTATACATTAAATGACACAAAAGAATTTTTGTTTACCTTTCGTATTCCGTAATTTCTTCACAATTGGTTAGGATATACGTATGCAAGTGTGTAAACTCCTCTTGAGATAATTTACGCCTTTTTCCTTTGCCACTGACTCGCCCAACTTGGAAAAATAACTCTGGAACAACAACGGGGTAAATCGCTCTCTCACCACGATCATCATGGCGACTAGGACGTTTACTCTTCGTACGAACTTCTGACGGGAAGTAATATTCAGCAAACTGTGAGACCTCTTCGTTGATGCTCTGGGCGATAATAGATCCCTCTACTCTACTCAAATTCTTAACCTTTTTCTTCAGATGAAATATATATACCGCTCAAATGGATACATCCAACGGTATTGAACCGGGCCTCCTAGTTCAGCTTCTCGTGGGAGGTGGATCGGAAGATGTTCCATTATATCAAAGAAAGATGGTGGAAATATCTTTTCCAAATTACAAAGGATCACTGGGATATTGGCCTGTAAATTTTGGATTCCCTCAACAGTAAGTGTTCTTGTGCATAAATCGCGAAAGAAAGCACCTACTCCTGCAATTGCTTGGTGGACGTCTTTATGGAGAAGATGAGCAAAAGCGAATGGAAGAAGCCTCTGCATCACAATGTGACAATCATAACTCTTCATTCCAGTAAACTTTCCTTCTCCATAATCGATGCGATTCACAGATTAGATGCGTATCCATCGATGAATTTAACATCGTCGTGAATCCAATTAAAAATTCTGTTTTCTTTCTGCTTCTAACGGTATAATGGAAATGGACATTGACCATTTAGGAGCACTTCAAGAAAACCTCGATCGCAATATGCTGGCAAGTCTAATCTAGATTTCATATTGTCTTTCGTCTTCCCTTGGACGTTTAAGACTGTGTTCATGATGTTCTCAAAGAAGTTCTTCTCAACGTGCATCACATCAAGATTATGCCGCAATAAATGGTTCTTCCAGTAAGGCAATTTCCAAAATATGCTCTTCTTGTGCCAGCTATGAAATTCACCGACACCATAAATAGGTTCATGTCCATTACCCCCACAATAAGGAGTCGTCTTAGCACCAAAATCTCTCAACTGTTCCAATAAAGTTTCACCGTCTATCTCAGGTGGTGGACCATCAAAAACTTGCCTACCCTTCGTAAACATTGTTCTCGAACGACAATACAGATGATCACTCGGTAAAAATCTCCTATGACAATCAAACCAACAACTTTTTCTACCGTGCTTTAGTTGGAATGCATCTGTGTTGTCTTGGCAATACGGACACGATAATCTCCCATGTGTTGTCCATCCAGATAACATACCATATTTGGGAAATCGCTTATGGTCCACATAAGCACCGCACGCATCTTAAAAGTTTTCTTTGGGTCGAAACATCATACGCTTCCACACCATGCTCCCATAGCATTTGTAACTCATAGATCAATGGCTGGAGGAATATATCAAGTGATCTCTTCAGATGCTCGGGCGGGAACAAGAATCGATAGATATAAAAATTTTCTACGCATGCAGAGATAGAGGCAAATTGTAAGGGTTACAATTACGGGCCATAACGAATACTTCCTTCCATGCTTCCCAATGGGTTAAAACCATCTGTACATAACCCGAGGTACACATTCCCTTCGCTCATACGCAAACTCTAGATACAATGATTGAAAATGTTTCCAAGCTTCTGCTCGAAGGATGTGTAATATCTCCATCTTGACGATGTTCGCATGTCATCTCATTGGCTCTTTGTGCTCGAGAAGTATATAACCTCTTCAACCTCTCTGTTATTGGTAAATACCACATACGTTTATATGGAATTTGAATTCTGCCACTACTTTCCCGATACGTGGTTTACGACAAAATCTACATCTTTTGCAGTTTTCATCTTCTCTCCAATATAGCATACAGATTGTCGATGCACACATCTATTACCTTATCGGTAACCCAAGACCAGATACAAGTTTTTGTACCTCGTAGTATGATCCGGGTAAAAGATTATCTTCGCAATAAATCTTTCGCCCAATCTGTTATCGCATCAACGCACTCCTCCACCAAATTGTAATCCGTCTTAATCGTCATCAATCTACTTGCGGTGATAAAGGCGAATGACCTTTTTACACCCTTTATATAGTGGCTGCTTTGCAGCATCTAACATATCAAAAAATCTTCTTGCTTCTACATTAGGTTCTTGAACCTATATCTTTCTTCAACGCTAAACTCGACATTCTCTAAACGCATCATTCACCATCTACGCTCCCTACACCTACATCTACTTCGTCTACCTCCTAAACTATCTGAGACAGTTGGTTCACTAGTACTACCATACTCAACATTTGTTTCTCCATGTAAATACCATATCTTGTAACACGGCGTAAACCCATTACTATACAAATGATGCCAAACTATCTCTATCGCAACATTACGAGAATTCCTACAAATTGAACATGGACATTTTAACTTACATGATTTTTGAACACGCGGTTGCTTTCCCGCCACTTCCATGAACTCGTATATGCCTCATGCATACTCCTCGTTCAAGTTGTTCGTCTCCAGATCCATTAATGGTTCGTCCATCCATGATCGAAAATATCTAGACATATTTTTCACTTTTTTTATAGAATTCGTATTAAGTAAACAAGAAATGAGAGAGAGATATGAAATTAAGATTGTTGTGTAATGGGATGGAGAATGGGAGAAACATATATATAAACTCGTTTCTGTCGGATTTCCATCGGAAATCCGTCGGCTTACAACGGTAAATTCAACGGATACATTAACGTTCATATTATCCAACTTTTTTCCATAAGCCGTCGGAAATCCGTCGGAATATAACGGTATGGATATCCATCGGAATTAAACGGCATAGATATCCGTCGGAAATCTGTCGGAATAAAACGGCATAGATATCCGTCGGAAATCCGTCGGAATATAATGGCTCGGATTTCCAACGGAATTTTCGTCGGAAATCCGTCGAAATTTTCCGACGGAAATATTTTCGTCGGAAATTTCCGACGGATTCCCAGAATTTTAAAATCTCGGGAATCCGTCGGTAAGCCGTCGTAAATTTTCGACGGAATTCTTTTCCGTCGGAAAATCTGTCGGTTTTGCGGTAGATTTCTTGTAGTGTTCAATAACAATTTTCGTTTATGTATTTTTCTGCAATTCTATTTGATGAGATGTGTCACCACCATGCCACGTGTATTATTTTATTTTTCTTTTTTCTCAAATCCATGAAAAGTTATACCCTAATTCTAAAGTTCCAACTTTCTCGGGAAAAACAAATCTTTTTTATTTTCGTAAACGAACCTGTATAATATATACTCCCTCTATTTCAAATTATAAGTTGTTTTAAAGGTTTTTTTTGTTTCAAAATATAAGTTGTTTTTCAAAACCAAGACAAAAAGTTTTACTTTTAGAATCACTTTTGTTTCTTTTTCTTTTTTAAATTGTTTTTCTTTCTTTTTCTATAATTAATTACTTAGATAAAATCATGAGTTTTTGTTGAGAGTACAAAAAGCAAAATATACCTTAATATGTGTGCATTCAGCCAAAACAACTTATAATTTGAAACAGAGGGAGTATATACCACAACACCAACACCAATAATATAGAAGTATGAATAACAACATCATTATTGGCAACGTTGGATTAACAAAGAAGATGAATAGTATTTGAGCAACGAGTATTAGAAGACATAACGAGGGCCATTTTTTGGATGGAACGTTTGTATCTCTTCTTCCTTCTCGTTTCCTACGAATTACTCTCAGCTCAAATCGGTGTTCTCCTAATCTTCACGACTATTTACATATTAATCGTCTTCTTCTTATGCCCTAAACTCTCTTCTGCTGGACCCTCGGTAAGTAGTGTATATTGTACATCTTCTTCTATCTACCTTTACTTAGTGTTAAATCTCTCTTTATTTCTCCTCTTTTTGATTAGGGTATTAGTGGATTCTGGCTGTTTTTGTTGGATCGCTTCATGTGTCTGTTGGCTTTCCAAAGCTTTGAGACCGAGAACATCTTCCTTTGGCGTCTCACAGTTTTCATCTTCCTCGCAAACCACTCAGTTTACATCATTGAGTACCTTTTTAGAACTTATAAACCTCATGAAGATAAGATTCCGATATCCACAGCTAATTATACAATTTATATTGTACATGAAACCCTAGCTAATGTTTTGTATTTATTTGGTTAGCTCGGGTTTATATATAGTCTTTGGAATTTTCATCTCGCTAGGAGGCAAGTAATCCACGATTCTATTCTAATGATTAATATAACTCAAAATCAGATCTATAAACCCATCATCCATAACTCTATCAAGTTGAACCTATAGAACTTCCAAGAGGAGTGTGTCTTAGGTCCCGAGTTCGAGTCTCATCACTTGAGAGAAGACTAATAATCCTAAAACTCCAATCTGAGCCTATGTATGTCGAGAATGTCTTGGTTACCAAAAACAAGGAAAACAAACTGAATCTATGTTATTTTTTTGCATTCCATATGAATGATTGAGCTACCATCACTAGTTTAACAAGCGTTTATTATTATTGTTATATAGAGATTGCTAGATAATGCATACAATTATAACTTTTTTGTTGTTTTTTAGAATTGAGAGGGATTGATGATGCCACTGATGATGTTGGAGATGTGAGCGAGGAATTGGAGAAGATGAGAGAGTTATTGAAAGAGTTGAGAGAAGATGAAAATAAGATGGATATGGAAATGGAGTTTATGGAGCACGTTATCAACTCAGGTCTTGAAACTCATAAAAAAAACTTGTCAGTGAAACTCTTAGAGTTACGTGAAGAGTTAAGAGATGATGGAGAGAAGATGAGGACATATACGGAGTTGATGAAACATTTTGTCTACTCAGAACTTGTAACTCTCAGACACGACTTGCGTCTCAGCGTTGATGAAATCTGGGAAGACTTAGGAGTCGATGAGGATATCAAAGTTTGGAGAGATGAGTTGAAATCTGTAACTCCCGAAGTTCTTGAGACCTATCTTGTTATCCAAGAAACCACGAAAGCAGCAAAAGTAACAGCTAACAGAGCTAATCTAACCTACCTTATTACGCTAGAAATTATAGATGAAATTCAAAGTATTAGATGTATGATTAAAGAAGAAGACCTTGAGGGATTTATAGAGCTAAGAGAGGAAGTTAGGAGAATGTCGCTGGACTTTGAAGCTAGAAGAATGGAGGCTGAGGTTTTTGCGGAAAGAACCGCGGAGGAGCTTTCACGTGCGACGGTGGAATTGGTGGAGGCGGTCGAGTTCCGGCCTTGGGAGGAGTATAAAACCGACTAATCTTGCATGCCTAGTTTTGTTTCCTCTATTATTTCTCAATCATAACTAGTTTTGTTCATTTTTTATTTTATCTGATGCATTGCTTTTTGTGAATTCTTGCCATTTATTTATTTGATGTATTCTCTTTAATACAATAGTTTGATTTTATAGTTACTTATAGGAAATTCATAATTGTTTTGGTGAGAGCTAATGAAAACAGTAACATTAAGGTTTGTTGAGTAGTCGTTTGACTTGTCGGTCAGTATTGTGCAATAACAATTTTCACTAAAAAAATAGATTGTCTTAAAAGGGTTCTAAGAACACATGATTAGCCTATGGTTTTATTCGGTCATGGTATCAGCGATATATATTGCAACAAATCCAATTTTCCACAAACGCATGAAACACACCGAAATTGACTGCCATTTTGTTCAAAACGAGATTCTTTCAACTAATATTGTGACCAAACATGCTGACATTTATTCTCAGTTTAGCTGATATATTTACTAAAGCTGTTGGTTGATATATTTAAAGCTAAAGACACAAGAGCGGTTTTGGTCTAGTGGTTCCCAATTGAGGAGGAGTTGCCCTTCTGGTCCAGGCTAGGAATCGATTCTTCTCAAGCGCGGAACTCTCTATCATTCCCACTTGGCCATCAGAGCATTCACATGGCTCTCCGGGCTCCGGGATAAGTTGATCCAAAATCAGCTAGAGAGTTAAAGTCCCCATGACCTGACTCGGAGTTCAATGTGTCCGTTGACCCGGATCACCCGAGTTATCAAACAAAAAAAGCTAAAGATTACAAGATCCAAGCTGTAGATCTTTTTTTGTGTTAAAATTTGGTCCAAGCTGTAGATCTTATGGGATAGTTTTTAACCTTTTGTATCTTCAATCTTAGATAGTCTTAGTTGTTCTTTATTGGCTATAAGTTGTTTCATTCAGAACAACAAAATTCTCTTAATCTCTGTTATATGTTTATACACATTCTAGAACTTTCAAAGTTCTTAAACGTGTCATGTCGTCTAAGTTCTAACATAACCATTCTTAAGCGTGACAAGTTCTACATGATCGTCCAATGGTGCTTTTCTTCCATGGCTGGCAGAAATTTTTTCGTAGTGCATAGCTACGTCTGTAATCGATTTAAAGGTTGGTAATAGAAAAAACATATTATAGCCATCTCTTTGTTTTATCGAAAAAAGATTGTCAGTATGTAGTAACAGGACTTTGGGATCTATATCTTTCCTCAGATCTCCTGTAGAGTATACTGTCCCGCCTCGGATTAAAATCCAACATACAAGCCTCCGTTGTCTGCAAGGCATGGTTTGAAGCAGCTGTTTCTGTCCGTAAGTTAAAGCGTCACCCCTTGGTTTTTCATTCAATTGGTGGCTCAAACTACATCATTCTTGCTGACCCATTACGGTCTATATCTCGAAGATATAAGGTCGATTTCCCAATGTTAAATAAGGACCACGATGCATTCTCTTGTTCTAGGGATGGTTGGGTGCTTGTGAGATTACTCAAACACAGTCGTGCACTCTTTCTTAACCCTTTTACAAGAAAACACTTCTATTTACCCAATAGGACACACAATTATGTTTGGAATTGCCTCGCTTTTTCAGCTGCTCCTACGTCAACTAGTTGTGTGGTGATCTCTTGCAACCAATTTTTTTACCTCCGGAGATGTTGTGATCGATTATCGATACTTGGCGGCCTGGTGAATCCGCATGGACCAACCATCGCTTTAAGCACTATGAACCCGCACGCAGCTGGTCCAAATATGTTTTCTCGAATGGTGTCTTCTACTGTCTAAGTACCTGCGGCCACCTTGGGTTTTTCGACCCGGGTGAAGCAACCTGGAACCTTCTTCCGGCGAAACCATGTCCGGCCTTTCTCCAGGAATATATATATTTCCGTTGGCCAGTGCATATGACAGAGCATGAAGGAGACATCTTTGTTATCTATACACACAACGATAACAGCAACCCGACAGTGTTTAAACTAAACTTGAAACAAAATGTGTGGGATGAGATGAGAGATCTTGGAGGCTTGACGATGTTTACTAGTGTCTCTGGCTCTTTTATAAGATCTGGTCTCTCGCCAGAGGTTAGGAATAGAATATATCCATCGTTACCTGATACTAAGGACAAGTACTACTCCCTTGGTGATGGGAAAAGCTCTAATCACCCCCCCCAAACCCCTGTTTGTTTGGCTGCGTCGCTTGGGTTGAGGCAAACGATTAATTTGTTGTGATTTCATCATCATCCCTTGTGTTTTTTTTTGTCTTTATCAAAACACTTTATTTGTACGTTTTAAAAGTTTGATTTCAATTCCAATGCCTACTCTTTAAGAGTTAAAACACAATTGTGTTTCAATCCGACTCTACCTCTTCTTTGCATTTTATATGTTTGATAACTAAACTGCCTACTCTTTAAGAGTTAAAACACAATTGTGTTTCAATCCGACTCTACCTCTTCTTTGCATTTTATATGTTTGATAACTAAACTTTACTTTTGCACTCTTGCTCGCATTAACTTTGTTCTGGCAGTTCAAGAAGAAGAGACAACAAAAAGATGACAGCTTGAATCGTTGGATATTTGTTCACATTATTGTGTCTTTTATATTTTTACAACTTTTAAACTACACCAAACTAAACCATTCCAAATTCACAATTAAATCCTCAAATCAGAATCATAAGTTTCCAATTTGAGATTTTTTACATGCACTTTATATTTGTCTTTTCATTAAAGATTTTGTTGTTTCTATGATAGATACAAACGTTTCAACGTTTTATGTCATTCAAAATAACATTCCATCACCATAGACGAAAATTGTTTACGGAGGGTCGAATCTATTAACGAATTATAGTTGAAGGGAATTTTTACTAAAAAAATATTTGAGGGGACATTTTACACAAAAAATAGTTGAGAGTTTAAAAATGGAAAAAAACAAAGTTGAGGAGTTTTCTCATTAAATTCTCATAAAATAATTGTTACTTGAGTGATTTAATATATATATATATATATATAATTGTTTCCAACTAATAACTTTAGTATATGAGAACTGAATATATATATATATATATATATATATATATATATATATATATATATATAATTCCTAGTATCACAATTTTGCAGGCCACATCCAAACTTGCAACCTGTTACGGGGTTAATTGTGATACAAGCAGTGATCCAATACATACTAATCCACGAGACATGCTAAATAGTAGGCATAAGGGTGGATAAAATAACCAAATCGAATGGTTTTAATCGAACCGAACCAAAATTTATCACACCTAAACCAAAACCAAAATCAAATTTGAAAATAACTCAAATGGTATAGAAAATTTTATATCAAATTTTTTGAAAACCGAATCAAACCGTTTAACCGAAATCCACTAAATATATATAAAAAATATATTTAACTAAATATATAAAAAATATATTTAAAAATACTAAATATTTATAATATTAATTATACGTAGTTAGTTTATGTTTATTTTTGTTATTATGTTTTGTCGAAAATCCAACCAAACTAAATCCAAATCGAATAATATCTTTTACGGAATGGAACATGTTATAAAAATCCAAAAAAAAAAAAAACTCAAAATCCGAATAACCAAATGTCCAAGAGCATACCTACTCCACAGCGGTCCTAGTTGGGCCACACCCACAGATTTAGACTCATTTTGACATCTTTATTAGCTATGGAGGTGATCGGTCCTCTTAATGAAAAGGAACCAAATATTCTTATAAATTTATCTCCTAATGGCCAAGGGTATATATCCTTATGCACATTACACGAGACAAAAATCTTTCGCCAATCCTTGTGATCAGTATGCTGTTGTTTTAGAGTAATAATTTTTTCTTTTTGGTAAGAAACCATATTAAAAAAAAAAAACAAAACAAATCAGTATGCTGTTTTTTTAGAATTCTACTTTCCCTGCTTTAACATTTTTTTTTTTTGACATAATAATTTGGTTTATTCCTAACTAATCTTTTAAATTTTCTCAGTTAAGTGGTGTTGAGTCAAGACCAGATGCAAGGCAGCATGGGATAAAGTTATCAAAGCTTGGACCAACGAGCTTACGAACTTGTCGTTCACACATAGAGAAGAGAAGAAGAAACATAGTTTATTAGGAGGAGTTTCAATTTTCTACAAGGAAATTTTACAGAAAGATGGCAAAGGAGACTATGGACCTTGGTCTAGAACTTCCTTTATTAAAAAAACATGGTTTTTTTTTCTAGAAACAATCACTAATTGAGGTTTTTTTTTTTTAAATGTAGCAACAATACAATTAGGGAGTAGAGCAAACATCGGTCGTCCATTGCTTACCATAGATCTATTTTTTTATATAATGCATCAAGCCGTGTTCTTTTGAGCTCGCCAAAACCGATTAAGCAACCACACAGAATCTGCGGCAACAGAGTACCCATCTTGGTTCCGATTCCAGCTGAAGTAAGCATGAGTTCTGTTCTTAATCTCCAATAACCCGTGCCCGAAGCTAGGTTCTCGAAAGGCGGAGTAGCTTGGTTGTGGCTGCACCATGCTACAAATATAGCAAAAGCCAGTCATAAAACATATTCAAATAAAGTATGTTGCACAAATAAGTCATACAACTTACTCAGTAAGCAAGCCTTCTGAGTTTCCTCCATCTCCAATTGTTATGTATACAGGAGCTAGCTCGTCCGGTACTAATGGCTCACATAGTCCATTGACAATGTTGTAAGCAATGTTAGAAACACGTTCCTGCGTCATTACTTTATGATCACTTGGGGGTATATAGATATATATATCAATATAATTGGGACGAGTATATTAATTTTACCGATCTTTCATAGGCATGAACATGACCAGCAAACACAACATCAACCTTGTATTTGACAAACCATTCTTCGTACATGACTCTCAATGTTTCACCTTCCATGTAATGATGCACATAGCTACTATAAAACGGGCTATGTACTAAGACTATAAGCCATGGCGTCTCTGTTCGATTTACTCTTTGGAACTCTTTCTCCAGCCATTTGTATTGTGGAGTATATATCCCTAATCAATAAGATACAAAATCTAATCAACAAGCCACTATATAGTTTCTGTTTTTTTTCTAAGCAGTTGTTTCTCCAATTCCTTACCATAAGATGAGTAACAAGACATAACAATAATATAAGCCGATGCTCTTTTAATGGAATACCACAATGGAGAGGTACTTCCCGATGCCTTATATGGCGTATGATACCGATTCATAAAAGGCTTGAATGGTTCTATTTCACCCTATAAAACAAACTATTCAAGTTAATATAACCAAGAACTCAAGTTCCATAAAGAAGGAAGAATTCCAAGTCTTACAATGTCAGGAAGGAAGTCGATTTCGTGGTTGCCTGCGGTCCATATCCAAGGTTGGTAAGCAACATTTCTCTCAACGAACCTTCCCCAAGTATCCCATCTGTTGTTGTCGTGGTTCGGGTAGCGATCCGCGTAAGACAAGTCTCCTACGAACAAAACCGCTTGTCCTTTTCCCGGATTCATCTCATAATGGCTTAACGTTCTATTTGAGTCATAAGTTTGTCCCATATCTCCTGGAAAGTATTAAAAATCCCACATTGGAAAGCCGTTGACGCTAAGTTTTGGGTGTGAGTTAGCTCAAAAGTGGACGACTGCCACACACTTCCAATTTTTGATGTGAGATATTTTACATTTCTAAGACCATCTTCAATGTATTTCTCTATTTTTTACTCTAAAATAGAGTAACTCTAAAATAGAGTAACTCTAAAAGAGAGTAGATTGGAGATGCCCCAAGTTCTAATTCAATAAATATGAGTTTGAAAGACAAAGAGTAATTATACCAATTAACCCAAAGGTGTAAGGTACGTCAAGCCCTGGTTTAGGCGGAGTAAAGAACCAGAACCGTCTACGCCACTTCCCACTCCCAATCTCGTAGTAGTATTTCATATCAAACTGTACACGCCCATATAAAATAAAGAAGAATAAAATTATTTGATTAAGAATTCACATAAGATTTGAAAATTTTCCTAATTTTGATATTAAATATGTGGATTTCAAATTTAAACGAGTGAGTTTTAAAATAATAACTTACCATAAGATTTGTGTCTTTGTATTTTAAACTTAAAAATATTTCTAAATCCGCTTAAATCCAAAGTGAAATTAAATCCTAACTAAAATCCAATAGAAAGTCATTAAACGAATAACAATAGATTTCAACCCCTATCTAGAAATAACTTAAACTAATAACATATGTTCTTGAAGTCAATGATTTTAGAATCAATGATCCACTAACACATGCTTTTTTTTCTTATATTTCCAAACTAATTAAAATCTATTAAACCAATAAACCCCTAAATACAATAGAAAAGTTCTTAAAAAAAAGACTTACTTCCAAATCATCGATGATGCAATGGTGAATATAACCAGAAGTGTAATCGAAGAACCGGTAGGTGTTAATGGTTGCTTCTGCTTGCTTCTTCTCTGACTTTTCATTTTCACACCAATATCGGACAATATTTGAACCGGGCTTAAAATATAATATAATATAAGAATTTTATAATATTAAAAATCTCTTATATTTACCCTTATTTACTACCTATAACCATGCTCTTAGAGCATGGTTATAGGTAGTAAATAAGGGTAAATATAAGAGATTTTTAATATTATAAAATTCTTATATTTACCCAAACCATATTTTGAGTATCTAAATTTAGAATTTTAGCACTCATATTTAGTGGGTAAATATAACATCTCTCTCTATCTCTCTCCTCTTTCTTTCTCTATTCATCAATCCCAATACAATTAATATTATAAAATTCATATATTACCCCAATCATATTTACTACCTATAACCATGCTCTAACCGGAGTAACCCATGAAATGATCACTCCATTACCTTCATGGTTCCCTTGAGTTATATGAACCTGTTGAGGAGTATTAGGACCTGAAGGAACTTTAAAGACATCGCTGTCTAATGGCATGTCATCTGGTAAATTGCTTCCTCTAACATATTCACTTGTGATTCCTCCATTGCATAACTCAACAAGAAGAAGACTTAGCAGCAAGATTAGGAAGGAAACTTGCTTTCTTGTGAGATCAAATCTTGAACTCATATCTTCTGTTAGTTTTTTTTTGTTTTTTTCTGAATCCGAGACGAAGAACGTGGTTTAGATATATATATATATATATATTTTTTTGGGAAATGAATTAGCTTATCTAGTTGCCTGACACAGACAGACTCATATACATCTTGACTTTTTTATTGTTTTCCCCAATACAGGATCGAAAGAGGATATTCCAACATTTATTTTATATTTTAATTAATCTTTGAGAAAATTTAAAGAAAAAGAAAAAAATAAAGAAGTAACACTTTCTAGTTTCTACTTTCTACGGGTCCAAAAAAAAAAAACAAAAAAAAACTCAATGGTACGTTCTAGAATTTAGGATCTACTCGGTACTGATTTGTTAACTCTTACCTGAATTTTTGATTTACGGCTGGATCTGTGCATTTGTGATTTCCATTAAAAAATAAAATATCAACGGACGCTACAAAATATGGGATTTGACGTCCTTCGGCTGGTAATAATCATATATTTTCTTTTTAGTAAAATGTTATTCCTCCTGTTTCAATATATAAGATGTTTTGAATAAAAATAAATTATTTCAAAAAAATCAATTTTTACATTTTAAAATAATAAAAAGTTATAAAATATTAATTTTTATTTAAAATATTTTTTTGTAATTGACAAAAATTCTTTTAACTATATGCTTTACAATTAAATAAACTAAAAGTTGCATTGAAATTTGAAAAACATCTTATATTTTGAAAGATAATTTTTTTTCTAAAACATCTTATAAATTGAAACAGAGGGAGTAAATCGTAATAACGTTCGTTATCTATATATAACTACGTTAGTTTTTTAATTCAACTTAATAAGTTTTTATTTGAAAAGTGAATGTCTAAAAGTTACCATTGGTTCCTTTAACTTTTAACGATAGTAATAATTCGACTTTAATAAAATCAAAATCAAATTGTTTCAACTTAGAAACTTGTCACGCATGGGTCTAACGCGCACCACTTTTTTTCTCTCTACCTCTTCTCCAAAACAAAAACCTAGAGCTCGCTTCTCCTTCCTCCGTCGCTTCTCCGGTGGCCTATGTGACACCATGAAAGGGCTCTTTTATTGTTCGTTAGGTTCTTGCTCTTCAAGATGCAGTGGCGTTGCTGTAGATCCAGATCCGGTGAGGAAAAGATCTGGATCGGCGTCCTCAAGCGACAATTCCGTAGGCTCTCCCTCAACTCTCGGCGGTGGCTTAAGGCTGTTCATCCAGCTCTGCGGCTAAGGAGCTCTCTAGGGATAGAGAAGTGTCACAGAAGATCTCTCCACATGAGATCTCTCTACAGGAGTAGCGGAGAGTTAGAACCTCTGGATTTCTCTCCAAAAGATGAAGCTGTTCGAGGACGGTGGTGAATCTCGAGGTGTTTTCTTTTGGTGGCGGTCAAAGGCTTCTCACGGTGAGGCGTTGTATGGCTTATGTTCTCCCATTCGCTAGGTTTGGTTCGAAGTTGGGTCTTTTCCCTCCTTTCAGTCTTGTGTATGGGGCTCTGTCTTCGACGGATCTACTCACCGTGAGGTCTCGGAGGTCTCACTATAGCGTGGTCTCTTCTCCCACTCGGAGTGGCCTTCGGTTGCGGTTTAGTCGCATGTCATCATCGGTAGTGGCTTCCTAGACTAATGTTTTGGAACAGATCGGAATCCGAATCGCCAGTGATGGTTCTCTTTTCTCGACTATCGCATCTAGGTTTAGCAGTTCTCATTTGTTCTGGATGAGGTTTTTAAGGGCTTCACACGTTATCCCCTCTTCAGCTATGATGCACTGGGTCATGCATCTCTTCTGAAGCACGAAATCTCAAGATCCAGTTTCAGAACACTCCCACTCTCCAACTAACACTACTACAGCTTTGTCCATACCTGCAGATGAAGTTTATATAAGATATTGTTAGGAAACTGGTCAATTAAACTACTATTTTAAATCTAACTATCACCAGCTTTCTAATCATTTTATATTCAACATGTGTTATTCTTTTATGACACACATTTGCAGTTAATGTCAGATTCTTCCCAACTACCAACCTACCCGACAACACCTCTTTATATATAACAAATAAACTATGAATAACTACATAACCATCGAAAACAACATATATTGTACATTTATAGCAACCAAAATATATTTTCTTTTTAATGGCTCAAGAGAACTTCGTTCTGTACAGGCTGAACCTTAGTGTACCTTAGCGAAAATTTCGTCAGTTTGGTCATCTTTGTCTCAACGCATAATTTCCCCAGAATACTCTCTTCTCCCCGTAACAGTAATCCCTTCTCCCCACAATACAAATTAGATCCACATATCCTTTTTAATTAGAAATAAAAACCCTTACGTTTCATCTTGTCCACACATTACTGGTGGATTATCATGTCCGACTATTGCTAATCCTGCTACTTCTATTAATGATTTTAAAATTTTTCCCCAATGTCTCCTGCTGATATCATCCAGCGACTTTTATCGATTTCTCGCCTGATGTTACGAACTCACAGAGAGATAGAATGGACATATCCTTTCGTTAAAATCGCAATTGTACACCTATTACTGTAACACGTGGCTTTTTTTGAAAGCCACATCCCACCCTAGTTTACAACGTTTATAATTTTTTGTACTAATTTCCCAATGAAGACCTAAACTCTTACTTTATTAATTTTTCTCCCAACGGCGGCTTCGCTTTGCTTCACACGGAGCCCCTTTTTGAAAACACATCACATTTTCTGAGTTTTTGAATTCAACCACCGCTGTGAAATATCTCTTGTTCTCAATCTTCTCACAATATCTCCGATTCCCATCTGAATCTGAATAATCGGAAAATCAAAGGTTTCACTGAAAGTCTCAGCCGAGAAGAAAATGGGTAAGAACGAGAAGACATCTCTAGGTCGAGCTTTAGTGAAGCACCATAACCATATGATCCAAGAAACCAAGGAAAAAGGCAAAAACTACAAAAACCAAAACAAGAAGGTTTTAGAATCTGTGACGGAGGTCAGCGACATCGATGCTATCATCGAGCAAGCCGAGGAAGCTGAACGGCTTTTCACGATTCATCACGATTCCGCAACACCTGTACCAATCAATCTGTGAGTTTCTCGATTCACGCAAAATTTGATCAATTCTTCGATGATGCTTTGTGTATACGCCTTTGAGTTCTGTTTATTGATGATATATATCAGTGATTATTGTTTGTGTTCTTTGAGATTGGCTTATGTATATGCTCTTAATCTGAAGAATTGTGTGTGTTTCTTAGATTATTTGGTAATATGTTTTACGCAAAATTGATAAATTCTTTCAATGAAGTTTGTTTATACGCCTTTGAGTTCTGTTTATTGATCATCTAGATCAGTGATTATTGTTTTTGTTGATCAGTTCTTCAATTCGGTGGTGTTTATGATCCTAATCTGTTCTCTAATGTGTTAAGCTTCTTCGTTTGTAATTTTGTATGTAAACAGTGACACAGGTTCGAGCTCAAGTGGTATAACAAGTAAAGAATGGAAAGAGCAACGGAAGAGAGAAGAGGCTTTACATGCTAGTAGCCTTCAAGTGCCTCGAAGGTATGCGAATTTTTTGTTCATGGTTCTTTATTTTATTCAGGAGTTGTATAAAGGGCTCTTTCACTTAATATTTCTTGTCTTTTACTATTCAGACCTCATTGGACACCTAAAATGAATGTGGAACAACTTGATGCTAATGAAAAACAAGCTTTTCTAAGTTGGCGCCGGAAACTTGCGAGGTTGGTTCTCTTTTACTTTAGTTTTCTTCCTAGTGTTGACAATGAACAAGATATATATAAATCTGTGAATAGAAGAATTGTTGCTGATAGTAGAATACTAGAATTAGGGCAGGCAAGCGTTTAAACATTTTCTGCTTCTACTATGTCTGATCATTTTCTCAATGGTCTAGTAGTACAATGTTTTTCTAAAAAAAAAAATGAACTGTTAAATGGAAAAAAAAAGTTCAGGATAATTCATACTTGAATCAATGCTCATAACTCATAAGCTAGCGACTATGGTTACTCCAGTACTTGCCAAATGTTGCCACAAAAATGAAGCTTTTGGTTAGTACTTATATCATTTTAGTTGCTTTATTCTAGATTGTTTGTTAATTTGATATAATTGGCTCTGAGGTTACGAGTAGAGTTTTTATATTAATTAGCTCTTGATAAAGCTTGAGTACTTTGGCAGAGCATTTGTAAGTTCTTTGTGTGTTCAAGATATTTTTTTGTTTCAAAGAAATGCTGGATAGAGTAAAGGATAGGGTACCAAAACAGTTAATTACGTTTCGCTTTGACCACTTTTGTTGATAGAAAAGTATCCATTCTCACATCTTGAAGAAGGGTATAACTCACTCAAGTTATTATTTTGTCGCTATTTAGATGTATGGTTTGATTTTGTTATGTGCAATTTTCCTTGGTGCTTACTGCTATATACTTATGCATGTCTACCTGTGTTCTACTGTATTCACTCAGTCTTGAGGAAAATGAAAAGCTAGTGTTGACTCCATTCGAGAAGAACCTTGACATCTGGAGACAGCTTTGGCGAGTGCTTGAACGAAGTGATTTGGTATGTCATTTTGTCCAGGATATCTTTTCCCGTCTATTGGATCTCATTTTGCATGGGTTAAGTTAATTGCAAAATATCATTGGCTATTTTGACTTCTCTTTCAGATTGTTATGGTTGTTGATGCTAGAGATCCTCTCTTTTACCGTTGCCCTGATCTTGAGGTAACACTATCTCTGCAAACTTGCAGCTTTCTCTTAGTAGAATTTTCCTGATATGTATCAAATATTTACGTGAAGATTTGTTTTGACACAGGCATATGCACGAGAAATTGATGAGCATAAAAAGACAATGCTTCTGGTAAACAAGGCCGATCTTTTACCTTCTTATGTCAGGTAAACTTGTACCTTGCTTCTTTGCATCCAACCTTTTTGTTTTCGGCTAACCAGTTGGGTTGTACGTAATGTAAATGCAGGGAGAAGTGGGCAGAATATTTTTCTCGTAACAATATTCTGTTTGTCTTCTGGTCTGCCAAAGCTGCTACGGCTACACTAGAAGGTAAAGCCCTGAAAGAACAGTGGAAATCACCTGATACCTCTCAGAAGACAGATGACCCAGCTGTTAAAGTATATGGAAGGGACGAGCTTTTGGATCGGTTAAAACTTGAGGCTTTAGAGATAGTCAAAACGAGGAAATCTAGAGGAATTTCTGCAACTACTGGTGAATCACAGCGCGAACAAGTTGTGGTTGGCTTCGTTGGATACCCAAATGTGGGAAAGAGTTCGACAATCAACGCATTGGTAGGTCAGAAGCGAACAGGTGTCACATCTACCCCGGGTAAAACAAAACATTTCCAGACATTAATAATCTCCGAGGAGCTAATGCTATGCGATTGCCCTGGTTTAGTCTTCCCTTCATTCTCAAGCTCAAGATACGAAATGATTGCTTGTGGAGTACTTCCAATAGACCGGATGACTGAGCACCGTGAAGCTGTTAAAGTTGTGGCTGAACGTGTTCCTCGGCAAGCCATTGAAGATGTATACAACATCTCTTTACCTAAACCCAAAACCTATGAGCCTCAGTCCCGCCCACCTCTTGCTTCAGAGCTTCTAAGAACTTACTGCCTCTCTCGTGGCTACGTTGCCGCTAGTGGATTACCTGATGAGACAAGAGCAGCTAGGCAGATTCTGAAAGATTACATTGATGGTAAGCTTCCACATTTCTCAATGCCTCCAGAGATGGCCCGAGACAATGAAAACGAGACAGCCGAAACACGAGAAGAAGCTCCTGATGTTGGTCTCGGTCTTGATCAAGTTCTAGATGATCTGAGCTCGTTTGATCTTGCAAACGGGCTTGGGTCTTCAAAGAAGAAACAAGTTGAGTCACATAAACAGCACAAGAAGCCACATAAGAAAATATGAACGGTCTTGATGCATTGATCAACAAATGCTTGAAGATATGTTACAGTGGTGAATTTTTTCGTGTAAGATATGTAAGATTTGGAAAAAGTTTTAATAGCTGTTGTTTTAGTTGTTGTGTTTGTGCAAATATGAAAATATATGGAGAAATTTTCAGCACGAGGCTGGTCAATATATTGATGAAAAGTTCTGTATTTGAATAATTAAGTTCCAAATTATAGATCTACTTCACTTGATAATTATAGATCTACTTCACTTGATAATTAAGTTCCAAATTTCAATATTTGGTTTTTATTTTTATTTACAGTTTTAAGACTTAAACGTTTTATAACTCACAAAAAGAAGAGTAGCTATAAATACCTAAATCTCTACAATTTTGCCACTTCGTCTTCAGCATCACTCTTGCACTCAACCAATGGACATGCAAGGTTTTTTGGAATTTTGATAGTTGCATTTTCATCTCGATTTCATAGCTTTGGACTTTGGAGGAATCCATTAAATTCCTCAAGTAAAAAAAAAAAACAATGTTGATTTTTTATCGAATTTTTATCCTTAAATTCGTAGGTATACATATATATATATACTCGCTTTTATAAAAGCCATTTAAAAGCAACATGATAATGCAGATAAAATCAACTAATATAATATCATATTTTATAGATGACTAAAAATAAATAAAACTAAGAGATTCACAGATAAAAATGTTGTTAAGCTGGCTAAACTAAACATGAGTTAATTGTTTTTGTTACATGATTATTGTTTGTATTGCACGAAACTAATTTCTTAGCAGGAGATAAATATATAATTTCCAATTCGTTAAACTCTTAAACAACTGAAATAGAAAAAAAAACAACAACTGACAACATATTACCTAAAAAAGAAACAACTGAAATAGAAGTGTTCGTTATTTCCTTAAATAATTTGTTTTTAAAGTAAGATAAAGGATAAAATGATTAAATTTGAGTGATTAATTAATTAAAGTATCTCAAATAGAGAAAAGGGCAAGTTTTGTTGTTTGTTCGGTGTTGAGTTTCGTCTTCTCTGTCCTTTCTTTCTCCTCCTCATTCCTCTCCAGAAGTTAAATTTACAAAACAAAACCTAAAAAAAAAAAAAAAAAAAAAAAAAAAACTGGGAACAACAACAAAACTCATTTCAAATTCTCTCCGATTTGAGGATCTCACCGGATAAAACCTAAGCTAGGGTTTCAGTTAATCGCTAAAGATTTTTGTAACTTCTGATTGCTAATTAAGAAGATGACGAACGCCAATTTTTAGCCTTTGGATCTTTCTTAATTAGTTTTTTTTTTTTTTTTTTTTTTTTTTTTTTTTCAAAAATGGATTTGGATTCGTCTATGGTACCGGAGAATGATCAAGATCCTACTACTATTACTACGACGACGGCTCAGAATAATCCATCTACATCACCTATGGAGAAGGAAACATCAGAGCAATCACCGGAAGAAACTGGATCCGAATCCGAATCTACATCGCCTTTGACTCCTCCTCTGCCTCCTCCGTCACAGCAACAACAACAACAAACGCCGGTGGTTGGTCCGAGATGTGCGCCAACGTATTCGGTTGTGAATGCTATAATAGAGAAGAAAGAAGATGGGCCTGGACCTAGATGTGGACATACTTTGACGGCGGTTCCTGCCGTTGGTGAAGAAGGGACGTCTTGCTATATTGGGCCAAGACTTATTTTGTTTGGTGGTGCTACGGCTCTTGAGGGTAATTCTGGAGGAACTGGAACACCTACTTCAGCTGGAAGTGCTGGCATTAGTAAGTTTTTTTGGTTTTCTCTTTTCAAGTTATAAGCTTGTGAGAGTGAATGTGTTTTTCTCAACATTTTTAGTTTCTTGACTCTTGTCATTTGAGAATTAATCAATTCTTGGTGTATTCTATGCTTCAAGCCTTGTTTTTTTTTTTTTTTGTTTTTTTGTGTAGGGTGGAACTAATACTTGATTTTAGATTTACGATTTTTGTGTGTATTCTATGCTTTAGGCTTTGTTTTTAGAGTTGCTCTACTGTATTTGATGATTAGAGTTTTGTTTTTCTATGCAGGGTTAGCTGGTGCAACCGCTGATGTACATTGTTATGATGTTCTTTCGAATAAGTGGTCGAGGTGAGTAGAAGTTATGATATCAGTTTGCCTGTTTCTTTAACAGTTTAACAAAAATGTACAAGATTTGGTAATGTGTTAATTAAGTGTGAAGTGCGGTTAATATGATGAGGTAATGCTACAGGCTTACACCTTATGGAGAACCACCTAGCCCAAGAGCTGCACATGTTGCTACTGCTGTTGGGACTATGGTAGTTATTCAGGTAGGGGAGAAACTTATCTTGTTGTTTCTTGTAGTGGATCTTAGTTTAGCAATTCAAGGTTATCATTTTTGGTCAGCAATAAACCTGGTACCAAATAATATCTGTGGCACAGGGTGGAATTGGTCCTGCTGGTTTATCAGCTGAGGATCTTCATGTTCTTGATCTCACTCAACAACGGCCACGATGGCACAGGTTCGAATAAAAATCTGCTCGTTGTGGCTAGCTTGGTCTGAAATTTGTTGTACTAGTTTGTTGCTTGATTTAGAATATACTCTTTATCCAGGGTTGTTGTTCAGGGTCCTGGACCAGGACCGCGTTATGGACATGTCATGGCATTGGTAGGTCAGAGGTATCTCATGGCAATTGGTGGAAATGACGGTAAGCAATTTTACTCGCTACCTCATAAAAAGTGTATTTATATTCTCCTTAAATAGCTCTTTTTCTCTTAATTTACTTAAATCACCAGGAAAGCGTCCATTAGCTGATGTATGGGCTTTGGACACTGCTGCTAAACCTTATGAATGGCGTAAGCTGGAACCAGAAGGGGAAGGTCCTCCTCCATGCATGTAATTTTGCTTCCTTGGCTTCATTTCTTCTATGTGACTGTGTGGTCTGCTCTTAAGTGAATTATATCACTTGGGTTTGTACGTTATAACTAGGTATGCAACTGCAAGTGCGCGGTCTGATGGTCTTCTTCTTCTCTGTGGTGGAAGAGATGCGAATAGTGTGGTAAGCCAAAGAGTTTCTTTGCTGCCATGTTTATTGCCCAGTTTGAAAAAAGACATTTGCTTTGCATTTAGGTTTAAAATTTTTCACCTGGAGGGAATCCAAATGTTGTATTCCTCTCAGCTGCCATTACATTAACTCTGCAGTGAACAAACCTTGTTCTATTTCACTGAGGTGATAAGGGAATAGCTTCTCTTTCCAAATTACCTCAAATAGAGTTCAAGTAGAAAATTAGCTATCATGTTTGAATCAAGTGAAGCTTGGAGTTTAAGAGCTTCTTTGTCCGCCTTGATCTTTAATATTTGACTGCCATGCTTAATTTGTCTCTGTGTACCTCTGCATGATAGCCCCTAGCAAGTGCATATGGACTTGCGAAGCACAGAGATGGACGTTGGGAATGGGCCATAGCCCCTGGCGTCTCACCTTCAGCCAGATACCAGCATGCAGCAGTATGAGATACTTCTTCTTTTCTTTTCTTCTTTTTGCTAGTTAGATCAGAAAACCAACCTTTGGTGGAATATTTTAGGTCTTTGTAAATGCAAGACTCCATGTCTCTGGTGGGGCACTTGGTGGTGGACGCATGGTAGAAGACTCATCCAGTGTTGCAGGTTAGTTAAAGAAGAAAACAATCTCATGTTTGTGCTGTTATGGAGATTTTCAATGAGAGATTACGTACGGTTTTTTCTTATACATGCAATATATTTAACAATGACTATGTTATTTTTTTTATATAACTTTAGGTTGTCATAATCGATGATTTTTTAGTGAAGCATACTCTTTCTCTCTAAAGGCATGGTTATAGTCATCCTTTCTTTAAGCTGCATCATTCTTCCCAACGGCCTATAGAAGCTAAAATTTGATTTAATATTTGACATTCATTGAAAACTATCAAACAGAGATTGTAAAAATTTTTTCACTCTTCTATTAGCAATTGTAGGGGGAGCTACGAAATTCTATGCATAATAAATAGTACATGTTAAGCTTCTCTGACTGGTTCATGTTTTTTCGCTTTGTTCAGTGTTGGATACTGCAGCAGGTGTTTGGTGTGATACAAAATCGGTTGTTACTAGTCCTAGAACTGGTAGGTATAGTGCGGATGCAGCTGGTGGTGATGCTTCTGTTGAGCTGACTAGGCGTTGCAGGCATGCTGCTGCTGCAGTGGGTGATTTGATATTTATCTATGGTGGTTTGCGTGGAGGTAACAAAAAAAGTTTGACAGCTGTTATTGGTGATGTACCATTACATGTTTTTCTTTGAGAATGAACCATCTTTATAGCATCTGAGAACCCAATGATTCCGTTAATTTGGCAGAATATACATTTGAGTCACCAGTGTAAGATAATGTAGGATCCACTTTTTCAAATAGGTAGTTCAATCTTATGTTGCAGTCTGGGACTTTAATATCATCAGCTTAAGTTAGTCGAAACATCATAGAATTTCTCTCTTCACCAAATATCAGTGCCTGTGGTCCTTTTTTCGTTTCTTTGCAGACCCTTGCGTTTTTTTTAACTATAGCTGCTGACCTTAACGGTATTCTGTTGATATTTTAGGAGTGTTACTTGATGACCTATTGGTTGCTGAAGATCTTGCTGCTGCGGAAACAACATCTGCTGCTTCTCATGCCGCTGCTGCTGCCGCAGCAACAAACTCGCCACCTGGCCGGTCACCTGGAACATATGGATTTTCTGATGAAAGGACAGGGGACCTACCAGAATCAGCTCCTGACGCTGTGGTACTGGGAAGCCCTGTTGCACCTCCTGTAAATGGTGATATGTATACTGATATAAGCACTGAAAATGCAATGGTTCCAGGAACTCGGTTAGTGTCTTAATTTTTGGTGTGTCGTATTGTTAGCGGACCTATACATTTCGTTGTGAAAATAATTTAACAAACAACATTGTAGGAGAACAAGCAAAGGTGTGGAGTATCTCGTTGAAGCATCTGCTGCAGAAGCCGAGGCTATCAGTGCAACATTAGCTGCTGCAAAGGCACGCCAGGTCAATGGTGAAGTTGAACTCCCAGATAGGGACCGTGGTGCTGAGGCTACACCCAGTGGAAAACCTTCTTCGTCATTAATTAAGCCCGATTCTGCTGTACCGAACAGTGTTATTCCTGCAGGGGTTCGACTTCATCATAGAGCTGTGAGTCTCTATTAAGCAAAATTGGGCATTTTGCAACATATTTCTCCTCATTTATTAGTGGTGTGCATCTCTGATTGCTAATTTTTATTTTGCATTTATTTCTGGAACGTTGTAAGGTGGTGGTTGCTGCAGAAACAGGTGGAGCCTTAGGTGGAATGGTTAGACAGTTATCCATTGATCAATTTGAAAATGAGGGACGCCGTGTTAGTTATGGGACACCCGAAAGTGCAACAGCAGCAAGGAAATTATTAGATCGTCAGATGTCGATCAATAGTGTACCGAAAAAGGTAGACAGTTTTGTTCTTTAAATGAAGCGCTAAAAGGAAACATTGTGTTTGTGGATTTAGAAGAACAGTTATTCATTTGGTATTTTTGCTGCAAAAGCTTGTTTGCTTGAGCTAGTGTAGATGAAAGTTTCTTGCTGTGGCATTGGTCATTTGGTTGGTCTGATTTCTTTAATAGGATTGGAAACTTATTTGTCAGTAGACATGTAGTCCTACTGGATCTTATATATTTTTCAGTGGTATTATGTGCCAAGGTGACTATTCAATGTCTTCTAATGAAGTCATAACTCTGTTTTATTAGGTTGTAGCTCATCTTTTGAAGCCTCGTGGGTGGAAGCCTCCAGTTCGACGCCAGTTTTTCTTGGATTGCAATGAAATCGCTGATCTTTGCGACAGTGCAGAACGTATCTTCTCAAGCGAACCTACTGTGTTACAGCTTAAAGCTCCTATTAAGATATTTGGTGATTTGCATGGTCAGTTTGGGGATCTCATGCGCCTTTTTGATGAATATGGCTCACCATCAACGGCTGGAGACATATCGTAAGTGTCCATCTGAATCTCTAATGCTATAGGATCATTACTTTCTCTACTGCTATTGTTGGTCTGACATGGCTGATTGTGTAAAAATGGTTTGTCAGATACATTGATTACCTGTTCTTAGGGGACTATGTTGATCGGGGTCAACACAGCCTAGAAACAATTACACTTCTGCTTGCGTTAAAGGTAGTTTTAAGAGCACCATATTAGTGCTCTCTATCATGGTATTTTAATTACTTGATAGGAAATGGTATGACATTCTATGGTTGACTGCAGGTTGAATACCAACATAACGTACACCTAATTCGTGGAAACCATGAAGCTGCCGATATTAATGCCCTTTTTGGTTTTCGGATAGAGTGTATCGAGCGAATGGTAGTGTCTCATCTCTGTGAGTCTCTTGTTTACACTTCTAGGATCTCATGTTGTGACTGCTTTGCAGGGTGAACGTGATGGGATCTGGGTGTGGCACCGAATAAACCATTTATTCAATTGGCTACCTCTAGCTGCACTGATTGAGAAAAAAATTATCTGTATGCATGGAGGAATTGGTCGGTCGATAAATCATGTGGAGCAGATAGAAAATATTCAACGTCCAATTACAATGGAAGCAGGCTCAATTGTGCTTATGGATTTACTATGGTAAGTTCATGTCTAATGCTATATCATTCTATGTTTTTTCCTTGATCCTTGTCTCACTAGTATGTCATTTTGCAATCTGTTAGGTCCGATCCAACTGAAAATGACAGTGTTGAAGGTTTAAGACCCAATGCTAGAGGCCCTGGATTGGTTACTTTTGGGGTGAGTGGTCTTTATCTTGTAATTTGTACATTTTTCATTGATTACTACTCTCTTTCCCTTCTCCTTCTCACCTCATACTCAATTACAGTTGATTATTGATCCGTTCTGTTCATTTTGAGCTTTCAAAGTGTGAAGGGTACTGGTTTTGCTTAGACATGACCTTGTTAGACAATTATACTGAAGAATATAAATCTAATTCGCTTCTTTAAGTATTTTTGCTGGTTCTGTTACTTACCAAGAAGTTGGAAATTGCAGCCTGACCGTGTCATGGAGTTTTGCAACAACAATGATCTTCAATTGATTGTACGTGCGCATGAATGTGTGATGGACGGATTTGAGCGTTTCGCCCAAGGGCATTTAATAACGCTCTTTTCGGCTACAAACTATTGTGGTATGTCTACAGAACTAAGAACTCACTACTAAGCCAGTAAAAAACCTTGATCTAATAAAATGGTATATTTTGTTCTTTTCTCAGGTACTGCAAACAATGCTGGGGCTATCTTGGTGTTGGGGAGAGATCTTGTGGTGGTTCCTAAGCTTATCCATCCATTACCTCCAGCAATTACATCACCTGAAACTTCACCAGAAAGACATATAGAGGACACATGGATGCAGGTTTTTATCGAAACAAATTTTGAATCCTTCTTTTGTCCACTCGCGAAATTGGTGTAACTAAGCATTTATTTTGCAGGAATTAAACGCAAATAGACCACCAACACCAACTAGAGGACGACCACAAAATCCGAATGACCGTGGATCTCTTGCTTGGATGTAAAACCCCACAGAAAGAGCCACGCATGCGAGGTTACATACTTCTCCCGACAGCCGCCTCTCTTGGTGATGATCCTCAAGGTGTGTACAGATCCAAACAAACCGTTCTCGCTCCACATTTATCTGGTGCTATTGCCCAACGTGATGATGGATCATACTGAGAATCGATGAGGTTTTTGAGATCTTGAGGAATGTCACAGGTTGAGCTCAAGTCAGATGATGAAAGGATAAAGAATTTGGAAGGTGGTGAGAGTAGTGAGGCGGGAAGAGAGTTTATCGAGTCAAAGGGTTTTTGCCATTTTATTTATATTTTATTTTCCTCACTTTTGTTTTTCTTAATATATGTGGTATTTGTTGAGGGACAACACGAGTGAGTAGAAGAAGGCGGGGATTAAGAGATATATTAGTTTTGGGGTATTTGTGTATCATAGAGAAGTGTCTGGGCGTTTGTGTAATTTCTCCATTCTTATTATCAGTTTGTAATTTGTAACCACGATTTGTGTTTATGATACCAAAATTTTTCTCACTTTAACAGTATTTACAATTCCGTTGTCCATGACTCTTTACTCCGAACTTAGCAAGATAAGGATAATTTGCTTTTAAATGTATTTATCAAAGATTAGTAACTAGGACTTATGTGAAGCTAAGGCAAAAGCATTTTGCTCGTTATTCTTCTGAAGCAGTGCTAAAACATCTCAAAGCTTCATGATGATAATAACAAAAATGAAGATATTTCTATTGAATACACTTTCTCTATACCGAAAATGAAAATGAAAAGGTGAGTTTTTTATTCAGATGATTGGTACTCTTAAACATAAAGAAATTAGCTTTGATCTAAACAAGATTTAGAGAAAGCTAGGAACAAACATTTGGAAACACCTCTTCTCAAATCCTGTCATTGTTGCGACACTACCATCCTTTAGCTTGAACACCTTAATCTCTTCTTCTTCCCCCTCGTTGGTGAAGTAAAAAGCATTTTGTAAGCATTCGTAGAACTCATGAGCCAAAACAGAGAAACAACAATTGGTAGCCATCACAAACCGCATTGTCTCCCAAAGATTTAACTTCCATCCATTTCATCAAATCCTTATCCATCTTGTAAACCTTGAAACCAACCGTTTCCAGACTATAACTTTCGAATAACTTGCATCTCACATCCTCAACATTGTCGTGTATAGAAAATGAAAACCGATGATCATGACTAACATTAGTATTACAAACATTCTTTTCAAGGAGGCGCTCGACAATGTAAAGTTCTACTAGTGATGTTTTCATCGAGTGAAGGTCCATACCTATAGATGCTACGAGAGGAACTAATCCACCAAACAATGCCTTCAGAATCCAAGGCGTAAGTAAGCCCTTTGTGAACTATAATGTCAGGTGAATTGCATTGTTTGGTCTGGGATTCTGCTCCATTTTTCTCCACTGCAATTCCAGACTCTGATCTTCCCGTCCCAGCCAATCACGAGAATCTGATGATGATCTTCTCCCGCGACTTTGACAATAACCACTCTTTTGAATCCAAGAGCTGGTCTATTCTTGTTGCAGTCTTGAACTTCATAGGCTTGTGGAATCTCGGAGACCGTGAATTCCAATAGATCGAGGCTCTGGCATCAATGTTTGAGTGCAAGGCGCAAGAGACAGTTGAGGAGATGGAGTTTCCTAATATTTATGTCCACGTCGGATTTGATCAACCACCCTTTTTCTGGAGAGGAGGAGAGACTAACACGGAAGAAGGCGTGACATGGATGAGAGGGCAGCTCCAGAAAGGAGTGTTGACATCGGAAACAGAGGAACGCCAAGAACTAAAGATGCTACGAAAACGTATGAGTTCCACGAGGGAGAATAATCTGAGGACGATCAAGCCGAGGAGGTCAACCGGTAACTTAGACCAATCAACCATTTCTTCATCTCTCTGTTTTGCTCCTTTGGCTGTTTGCGACATAGTAACATGTTTCGTTTCTACGCTCCAAATGCTTGTGCTTTTACCTTGAATTAAAAGTATCTCAAGGTTAAATACTGCATTTCTTAGTCTACAAAGAAAAAAAAAACAAAAAAAAAACAAAAAGTTGCTGAATTCACTCATTCTCTAAAATGGAAATAAATGCAAATATAACTGCTAATTAATTTGTATTAGCATAAATTTTTAAACATCATACATACATAAAAGGGGTTGGTGGAATACCTGTGTTCATTGTAGCGGTGAAGTGTTTTTAAACCGTTGTAAACTTGTTTTCTAAATATGGCAGTTTTGTTATATCCTCATGGCGGTCTAAAGACACATATTTATAGGTGGTGGAAACATAGTTTCTCATTAGAATTTTTGTTGTACTAATCTCAACCATCCATCAATGAAGAGATAAATTATAGATAACAAGTCAAAAACATTGTCTTTTAACACATGGCATTTTGGTGATAAGTTTTCACTGCCTATTGTCATGCATGCTCACGGTACTTATCACGCTTTCCATTACACTTATCACATGCATTTTCACCTTTCCATGATACTTATGACACATAGGTGAGGTCACATGTATTAATACAGACCATATTTTCTAAAATTAAATATATAACTTCTTACTTTGACTAAAAAATAATATACACTTCTTAAAGACAAAATCGCTTATGCTTATCTAACAACTCTTTAACATTAAAAATTTAACCAATTCATATACACTATTTTTATAAATAAAAACTTTAAAATCAATTTAGAAAGGACATGATTATGTGAATTCAGGAGAGTTAATTGGGTTTAAGGTGAAATTCTTCTTTAGTTTCTTCTTAAGATTAAACGATTTTTTTCTCATGTAGTCGAATAATTCACTAGATAGGTCCAAAGGACATTAGCCCACTAGTATGGGAAAGTTCACAAGAGCATTCTTTACTAAAGAGTCTTCAAGCCCATTAGATTTTCTAGCTATGAGAAAACAATGGTGGTGAAAAGAGAAGAGATGGAGTCGATATCGGAGAGGATATTGATAAGAAAGTACTTATATGATAACAAAGAAATAGAGATTTGAGATAGGAAGAAGTTAGACAGAGACGAGAGGAGAGAGTAGAGAGGAAGAGGCGGAGGATAAGATAAGGTTGATAATATATTTCTTAATTTTCTAACCCTAATGTTTCGGAGGACTTTAAATACAAGCTCATAAACCAAAACGACATAGTTTACTCACTTAATAATAAAGCATAAAGTAAAGCTTCTTCTTCATAGGAAGACTCTCAACCACTTGATTTCTTCTTCTCCCACTTATGAGCTACCCTTCCACTTCTCTTCTTCTTCTTGGCGAAAGCCAGAGGCACCAATAGCTTATCAATACCCCCTCCTAAGGAATTCACCTTGTCCTCAAGGTGAAAGCGAGGGTAGGTCTCCAAAAATTGGTTGATTGGCTCCCAGCATGACTCAAACTATGGAAGTCATTTCCACTTCACCAGAACTACAGATTCATTACTCACAGCATTTTTGCGTAATCCCATAACTTCCTCTGATTCCTGTTTCCATTCAAGCTCAGAAGTGAGAGTTGGAGGAATTTCCTATACCTTAGCGTCCGCGGATACAGCCTTTTTTAGCTGCGAGATGTGGAACACAGGGTGAATGAGCTGTTGGGCAGAAGTTTCAGTCGATAATCCACCTTGCCAACCTTCTCAGTCACTTTAAATGGTCCAAAGAAACACGGAGCCAACTTCTCATTCCTTTGCTGAGCCACCGACGCTTGTCGATAAGGCCTTAATTTCAGGTAAACCAGCCCTCCCACATGAAATGTCAAATCACGTCTACGCTTGTTAGCTGAGTTCTGCATGCTTACTTGTGCCTTTCCCAAATTGCTTTTCAGCTCTTCTAGAATGATGTCCTTGTCCTGAATCATCTCCCCTACAACATTGGTTTTAGGTACATCCCCATACTTCAACAATTTGGGTGGATCCCTACCATAAAAGGCTCGGAAATGAGTGCTTTTCAGAGACGAGTGATAGGACGTATTGTACCAGAATTCAGCCCATGCTAACCATTGAACCCATGCTTTTGGTTTGGATCCTGCAAAACAGCGAAGATAAGTCTCAAGACATCGGTTAACCACCTCGGTTAACCACCTCGGTTAACCACCTCGGTTTGGCCATCAGTTTCTGGATGGTAGGCTGTGGTTTTGAGCAGATGGGTGCCATGAGCAGTGAAGACTTCGTTCCAGAATTTGCTTAGAAAGACCTTATCTTGATCGGACACCATCGTTTTGGGGAACCCATGTAACCACACTATTTCCTTAACAAAAACATCAGCCACACTAACAGCAGAAAAAGGTGTTTAAGTGGAATAAAGTGAGCATATTTGCTTAATTTGTCCACTACAACCAATATCACATCATAGCCCTTAGACACCGGTAACTGTTCTACAAAGTCAAGACTTATATCTGCCCATACCTTAGAAGGAATTGGGAGTGGTGCCAACAGACCAGCTGGGGACAAGGTGGAATATTTGTTCTGTTGGCACACCTCACATTGAGCGATGAACCTAGCCACATCTTTTCGCATGCCCTTCCAATACAACTCTCTCTCCATCCTCTTAAATGTCTTCAGCACTCCCTCGTGGCCTCCCATGGGACTCGAGTGGAACTGCTCCAACACTGTAGGTATTAGTGAGGCTGTTCTAGGAAGTACCATTCGCTTATCTTTCTTCATAATCCCTTCTTCCAAGGTGACCGGATTCATTTCCTTCTCTTTTCTCTAAAGCTCCCAGCAGTTCCTTCAATTCCACATCTCCCTTGATGCATCTCTTTATTTCTTCTAGATCAAGGGAGAGTGGGGCTGTGAGCTGAAGCTGCAAGGACTGTAACTCGTGTGGCCGTCTAGAGAGTGCATCGACGACCTTATTCTCCCAGCCAGGCTTATATTCGATCAGGTAGTTCAAACCCAACAGCTTGGAAGCCCATTTCGGCTGCTCGGTTAACACTGATTTTTGATCCAAAAGGTACTTTAGACTTTTTTGGTCAGTTCTTATAGTGACAGGGTTCCCTATGATATAATGCCTCCATTTGTTCATTGCAAACACAATCGTGAGCAACTCATGCTCATAGACAGACCTCAACTTTCCCGTGGAAGAGAACCCTTGGCTAATGTATGCGATGGACAAGTTTTCCTGAGTCAACACTGCACCAATACCTGCACCACATGCACCAGTCTCTCTCAAAAATATGGCATGCCTTCTAAGGGAAACATGATTTAACACATAACCAATCAGGTCAATCCGGTTAAGTAATCAAATTAGAAATCTCAGACCGGTCAAGCGGTGTGATGAAGCTGCGAGAACCGGCCGCTGCGTCCCAGTGGTGTGATGAAGCTGCTGCAAGAGGCTGCTGGCTTCCATCAGTGACACGAGGATGCTGCAACTGCCCGCTGGATCTCCTTGGTTGCATAAGGCTGCTGCGAATCCTTGCCCATCTGCGAAGCAACTTTCTTCATATCACGCAACGGGCACACGAGGCAGCTGGAGATGCCCACAGAATGTCACCGAAGTGCCTTGGCCGCTACATGATATTGTTGGTCCTCTCTGGTGTCTCCAAGCCGCTGCAAATGACCGCTGCATCTTCTTCTTATCATCAATTCCACTCCTTTGATCTCTTTTAGCTCCCATTTGGTATACTTTGATGCACACTCCACTCCACGAACCTACAAAACAAGAAAATATGCAAAACATGCACCTTGACACTAGAATGCGATGCAAATGAGATTAAACTAATGAAAAAATGCAATGGAAACAACCGTGAAAAGTTGATATATATTCGGGATCCTAAACAGTTGATAATATCGTATTTTTACATATTCTTAGTACAATTTTATATCTTTTTAACAAGTATATGATCTGATTTTTGTAGTTTTGCAAGGATTTTCAAGTATTTTTAGTTTCGTGAAGTCATTACAGGTTTTTAAGAAGAAATGATCAAAAAGGGAGCAAAACACATTTTAAGATAGTTTTAGAACTTCAGATTACAGGTTACTTTGAAGACCTTCCCAAGGAAAAAAATTCAACATTCTTTATGTCATGCAAAAGCTAGAAGAGTTAAATTTGCTCTCAATCAATCCAATCCATTCAGCCAATCAGAAGTTACAAAGAAAGAACATAAGACATGACCTGTAGAGCCCGAAGACAAGCAAGCTGAGGACGAACAACATCACGGCCGCGCCAAGAGAGCCCGCTGCCACCGTCGAAGCCCCCTCCACCACGCCAAGAAGCACCAATGGGGCGGCGATCCCTTGATCAACCCCCTTTGATCCACAACTGTAACAACCCAAAAATTGTAAAATAAATAAATACATAAAATCCATTAAACAATAAATAATTTAATAGAAAAAATTTCAGTTCAAAATAAATAAGTCAAAAAATAAAAAAATAAAAAATATATATAACTTTGATGTCTCACTCTTAATCCAAATCCCAAAATTATGAACAAACTTGATTCTCCAACTTCAAATTAGAACCTACAAGAATAAGACGACGTGAGCAATTGATTATTGTCCAGTGAGCAAACCTAAGATGATAAAACCTATGTACCAGCACGGCCTAATTCTGCAACAAGTAATGTTCATGTATCGGCACACCTACACTATTTTGATTTTCAAACATATTAATTGTCATCATACCTAATTCATTTAACTTATAAAGCCACATTTTTCACTTATATAAGCCTAATTGCTCAGACCAAAAAATATCACACCTTGAGTATATAATATTTAAGCCTAATTAATTGCTCATAATATATAAATATCCTATATATAACATTTTAGGAGTACATTTATGAATCACTCGAAATTAGAAAATTATTTATATCATTTGCCACTTAATTAGTTACTTTCTAAAATGAATTCTGAAATCAGGAAGGGTAATTTTGTATTAAAATTTTCAAAATTGAAATTGATTTTTACTTTTTGCAATGTTGACTAATCCTAAGCTAATCATCGGCTAAAAAAAAAGCATAATTAAACAAAACGCAACAAGATCCGCGTCCATACCCATGGATCTTTAGGCGTGTTTTGGATCGGTTGGATAGATTAAATTTTGATCTCAATCTTGGTTATAATCCCATAAATATCGATGCATATTCCCCTCATTTATTAGGAGATTCAAGGTATATTTAAGTTTTGATCTACGAAATCAAATGTTCTATAGATACCAATCATTATCATCAGATATTATTTTTTCTAAAGCTAAATTAAACATATCAATTTAAACTTGAATTCTAGAATATTCTTAGATCAGCATTATTTTAACCTAAATTATTTTAACTTCGCATTTACCCTATATATAGTTAGCATCGTAGGTGAACATTTACCTCATCAGTTTTCATTTCTTCACCAAACAAGCGCGTCAATATGTCCTCTTCATTGGTTTCCTGAGAGATGTGAAACCGTACAAAACTGCATTGGAAATTCAAGTGAAAGTGTTGCATACATGGAAGCAATATACTCTAGCAAATGGTGAGACTTTTGAAATGGTCTTAGCTGACGTCAAGATATGTTTCATGATCATTCATATATATAGGTGTATTCGATATTGTTAATATATATCAAACACTAATGCATATCTTTAATATGTAGGGGACTAAGATCCATGGATCTATCAAGAAAGATTTTGTAAGCAAAATCGAAAATGAACTACACGATGGTGAATGGAAATTCATAGAAAGATTTAGTGTTGCTACTGCCTTTGGCAAGTTCAAGCCAACTAGCCTGAACTACAAGTTGAATTTCCTAAAGAATACGGAAGTATCCCCATCTGAATGCTTATCGGATTCATACTTTTTGAGTCTGGGCAATTTCAATGATATCCTTAGAGGGAAAATGAACGCTACTATATGTGTGGGTGAGTTTTTTGTATATACTCTGTTTTTATGTATTTGTTATTCAATGTTACTTTATTTGTGGATGCTAATATTTATCTTTATTTTATGAGAAATAGACATTGTCGGCCAAGTTATTAATGTTGGTGCAACTGAGACTTTTGATGTCTACAATAAACAGACAAAAAAAATTAACTTTGAACTTCGAGATATCAAGTAAGTGATATTGCTTACTTTTAATATAGATTTTTATATTCTGCTGTTAATTTTGTTATGTAATATATTGTAGTGATGTGAGATTATCGTGTACACTTTGTTGAACAAGTTTACAAAGCTTGTGATAAATCTGATGGTAAAATAGTTATTTATTTGGTTAGGTTTACCAAGATTCATACATACAAAGGTTTGTTTTTCTTAAAGTGTTTTAATTTTCCATAACGGACCATCTGTGTAAAGAACACTAACCATTAGATTTGTTTTTCATATTTTTATATTGGTCAAATGTCATCAGTATTGCTAATGCCTTTGATACATCCCAATTGAGAATCAATCCACTATACAAAGAACTTGAGGAGTTCAAGGCTCAGTAAGATTATATTTTCAATGATTTATCTAGTTATTAACAGTTTGATATATTATGGTATCAGCAACATTTTTATATTGAAACTTTTACGTTACCGAATGATGGTCTAATTCTAATAATGCTTGAAGCAAAGCCTAGAAATCATATAGTCAAAGTCAATGATGATTTCTATGGACAGTTTCCTAACCGATCAAAAGTTGATGTCCTCAACTCTACAGAGGTTAGTTTAAAACTTATATATTCCGATTATAGATTATATAAACTTTTAGTTTGTATTTGAATTAATTGTATTTTTGTAACTATCGGATATAAGGTTAGGAAAGTTAAGATACTGTGCACCATCTTTGTTGTTGATACCAATTGGGGTTGGTACTACTTTGCGTGCAAGAAATGCAATAAGAAAGTTACAAGAGTTGAGGATGATAGTGAGAAGAGGAACAAAATGAAACCTAACTTTCAATGTGATACATGTAGGGATATTCTCTCCAATGTGTATGCAAGGTATATCTTATTATCTAGAGAGTATTTTATGTTCGTAAATGTTATATATATGATAAATAACAAACACTTCTATTAATATTGCATGTATAATGAAAATATCTAGGAGACTAGATATTATAAATCAAAGTGCGGAAGCGATTCAAACAATAAAGCAATAAGGAGACGACACGAGATTTAACGAGGTATCGGTTGGTTCTCTTTCAAACCAACCACTAGTCCTCGGCTGCAACAAAAGTTTATTAGATCACTTTAAGAAATACAAGATAGACTTAGAATTTCTACACAAATTCTAAAACATCTATCTAAGAACATGAACTAAATTTAACAAGTAAACGCATTTACTCCCCCTTAATCATCTATGCATTCTTCTTGGAGAAGTCCTTGCTTCGTGCTCCTCACAGCGATAACAACATCTTCGCAAGGCGATCTCTCCCAAAACTTCAGCAGCTAAACGGCTTGGATCAAGAAATCTGTTTTCTGTTTCTCTATTATTTTAGAATGTCTCTTCTGCTTTTATAGAGAAACTCTATAACGATTCCTTTTAACATGCAGCGTATCTGCAATTAATCCTCAGCATATTTGCAATTAAACTTGCATCATATCTTCCTTTTCTCAAGCAAGGAAAGATTTCAAATTAACTTTACAAATAAATCATTAGAGAATAACCACTTAATCAAGACTTTCTAAAATAATCAATATTACAATCTGCAATAAATATCTTATAATTCAAATTAAATAAATCTTAGAATTAAAGATTCTACAATCTCCCCCTTTTTGAATAACCAACATAGAACATACTAGAACATAAAAAATGTCGCGTTAAAAGGAATCGTTATAAAGGATTAATTGCAGATACGCTGCATGTTAAAAGGAACCGTTATAGACAGCATCTTTTTGAATAACCAACACAGAACCTCATATCATATTAAGCAATATATCACAAGACACCATCTATTCCCCCCTATATGATCTATAATCGTTAGACCAACTTTTTGACTACAGGTGGTGACGAAATTTTGCAGAAGTTCTTCATAAGTAGGCATATCCTCATCGTCTAATGCGTCTTCATCAGTTTCAGCAGCTTCTGTTTTGGCGGGTTCTGTTTTAACAGACTCAGTTCCGACATAATCTTCTATTGTAGCAATGAAGGAAATCACGTTGTTGTATGAAATATCTTTTTCATCACTTTCTATCTCAGACTCCTTTTCCTTCTGGTTTTGTCGATTTGTACAATCTGCTTTGAGGTGGCCAAAACCTTGACACTCATGACATTGAACCAATCTTTTCTCTTTGCCTCGATCATCTCTTCTACCATAAATGTTGCTGGATTTGAGAGCTTCTTGTCTTTCAGTAACTCTAGTTTCTTCATGTATTTCTCTATCTTCTTGGTGAGCGTCATTTCATTCTCGTTGGCATCATCAATTTTTCTTTCGGTGGAGACATACGCAAGATTCCTTTCTCTTTCGGCGAGACATTTGTTGTGATCTTCCATTGATAATTCCATTTTGTATGTTTGTAGGGAACCAATAAGCTCTTCCAGCTTTATTTTTTGAAACATCATTAGATTCCATCATAGCGGTCTTCTTTGGAGCAAACTTGTCTAGTAGAGAAGTCAGGACCTTCATGACCATGTTAAATTCTGTATAGGTTTTCTCAAGAGCATATGATTCGTTGATGATATCTCTCAGTTCTTTGTAGAACTCAGCAATTGAACTATCAGGCTGCATTAACAAATTATCAAATCTAGATTTTAGCATAATCAACTTTGTTTGCTTAACCTTAGAGGTGCCCTCATATGTAGTTTCTAAAGCTTGACACACTTCTTTTGCTGTTTTGTATGATGAAATCATCCGAAATTGACCAACATCAATTACGTTGTAGATAGCATTCTGTGCTTTAGAATTGATGGTGTCTTTCTTGAGTTCTTCAGGACTCCATAGTGACCTGACTTTGAGCGTCGGGTTCCCTTGAGCATCATTAATCATCGGATCTTTATACCCCATCAGAACTGAGTTCCACGCATCACCATCAATGGAGCTGATGAAAGACTGCATTCTGATTTTCCAGTAGCCATAGTTCGTACCATCTAGGAAAGGAGGACGTGTCATAGAGATTTCTTCTCGTGGAGGCTCCATCTAGTCTCAAACCCGGATCTAGCTCACTATAAGAGTTTAAAAAAAAAACTTAATTAGTGTGAGGCTCTGATACCAAATGAAAATTTTCAGGAGACTAGATATTGTAAATCAAAGTGTGAAAGTGATTCAAACAATAAAGCAATAAGGAGACGACACAAGATTTAACGAGGTATCGGTTGATTCTCTTTCAAACCAACCACTAGTCCTCAGCTGCAACAAAAGTTTATTAGATCACTTTAAGAAATACAAGATAGACTTAGAATTTCTACACATATTCTAATACATCTATCTAAGAACATGAACTAAGGTTAACAAGTAAACGCTTTTACTCCCCTTAATCATGTATGCATTCTTCTTGGAGAAGTCCTTGCTTCTTGCTCCTCACCGCGACAGCAACCTCTTCGCAAGGCGATCTCAACCAAAACTTCAGCAGCTAAACCGCTTGGATCAAGAACTCTGTTTTCTGTTTCTCTATTATGATAGTTATCAAGCGTGCAGAATAGAGAATGTCTCTTCTGCTTTTATAGAAAAACTCTATAATGATTCCTTTTAACCTGCAACGTATCTGCAATTAATCCTCAGCATATTTGCAATTAAACCTGCATCATATCTTCCTTTTCTCAAGCAATGAAATATTTCAAATTAAATTTACAAATAAATCATTAGAGAATAACCACTTAATCAAGACTTTCTAAAAATAATCAATATTACAATCTGCAATAAATATCTTATAATTCAAATTAAATAAATCGTAGGATTAAAGATTCTACATATAAGTTGCATGTAAAAGTCATGGATCATACATCTGAGATGAATTGTTTGTTTTTTGATAGTATAACTAATGAATTGTCGGCCAATCTGTTACTTCTATATGTGGCTCTTTTGATGAGTTATAGCTTAATAGTTATATGATGCTTAAAGCCAATTTTTTTAATTATCAGATTGAAGATATTAATATATATTTCATTACCAGATTGAAGATCCTGATAATTTACCGGATCCAATCATGAACTTGAATGGTAAAACATTCCAGTTTCTTTTGTGTATTGAGAAGGACAATCTCTATAATGAGAATAATACGTACAAGGTGGAGAAGGTGTTTTCTGAGAATGGAGCCCTTTTAGAAGAAGCGATCGATTGTGATTCAAATATTCAACATAATCCATAACCCATCATTTCTGGTGACCAGGTTAATGTAGCTATATTTACCCTCCTAACATAAATTGTTTTTAAGACTTTACATATTATATCTCCAGTTACTGATAATAATGATCTTATGGGCCACAGAGTAATTTGTTGTTGACTTATAGTCAAGAGAACTCAATAGCCACAACTCCTTCTTCTAAGAACTCTACTAACAATTTGGAATCACCAACTGAGCAATCATCAACCAACATAAATTTTGCCTTGAAGAGTATAAGAACAAAGATGTCAGATTGTCTAGAGTTGTTGTGAAGAAAGAGATCATGAAAGAGGTGAAGAAAGAGATTTCGAAGGATGACTTGATCAAAATGTACCAAAAATTCAAAGACAAAATGAAAGAGACTTAATTTAAAATATGTTTCATTTACACTACTCTCTTCCTTTGATCTATGTTTTTGATTTTAAGTACCTACATTTGACATTGATTTGTGGTTTATGTTTTATTTGGATATTTGGTTTTCTGGAGTTATATTTATCTTATTTTTATAGCAATATTTTATTACTGATATTTAATTATTTTTAGATTCTTTTAGTTTCCTATCTACATAATTATGAAATAATCGTTAGTAATAAATACGCAATATATAATATTACATAATTAAATTAATCAAACCATATGTTAGTCCTGTATACATTGAATATCATTCAAATAGATGTGTCTTTTCGTATTGTTGACCAAAAAAACTTGTCTCTCATTATTCGTTTGCCTAAAGTCGACATTTCAGAACTAACCCTACACCCTTTGGAAGCATATATATATACCGTCTTCTGAGAAAATATATACATTCTCTTACAATGGACTCAAAAATTGATTCTCCTTCTACAAAATGTGCAAAAATTGATGAACCCACTACTCTAGAATCTCTGCCTAGAGATATTATTCTTAATATCCTCTCCTGTGTTGCCAATACTTCTTTAACAGATATAAGAAGTGTAGAGTTGGTTTCAAAGAAGTTATGCGAACATGCAAATGATGACTTTGTTTTGAAAAATCTTCTGCTTCATCAAGTCGATCTTTTTCCAACTCATCATCGTCAATATGGAAAAAGGTTTTACAAGTTTATGAAAAGATGTCGACAAAGCGGTAATCCAGAAGCTATTTACAGAAAAGGCCTCATTAATTATTTCCATCCAACAAGCCATGATCCACAACGGCATAAGGGACTAGATCAGATGGCAAAAGCGGCAGATGATGGAAATGAAGAAGCGAGATACGTTTATGGTTTGGTGCTCCTTTGTCTTGGAGATAAAAATATAGATAAGGGTCTCAATATATTATCGCATTTGCTGACAGAATCTTCGCTTTCATTTCTCCGTCGAAAATTAGAAACTCTACGTTCAAGAAATTTCAATGGTTGGTGGTGGTGGGGTAGTAAAATGGGGAAGAATCTTAAAAGCATATATTTTTAAAAATAATGCAATTGCGATGGTAAAACTGCAACACATAATCTTGGATGGTGTCGTTATGGTTCTGATAATGACATGCCATTAGCATCAGCTTGCCAAATTTGTGTTTGGGATTATGAAGTCCATCAAGTGATTCAATATATTTAGATAAACTGTTTTTCCTATCTTATTAGCTTCATTATTTATCAAGTTTGATGTTTTTTTTTTTTTAATTTGAACTACAATATATTGTTATGTAGTAACTTTTTTGGTTTTCTAGCAAATATGTTTTGCCTCTTATAGAAATTGTTCTATTTCTATATTTGTAGTTCTATCCGAACTGATAATAAAAATAAAATTAAATATTTAACCATCAATATTCTCTAAAATAAAAAAAAATACATAAATAACAGCTGAAAAAAATCAAACTACCATTAAAAGGACCATGGTAAACTAACGGAGACAATATGATAATCCGTCTAATTAGAACAATCCAGTAGACTAACAGAGACAATACGATAGAAACGATGAATGAATTCATTACAAGAGTCACTTATCTTTGATTGGTAGCAGAGAATATGTTGAACGATCGGTAATTTTTTTTTCAAGTTTCTCTATTCTCTCTGTATTGTTGAAGTTCTCAGTTCGTTTACATGCAAACCTAATCAATAACTGGCCCGATATCAAACGAAGCTTTTGATGAATGATTTCTTTGAATCAAACCTTTATTAAAGTTGGCAAAGTTGAGATCAGAAAAAGTTGTCCGATGAAGTTGAATGATCGGTAATAAGAGGAAGATGAATAGTGTCATAGTTTCGGTTTATTAACAAAACCATTCATCCGATTGTCTTCAAATTTGGGCTTTTAATGGATTGTTTTAAATTTTTGAAGCCCCTTATAACTTTAAATTATTAACAAGTCCACAAATTTTAACAGCCCAATAGTTTTTCAAATTAGGATAATCAAACTAAATCTTTCTAATTGCTATTTACTAACATAGCTATAAATGATTTCACTAATACTTACTTAATTTTCGTAAAAATTATACATCCGAAAAAATGAAAACATACATACAACCACATTCCAAATCTAATTCCTTTTAAAATCATAACCTAACTAAAAAAATACTATAGTATTATTACTATTTATTTACAAATACTTTTTTTGATCCAAAATATGCACAATAACAAAACAATATCACCCCCAATATACCGCGGGCCAGTTTCTAGTATAAGCATACTTGCTTGGATATATAACCCTATTTGCTCAGATAAAGAAGCATATTTTCTTTTACTGATAAGCCTATTTGTTCAGATTAATATATAAGCCAATTGCTTGATTATACCACATAGATATAATATAACTAATCCCCCAAATCTCTTGTTCAACAAAAACATATAACACATACTAAAATTAGAAAGCACAAAGTAAAAAGAAAAAAATTACGATTATATAGTAAAATAAAAGTAGGGAAATGAAGGAGTTCTAGGAAAAAAATTGTCCATCTATACCTTTTAGTAAATTGTCATTTTTTCTAAACTATCCCTATTATTAGATAAAAACTATTAAAAAACACTACAAGAAAACAGCCGGAATCAGACGGAAAAATCCGTCGGAAAATGCAAATTCCGTCGGAAATCCATCGGTTTTTGCTGTCTGAACTATGTCGTCGGAATGAAAAACCGCGTTGGAAATCCGTCTGAATTTCCGACGGATTTCCGATGGAATCTAGTTTCTGGACATCCGTCGCTAATCCATCGGAATATCTAACGTCGGTTTTCCGTCGGGAATCCGTCGGAAATATTCCGATGGATTCCCGACGGAATTCCGATGTTTTTAAACCGATGGTGACCGATAGATTACCGACGTTGGTCCGACGGAGAAAAACCGATAGATTTCCGATGGATCTAAACACCGATGGATTTCCGACGGAATTCCAATGTTTTTGAACTGAAAGAGACCGACAGATTCCCGACGTAGTACCGACGGATAAAAACCTATGGATTTCCGATGGATATAAAAACCGATGGATTTCCGATGGAATTCGAAGTTTTTTTTTAATATAATATTTTGAAAAATCAATAAATGTATTAATTTTAAGAAAATTAAATTTTTAAAAAAGAAATGTTTATAATCCGAAAATGAAACTAAACGCCCGGTGGAGGTGGTGGATATTGCGAAAATAATTCGTTCATCCGTTGGATCATAACTTGTTGATCAGCTTCATATTTCGCCTGTTGCGCTTCTCCGGCCTCTTTAAGGTGTTGCATATCTGCCTTCATCTCCTCCATTTCAGCGTCTCTCTGTGCGAGCTTCGCCCTAAGATCATCGCTAGGATCTCCGTAAAAGCGTGAAGTAGCCGAGTAAGATGCTGAATCGTCCGGAAGACCAAAGACCCGACCTTTGGTCTTCGGAGTACACTGTAGAAATGAAAAGTTGAATAAACATTTGAAATTAAATAAAAATTAATTAAAATTTTAAAATTTACTTACCTCATAGACGAATTCGTTGATCTTGTCGATCGGAACTTCGGTGAGAGGTGGGTTCCTTCAATGATTGGTTGACTAAGAAGATATTCATCACCCATCTTCCTGACATTGCCAACGATCTCCCGAGCTACACCATCTTGGATTTCATTGGTGTTCTTGTTGGTGTGTGCTACTTCGATCAATTTGAGGGCAGAAGGTTGGACACCATCTTGCCGAAACTACAAAATTAACAATTATAGTAAATATTTTGAATATAAAATTGAAAAAACAACATGTTGATTAAACCAAAAACTTACAAGTTGTTTCGCCTTTGTGACCAAACTGGTTGTTCCTAGATTGTGCGTCGCCTTACCTTTTCCTTTGCGATCGCTGTTCCGGCACGCAGAGTGGGTTGTGGAGCTAGCCTTCGTAGAGTCTTCACTCCAGTACGCTATCAACCCATTCCATAAGGCCGGATTCATAACCAACTCCCTTGGAACAAGATTCCTCGACCACAACCCCTTCCATTCGTTCATCTTCCGTGAATACATTATTGCCGCTTTTTTTGTGAAACTCCCTTCTAACCAAAGCGGTAATGTGACTCTCCCAAGTAAATTCTTGCTGAAAAAAATGAAAATTAAATTAAAATAAACTAATAAACTATTTAAATTCAAAGTAAACAATAAAGAAAATGAAAAACTTACCGCAAATTGTCAAAACCACATTTCCTGCTCTTCTAAGGGCATTTGGCTGAAGCAATCCATTAAGCATCCGGTTGATAGACTTGGAAATCCCATTTTCCGAATCTTTAAACCTTCAAAACAAATTGTTTTGTAGACTTTAAATAGTTTATAAAAAAAATATTAAAAAAAATTTAATATTTTTAAATAGGAAAATTAGACTTACCATGTGTCTGTCCCAACACAATTCGGATGAAGACGAGTGAATCTCTCTCGTCCAGGTAAAGCAACGAAGTCCTCGACGCTCATTGCAGACGGTGCAGTATGGGGTGGTGTCGATGCAGCAGGGGATGGTACATGTGATGCGGTGTCCGGAATATGGTAGACGCCGTAGAATGACTCCTCGCAACTCCCCTACCCCAACCGGAACCTCGACCTACTCGGTTCCCAAAACCCTCGTAATATAATCGGTAATCCCTTATAATTTTTTCAAACGAAATTAATTTTTTTAAATTAATTAAAATAAATATAAATGTATAAAATAGTTATAAATTTCTAAAAAATGATTATAAATTAATACAAATGATTTTAAATTTGTAAAATGATTATAAATTTCTAAAATGATTATCAATTTCTAAAATGATTAATAATTTCTAAAAAATGATTATAAATTAATACAAATGATTATAAATTTGTAAAAATGATTATAAATTTCTAAAATGATTAATAATTTCTAAAAAATGATTATAAATTAATACAAATGATTTTAAATTTGTGAAAATGATTATAAATTTCTAAAATGATTAATAATTTCTAAAAATGATTATAAATTAATATAAATGATTATAAATTTGTAAAAAAGATTATAAATTTCTAAAATGATTATAAATTTCTAAAAAAATTAATTATAAATTTTTGAAAATGATTATAAATTAATAAAAAACATTATAATTTGTTTAAAATAACTTTATAATTTATTCTAATCTAAATAAATAATATAAAGTAATATTAAATTACAAATTCTCCAAAGTTAAAAATTCTCCAAAATAACATAACAAATTCTCCAAATTCTTCAAATTCAATAACAAAACAAATTCTCCAAAGTTAAAAAATTAAATCTACCCATAGAAATCCTATAACTAACACTAGAAAACATAAATCTAACATCCAATAACATAAATTTAACATCCAAATTTCTAAATCTTACATCCAACAACCTAAATCTAACATCAATCTTAAAACCTTAGAAATCTTTAAAATTTAGAGTTTAGGAAACTTACAAAATTGGATGGAATTGATGGATTGTTAGACATCTTGATGATTGATGTCGAAATCGGAAGTTTAATCGGAGGAAAAATCATCTTCGAAATCGGAGGTTTGTGTTTTTTCTTTCGTTTGCGATTCAGATCCGCGAGGAAGAAGAAGACTCTATTTATCGGTAATTACCGACAGATTTCCGATGGAAGATCCGTCGGAATCTTTTAATATTCAATGAAACGCAGTCTCGGGAAGATTCCAGCCTTAAATTTTGCGTATCCGTCGGAAATCCGTCAGAAATTACCGACAGATTTCTGACGGATACACGAAATTTTAGTTTCCCGGGAAATGAAAATTTAATTTGTCGCGTAATATTTTGCGTATCCATCGGTAATTCGCAAAATTTAAGGCTGGAACACGTGTAACGGATCAATAGAAATGGATCGTAAACGACCACGAAACCACAAATCCATAGGAAATCCGTCAGAAATTACCGATGGATTTCAGACGGATTTGTGGTTTCGTGGTCGTTTACGATCCGTTTCTATTGAAATATGTTTGTAGTGTGCTTTGTTACTCATTTCAATGATAAAATATAAACAAATACATTGTTACAAATGAAATATACGAAATCCAAAGAACTTTAGTTGTTATGGTTATAAATCATCGTTATAAGATATGTATCATTGTCTAACATGTAGACATGATAGTCGGGATTTTTTTTATTTTGATATATATGATATGTTACAAGGTATATGTTAGTATTTTATCATTGAAATGAGTAACAAACCATACTACAAACATATTTCAAGAGAAACGGATCGTAAACAACCACGAAACCACAAACCCGTTGGAAATCCGTCAGAAAATTACTGATGGAATTCCGACGGGTTTGTGGTTACACGTGTCTCGGTTTAAGGATTGACTGACATTGGCTGGCGAAGAAAAAATGTCATTTCCTTCATTATCCATCAGAAATCCGTCGGTAATTTCCGACGGATTATGTGTAATTTGGTTTTAGATGTTTTTTGTATAGTATTGTTTATTGTTTTTTGGTTTATTTTTGGTTGTTTTTTTATTATTTGGGTTTGTTTATGATTTTTAATGTTTTTATTTATTTATGGTTTTGTGGTTTTAGTTTTTTATAAAATGTAATATTTAAAATACGAAATAAAAATACAAAATATAAATAAAAACAAATGTTGATCATGTACTAATCTGAATCAGATAATGATCCTTCAGAAGGAATATCGTCTTCGGCCTCATCAAATTCTCCAAGTTCTTCCTCAGATTCTGAATGAACTCTATCATCACCAATTTCCATTAAATCAACCACAAGGAATGTATTAAAAGAATGTTCAACATGATTCATTGGAACACTTCTAGTTGGTTGTAAAGCATCGTGCTCAGAAACTCCATAAATTTTTCCTCTTGGATTAATTGGAGTCACTGTAATCCAAGGATGTGAACGCTGTGTTACCCTAGGGTAACAAATATAACATACCTTAAAAAAACAAATGTAATTTATGAAGTCAAATAAAACAAAAATAGAATCCAAAAACTAACGTAATATAAAATATTTATTAAAATATCCAAACCTAATCTGCCTGTGATGCTAGGATGAATGGGTCATACGTACGAAGTCTTCTTCTAGAATTTACTGACGTGATGCCAAATTGGTTCACCTTAACCCCACGCCCAACTTGTGGATCATACCATTCACACATAAAAACAATGCACCTCATGTCCAACATCCCTGGGTAGTGCACTAGCAATATTTCTTTGAGAATCTCGTAGTAGACAACATCACCAGATTGAGCCGAAATACCATAATCTGCAGTTGGTCTTGACCTTCCTTCATCGTGAATCCTAAACGCAAATCCCCTACTGCAATACCTAGGATATGAGGTCGCAATGTAGATTGTGCCAGTAACTAACTCTACTAACCATGTCGGAAAAACCGATCCACCTCTAATTCCTTCATTAACCTAAGAAAATAATTTCCAAAAAATTAATATAAAACACTTACGTAATAATTGAAGGCATTTATATATTAATATTATAGCCTACTTACGTAAAATTGTAGCCAAGTAATATAATCGTTTTCCTTATGCAGTTCAACTTCTTTTTCAGTATTTTCTGGAAAATGGCTACGTATTATTGCCATGTAAAGCCTGAAATCAAACAACATTATATAACATTTGAAAGCTAATACTTATGTATAAAATAATTTATCTTAACATTACGAGAATTGCGACAAATTGAACATGGACATTTCATCTTACCACTTGTTTTCACTCGCGGTTTATTTCCAGCAACGGTCATGAACTCGCATATACCTCGTGCATAACCATCGTTTAATAACTTCGACTCCGGATCAAACATTTCTTCATCCATCCACGATCTTAAATCTCTAGAAGATGACATCTCTCTCTACACTTTTTTAAGAATTGTTGGGTAGAATTTTGTTGTTGTGATTGAATGGAGAAGTATGGTAACATATATATAATAACGCTTGCCGTCGGAAATCTGTCAGAAATCCGTCAGAATTTAAGGATATAATAACGGCTATATTAATGTTCAAATTTTCCGACGGATATTAATCCGTCGGAATCCGTCGGAAATTACCGACGGCAAACCAACAGATTTCTGACAGGAACCGACAGATTACTATCCGTCGGAAAAATCCGACGGTAAACCGACGGATTTCTGACGGAATTAACAATTTTAATTTCCGTCGGAAATCTGTCGGAAATCCGTCGGTATTTTCCGACGGATATTAATTCCATCGGAAATCCGTCGGTATTTTCCGATGGATATTAATTCCGTCGGAATTTCCGTCGGAATTGCGGTAGATTTCTTGTAGTGAAAACAAGATAAACATGTAGATACACAACTATGAATAAGATTTTAAAAAACAATTTTTATTTTAAAAAGTTTTAAGTAGGTTTTTAGATTGATGAAATTCATTCTGAAAAGTTTAGAATACGTTTTTTAATGTTCTAAAAATATAAGATTACATATTTTAGCATTTGTACATGTTCAGAAAATATTAGAATATGTATACTAGCACTTTTACATGTCCTAGCAATTTGAGGATGGAAATTTGTTCTAAAATATTTAGAATACGGAATTCAAAAAAAATTGGAATATATATTCTAGCACTTGTATGTACATGTTCTACTACATTTTGAATATGCATTATACGGTTTGGAATACATATTCTACCGTTTAGTTAATGTTCTACTCTTGTTAGAAAATGCTTTCTACTCTTTATTCTATGTCTACGATAATTAGAATATCTGAAAAGTTTAGAATATATATTTTTAAATTTTTTGTTACGTCAGTTAGTTAGTCTTTGGGTCTCTAACAAGGTGGAAAAAATTGGGAGCTATATATTAAGGGCTGATCATGATGGTCTCTGCTCATATATTTTATGGGAGTATTATCATTGAAATCAAAACTCAAGCAATAGAAAGAGGCTCCTTTGTTCAATTATTTATGGACATTTTCTAGTGGATGACACATATTTGAAAAAGGATAAGCGAGAGTTCTTGAAACGATCAAAGTTTCGCATGTTCTGTACAATGTCCATCAAATATATGGACATTGTCTAGTGGATGACAGATATATTTGAATTAATCAAACTTGAATACAACTGAATCTCAGTTTAACCTCAAATTCGAAATCCACAACAACAAAACAATCTCTATACTTTCTCAAATCATTGAAATCATCAAAGGTGAATCAATTTGAATTCACATGGACATTTCCATAGATACAAATGTCAAAATATAGCTCACAATTACAATACCCATCGATCCAAAAGTCACCGGTACAGCGACAAAATCTCTACGTCTCCCTCCTTGTCTCTAACAAGCTTCCAGTTAGCTCCGTCCATGGCTCACACCGTTACGCATCCTCTCTCTTGTCCTTTTTTGAAATAAACCAATCTCTGTACTTTCCCTAGTTTCTTGAATGGATATTTTTTTCCATTTAGTGGCTGTCTATATGAGATATATCAACTAGACATGGCCTGTGGAATACACCAGAAACTGCAACTCTATCGATAATAACTAGTAACTAATAATCACAATTTATGATAACTACGAAAGAATATAAAAAGGAGTGCACACAATTATCAATTAATAACAACTCAGACAAAGAAGACTTAACAGTGGTGAATGCAATAAAGATCAAAAGAAACAAAAACTGTTCATAATTAACGAAAACAGAAACAAATACTCTATATACTAACAGGTGAAAGAAAGATAAAGACAAAGAAGAAAAACATAGAAAACTCACTGTTTTAATAGATGACATCAAACGGTGGTCAATGAGTCAATTACCAAAGTGAAAATCAGAAGTAGCGGCTCCTCATTCCAAACACTAAACCCTCTCATTGAAACCTAATTTTCCTCCCCAAATGGACTCTAACCAAAACTAATCATAAAGATCTAACCTTGATTCATTAGAAGAGTTGGGCTTCAAGCCCAATCAAAGACTAAAACAAAACGAACAGGTATATATGTGTAATAACTAGTGCCAAATTAATTTTTTTTTTTTTTTGAAATTTCAAATTTTTTATTCAACAAAAAAGTGTTTATGTTCAAAGAAAGAGGAACTAAACAAAAACAGATTAAAAGGCTCTTTAACTTATCACTGTGAACTGATTTCAAACCAACGACGTAGGAGACCTTCTAGCTTATGCGGGAACGTATTAGCGTAGAGAGGTAATCAAATTAACAATTTAAATAGGACCAGTGGCACATTGATCTTCTAACCATAATGGTATAGTTTAATTTGGCCACGAGACACCATGAAAATTAATAACCAAAATATATAATGGGAAATGCAATAATCAGCTTAGTTTAATAGCAAGATATAAATTGGAGTAGGCCACCTAAGATTAATTATGATAAGCAGAATCTAGGTAGCATGAAAACTCATTCCGAGGTCTGTTTCCCGTTTCAGAAACGTTTCAAGGACGGAAACTCTTGGAAACGCGGTGGAAATAAGATTCCTAAAAACTGTAATTTGAAAACGCAGTGGAAACGTCTCTTTCTATTTTGAAATCACAATAGAAACTTTTACTTATTTATTTGGAAACGTATTAAGTAGATAATTTGGAAACATGAGGTATATATAATATTTATTTATTTTTAACTTAAAAATATCCTAACTAATTTGAAAAATACAAAATATCTCATAATTGTTTAAATAATAAAATTAAATTATTTTAAAACTGCAAATGAAGATGCTGATTAAATCTTTGATTTTGATGGTTATGATCTTTTATCTCTAATTAAACTACTTAATTAAATTATTTTAAAACTGCGAATGAAGATATTGATTATATATATATATATATGTATATATTTGTATGTGTTCGCGTTTCCAACACGTATCCGTTTCCTATTTTTTGGAAAAAATCATTTCCACGTTTCTACACATTTCGCTTTCACGTACTTGTTTCCGTTTCCAGGCTACTTAGAGCAGAATAGTGAGATTTTTTTAGTAAAATTAATAATAAATTATATAGATCAAACTTTAAGGAAACACAATCTTTAACTATCTAGAAGTATGTTTAAACTCACTTTAAAATAATTGCAGAAATATTCATGGTAAAATAAAATTTAGAATTAAAATTTTGGGTCGTTACAAAAATGACATCATTTCAATTATTTCGACCCAAGGAAACCCTAAACCAAGTTTACACGTCCAAAACACTATAAAAACATGTTCTAAAAGACTTAGAATATAGAGAAAGAGAGAGAGACACACTAGCAGCCAGAGAAGAAGGTTCATTCCCACCGTCACACCTGAAGCTTCTCCCTCTCGCCCGATTGCCTCTCACACCGCCTCCATTTTTTTTATTAGTAAACTAGGGGATACCTGAACTGAACATTTGGAGAAATTTGAGTTAAAATGACAAATCATATGTTATTTAAACATGAATTTAAAAATATTTTTTAAAAATCCAGTGTTATTGGATTAATGATTTTAATATGTACAATCAAATCCACTGTTATTGAAAACATTATAAGAATTTGATTTGAAAGTTTCAGCTGAGATTTCAGAAGATTTGTTAGTTAAAAATACAAAAATCAAAATCTGATGGTTTTAGGTGAGATTTTAAAAAATTTAATGACAAAATTTCTAATTCACCAAAATTCAACTAAATCATCTCAACTCTCATTAAAACTCAAATCTCTCCAAATTATTCATCCAATACACCCCATTTAGTTAATTGAAATTGAATTTAAACATTTTTAAGAAACATTTACCCTTATCAATTTCAAAATTCTTTCTAGAAACTAACTAATTGAGTGGCAATTTGTGTAAATAAATGGTTAGTTTCGAATATTTACTTTGATGTACTCCTTAAATGTTATATATATAATTACGATAAATCCCTAGTCCAATACACCCACTTAAATTACATTGACTATTTCCCATATTTGTGTTGGATGTTTTTCTCTCGTCAGAACTCACACCGGAGTTTTTTCTTCTTTCCGATTTCATGCTATTATTTTTTATTTCATGTTTTTTCCCAAATCATAGTGTTGTGGTGATGCATTTCCTCTCTCTTGTTGAGAGCATTTTGGATATTTCCAATATTAAAAACATTATATCTAATATATATTATTTCAGAAGCACACTTTTAAGAGTAACATTTCCCTTGCGGGGTATTTACGGGGTTGTCATGCTGACGTGTCAGCACCGCATCGATTGTTAGCAAATTTTTAAAATAAGACAGTTATTACTACACTAATTACAGTTTTTGCCATTGGACACTAACCATTAGTTTAATTTTAATTCTCTTATATAATTCATTTAAATTACAAATTAAATACCATTTCTTGGTTATTGTTATTAAATTCCTAGCAAATCATTTAGTTTTAAGTATGGTGAATATATCTTCAACATAACATCATTGTTAATATAAATTCATATAATTTTACCCAAGCTTGGGAATTTATTTAAGTTAATAATTCATATAGTAAAATCTTATTTATCTAAAGTATAAAATGTGGTGAAATATATATTTAACAGGAAATCAGTCTTAATAAAAAATAATATAATGTTCAGAATATATGATTTCTAAATTTCTAAATTATAATTTTTTTATTTTTATTTAATTTATATCTTAATTACTTATATATATAAAATTATTCTGTAAACCCATATTTTTGCCAACCTTCCGAATTAAAAATGTATATAGTAAAATAATAATGATCTAAAGTATAAACTCAATTCTACTAATTAATTCACCTTTCTTTTTCAATATTAAATATTAATTATTAATTATCTAAAAGTATAAAAATAACCTGGTTATACAAAAGAACCCGCGCATATAAAAAACAATACATAAATCTTTTAAAACATTCAAAATTTAAAATGAACTTTAAACACATTCAAATTTAAAACTAACAAAGTAACAAACTTCATATTTCCCATAATTTAAGTTAATTTAAAATTAACACATTCAAAATTTGTTGATTGTGGAAACTGAAATTATTATCTCAATCTAATTAAGAGCCAATGAATGTATGTTTCCAAATTTAATTAAACAAATAAACCGAGACTGTAGGCATATATCATGTTTATTTGAAATATGGAAACTATTGATTTGTGACAATTAAATCTTAATATCTAATAATATCCTAACAACCATAAAAAGTTGTTCTCATCACCAATGTCTCAAAGTTCGCATTGGGCTTGCCTCAAGGCTCGCTTGCTAGAACAGTTTATACGAGGCTACAGCTATAATAAGTAAAAGTTGTATTAACGATGCTAAAACGTACGAAGATTTGTGGAGTCATTCGATATTCTTTTACAGGGGAGCAGATCTTCCGGAGAACACTCCTACAGTTCCATGTATATTTGACCAACAAAGTCGTGCTGGTATATGCAGTGACTTGCTTCTTGGTTCTAACTTAGAATCTTCAGCTTTAAGTGCTGAAGCCCTATGAAACCATGCAAGAAGCTTCCTATGACTCTTCTTAACAAGTTTGTTTTGTTATCTTATTTTGCCGGTTGCAGAAGAACAGCTAGCATATATTTGTTGTTTTGCTCCTTTTTTTCCCTGTAGATTGCAGATTTTCTGCAGAACGGTGAAGCTAATGTTGAAGAGTTTGCAATCGGTTGACATGAATGGTTAAGTCCTCTTGCTGGACATGATATTGAGCAGTTTCCTGTTTTAAGATCGGTGGGAGAAAGGGAAGAAGCTAAATCATATCAATTTCTGTGAATACATCAATCAGTCTTCTGTTACTTGACGAAGAAACAAAATACATTGATGTAGAGTCGTTTTGAGTAGGTCCATTTTTACACTATGAGCTGTAAGCAGGAATGTTATTTAAATATGGTGTTTATGTAAGAATCCACGTTTACTCAATGCTTAATCCCCCCTAATCTCTTTAGAGGCTGTTCTTGAGTAACTTTAAGGGTTAAATGTTTATCTAACATTTGTGTTTATGATTATTTTACTTTGTCTATCTTTGATGATGGAAAACTTTCTTCGAAAGAAGAGTATGGTTTTTCTGTGAGTGCAAATACTGATGCAACTAAGAAACAGAAGGTGGTTCCAAATGGAAAAGGTAGTGTTAGTTTAAGTAGTTATAGCAAGAAGCTAAGAATCAGAAGCTAAGACTTGATCTCTCACAACTAAATCCATGAATACAAGCAAACAAAGCTTAGGGTCTTTGATTCCTTATGAAGATAGTGATTTTTTATATTTTTCTGTGCTGAAATTATTTTTATTTGCTTTTAAGTCATTGACGCAAGAGATGCTTTAGCAATGCAATAGTCGGGTTTTTTTCAAATGTTATGGAACCATTTTTATTAAATTCTTTGGACTCTTTAGTTTTTGATATATGTTTTTGGGTTTATGAGAAAGCTAAAATTACAAAGCTTTTGTTTTTTGGTGCTACAAAGTTATAACTTGAAAATCTCTATTCAACATCACAGAAGACATGACTCACTCATGACTCATGATTCATGACTAAAATATAGAGAAGATAAAACCCTTTTACAGAAAAAAATAAAAAGGGATAAGGTTGGAAACTGAGACTTATTTGGAGATGTATCAGACATTTTACACTTAAGCTATATATCTCTTTCCGTTTAGGCTTGGTACCTTGCTGATGTTGTGCCTTTCTTATATATATAAAAGGCCATTTATTTGAATAAATAGGATCGTGGTCATAGGATAGAATCAAGTGTTTTTAGTATATATGACAAACAAAAAATATGTACTAAGAATACTAAGAATATATTTTACGGGGAAATATAATGAAACATCTATAGAAAATAAAAATTTGCTTTTCAGTAAAATCAGTAAACCAATTGGAATAGAGTTTTAATAGGAGTTAGTCTCACATTTTTGTGATTAATACCTAAGCAGAGAATTTTCGTAATTAAATCGCTATCCAAATGGATAATTGCGGATAGTTTAAAATTGTAATAAGATTTTTTTTTAATTTTGAATTTTTAAATAATTTTATTAATTTTGTTAATATCGAATAACTTTAAGTATATTTAAAACACACATAAATAATTTAGAAATTATAATTATCTAAATAGGTAATTCGGATACCCAAAGATAATTATAACAATATCCAACCTTTAATTGTTGAATTTTTTTTTTGATTTAAACGATAAGTTCTATCATCCTTACTTAACGGGTTCGGATATTTCGGATCAGGTACAAAAAGAGTCAGGGTACCTAATCCATAATACACTGGCCTAGACGGCTAGACTCAACATTATACACATCTCAATACAATCAAATTGTATAACTAAAAAACATAATCGAATTCTCAAAAGCGTCTAGATATTTAAATTTATTAAATTTTAATTTTACATATATTTTCCTCCTATTCTAGTTTGTTGTATATATATCAAAGATTTCCTATCAAAAACTAAAAGCCTTTTATTGTTGAATTCAATTTCATATCTTCTAGAGATTCCATATTAACAGTCAATACTCAATAGATCGAACAAGACCTTCAAAGATTTTAAAATGATATTGTTGCATAAAACTATCATCTATATATGAGTTTAAAACCACAACAATGAATGGTCATATATCTTAATGAGCTAAAATCATTTTCAACGTCAATTACCAATTTTTTCCAACATATTTGCAACATAGTTCTAAAAGAGCTTCAAGCGTTTGTATACACATATACACACAGATACATACATTCATAAAGACACAACTAAAAAAGAACATGGATCTTATGGTTGATCTGATCTCCATTTACACCCATACGTTAAGATTCGGTGGTATGCCATCTTGGTCGTTGTTTTGATCAACATTTCCGAAACATTACTAACTAAAACCCGACTATAGAAACCAATTCAGACAAGACTATATCTAGTTTCTTAAGCTAAGTATTGTTATCTACATTTTTATCAAACCCTATACTTTGATCATTTCCTCTCTGTCTTTCTCACGCACACCCATATGTAATCACCCCAAGGGCCAAGGCTATATACGCAAGAAACGTAGGTAACAAGCAGACAATGTAGATCATCTTCACTAAGCTCTAATCCATGATCTGATATGTTGAAGAGGGATATATGCCCGAGATCTCAGTTCCATGACTTGTCGACCCAAACTGAATATTGTTAAAGCTTTGGTCACAAGAATGAGGCAGGCCAAGAGAAAGAGATACGCCATTTCCATCCATTGTGTGATAGTTTTCGAACCCTCCATTGAAATAGATCAAGTTAGCTTGATTCACATGTTGCTTTGTGAACCTCCCTATGCTACAACTTGAGGATGAGTTTTGTGTAGAGATTTCATTTTCAATAAATCCTTGATGAAAAGTGGGTAAGATCGAGTTTAAAGATTCATCTAACATTGTATTATTGTAAGGTTTCTTAGAGGATGAACCTTTGTTAGTATCATTGGGGTTACTTCCATTTTTACTTTCTTCAATATTCATCTCTTCCAAATATAACTCCTCCACCATTGGCTTCCACACTCGCACTCGAGCATTTATGAACCAATTGGACACCTACATCCATGTTACACATGATTTCATAAATAATACTTATTTCGTTCATACGATCATTGCTAAACTTTATAATAATAAAGAAGATAGTTTATATAGTCATTTAAAAATGATATATTTTGATTGGTTTCACACAGGATTTCATAAAAATAAAAAAATTATACTGTCATCATTATTTGCATTTAAAAAGATATTATAAAAGATATAAACATCATTGTGTTAAAAATGTAAACATCATCAATCTAATAATTTTACCCTGATTTAATTATAATTCTTTTACAGATTAGGAAAAGAAGAGATTGATCACAAAAATAAAGTAAAGATCTTCCTAGAGATAATATTTTTGGTTCAAAATAAAATTTGCTAGAATTTATAGTTTTTTGTTTTATCCTTAGCTTGATTTATTCTTGAGAGTCTCAGTTGATGGTGTTATATTGTATTTATATAATGAGAAATCTAGCATTAGCAAAGAAAAGTATGTCCAGCTTTCGATAATCAAAATCATTTAGTAAACAATTACATTACTCATACAGAAAATAGTTCTAAACCATTCAGGCTTTTCTCAATGAAGACAAAATCTATAGAGAGACTAATTTGGGTATTTCTAAAATAGTTTCAACTGTATTTGAGTGCATATATATGAAATACATTAAAACTTACCTGACTCTTAGTAAGGCCAGTCTGTTTGGCTAGCATTTCCTTATCCAAATCCCTCGGGTATCTATGCAAACCAAAACAAGACACAACTAATTGAGTAGCATGCAAGTTTAAAGAAAATTAAGTATTGATCCTTCAATAACCTTACTCAATTTCAATTTTCAAGATCATCAGATACATATTTAAAGAAAAAATGAGGATATAAGTAAATGTTGCTTACGGATGTAGAAAATGTTCGAAGAGCCAAGCGCGGAGAACATAAACAGCTTTTTCAGGCAAACCTCTTTGTGGTCTCCAAGCATTTGAATGGTGATGTGACATCTTTCCCAACTGCTTAAGCTGCTCTTCACATTCCTTTTCTCCCAATAACTTGTTTATATGTTTGATTTGCAAACATATGATGTCTTTTACGGCGCGAAACTGCTTTGATATTGTTTGTAAAGCCATTTGTGTGTATGAGTTTGCTGAGCCTAAACCCGCGGCTTGTTCAAATGAGGAGATTATAGTTTGCATTTGGTCGTTATATTGTCTGTATTTCTGTTCAACCTGTAAAATTTATACAGTTCAATTACCAATCTTTGAAAACTTTACTTATCAACAAAATACGTATACAAATATAGTAGTCTTCTACTTCGAATCCTGCTAGGAATTAGGAGCCCCACGGAAAGAATAACAATACTCAACATATGAATTTTGTTTTTCACGGCTTAATATATGAAATGTTGCCTCTTATTTCATGTAAAGCTTATTCTATTTTGAACTTGAGTCCTAGCCTCAACCTCTAAAAAACTAAGTTTCCTACAATTGTATCACTATGGTTGTTTTGTAAATAAAAATTTCTTATATTTTTATGCCATGCGCATAACTTATAGGTGGGGTATGAATGAATTACCTTTTCAACCATGGAGATAAGCTTTGCTTTCTTCATTTGTAACTCTTGCCGACAAGCAGCTAAGTCGGGCTTATGGCGACCATAGATGTCCCCAACTCGATAAATCGCGGTTTTTTTACTCATCCGTTGCTCTTTTTCAGTGCCACGGCTACCGTTTCCAACATTGACAATCTCATTGAGCAATTCTTGAGCAGCTCTCAAGTAGGTCGGAGCCAAACCCTTAAAGACTGAAGAATAATCTCCTTCTTCTATATGATCTACTTCATCTAATTTGCTCACTTGCTGTCGATGTTGTTGCGACCCGAAGGGATTCAAGTTCATCATAAAAAGATCGGAAGAGGGTTCTCCATAGAAGAAAGCAGCCATTCTTATATCACCTCAAATCTATATATTAGGAGAAATTTAAAAGCAACTAAACAAATAAATAGTATAGCTTCCACAAAGCCTATAATTCAATAACAATCTCAAATAATGATATAGATCGATCTAACAATATCTCCAAGAGCATAGGAAAGAAAAAGTAAGGCAGAAATGATGAAATTCAAGAAATTTAATTTACCGTTTTTTTTTATTTATTAAAAATGATGAGCTGCAAATTATAGGTGTGGGTTTCCCATTGTCCTCTGCTTCAATGATCTGTCAACTAGAAAGTCCAAGACGATTTATAATACACACATTTCTGCCCAATAAGTCATCTTCATATATAAACTGTGTTTAGACTTTTCAGAAAAATAGGAAAAATATACTTTCTTCTCCTTTATCTGATTGGACAACTAAACAGTGACACTCACGATTATTTTTCTTGTGCTGAATTTTAAAATTCAATGGTTATTGACTAATCAACAATTATATATTGTTTTTTCTTACGACGATGATGATTTTATCCATCATACATGATGTATGCACAGCATATTACGTATCTATTAATATCCTCACCTATATTTCCCTAATGATAACATAAATTTAAAGTTTCAATCTAAAAATTCACATACATGATACATATTGCTGAAGACAAATATCATTTTCCTTGGGTGTAGAAGTTTCTTTTTGGTTTCCAAAATTGTAATGAAGGGAGGAAAAAAAATTGATGTTGAAGAATGTATGAAAAAAGAGAATTTAAATAAAATATTTTTTTTTCCAGAGTTTTTTCTCGTTGTGCAGCTTGATTTTTATGTCACATATAAATGAGAATAGTCTTCTTTATATAAAATTTTTCGCATTCAATATATGAGAATAGTTAATTGATTAAAAACATTTTAACTGAATATAGTTTAAAAAACAAATCGCCAGATAATGCTAGAATAATGACTTTCACAGGTTAATGACGTTTTTTTCAGGTTATATTTATAACACCTGCAATATATATAGTAGCATTATTTTTAAAACACAAAAATTTGATGAATTTTCTTATTATTTAATACAATAGGAGAATCATCTTTTTGTTTCTATTAACATGAAAACGTATAAAATTATTATTATTTTTACGATACCGATTTTCATTTCATTTGATTCCCTGAAAAGGGTACCATTTGGAAAAATACAAGTTGAGTAGAAGAATCCGATCAGAAGTGAATCCGATCAGAACACCAAGAAAAACAGAGACCACATACGAGTGGAGAAAAATGAGACAAAGCTAAAATGACAAATTAAGAGCAAATTAAGCTAAGCATGAACCAAAAACCCCAAGAACTGATAAAGCAAACAATGCAGAACCGGAAAACCGCTGTTTCCGCTACAAAACGCGGATAGATAAGCTCTAATAGTGGCTCGGAGATAACCTTTGCAACTCACAACCTACACCGAACTAACGCAAAACCACCGGATTTCGGCAAAATCTAACATCTTGGTACCTTTGCCACCCTCAAACAAAGCTTCCGGATCTCGATATCTAACATCTCGGTACCTTTGCCACCCTCAAACAAAGCTTCCAGATCTCGATGCCTAACACCTCGGAATCTCGGCCTCGTCAAGCCACAATCACAAGAACTCGGACCACCTCGAAACCACCTATTCGCCTAACACAATCCACCGCTCCATCTCGAACACATGGGCTTTAACAGAACTGATCCAACTGAATAGCTGAACCGCTCTAAGAACCAATGCACCAAGCCTACTCAAGAACACAAGAAGGAGGGAGTGAAATTGAAACCACCGGCGAACTAAGCCATGTAAAATTAAATAATGTACTAGTGATCTTGTTTTTCTTTGATTCTTATAACTATGGATGATCTGCACTTTTAACATCCGACTAATCCCTGGTGAATATATCTGTCGAGTAATTTACTCACCAAATTTTTTAATAGACCTCAAATATGACACAATTTTGATTAACCAAATAAGAATAATTTAGATAATAATATAACAGTTATAGCTATTATCTTAAACGTAAACAACTTTAAATGAGAGTCACGGGGCACAATACATGTCGCAAATGAATTACAAAATATCAAATTTGTAAACTGTTATTGATTAATATATTCAACCACTCTAATTCTTATTAACGGGAATGTGCATCCAATCAACATCTCAATTTTCCTCTAGACAGGAACTTAGGGTTTATACGATCATGAATCCAAATAACTAAATATTTTTTGTTTTCTTGGTACAATAATTAAATATTTTTTGTTTTCTTGGTACAATAATTAAATATTTTTATGGGATTGCCATAAGCCTTCGATAGTGAAGTTCAACACCACATAATCTTGTTTAAGCTCGACAATATAATGAGAAAGTAGATCTACCAACACAATCTAAGTACAAGCGTAGCTACCATATGTTTATATATTTTGTTTTTTGGTTTTTCATATGTTTTATATTTAAAAGGATCATTGTATCATTTTCATTAATTCTGTTTACCATTTGTGTATAAGTGAAATAAGATTATAATAGATGATTGATTCTTGACAAGTAGAAGATTATAATAGATGGTGTGTTATCTTACCATGTGGTGTATGCACGTTTAATATTCGGCAACGCATACATATGATCCATACATGAATAAATTATTAGTATTATTTCTTGGGTCAACATTTGTTACTAATTATATAGTATTATTGTTACTATCAATATATATACAATGAATCTATGTGTAAAACTAAAGGTATATGAAAAGATAATAGAAGTGGGTCAGCAGAACCATGGAGATAGTTGAAGAACGAGGAAACGTCTACTTCCACTCCACACATCAAAACTGTTTTTTTTTTGTATTATTTAAATAAAATGTAACCACATTAAATTTCGACACGTCACTCTTTTCTTGTTATCTCCAAGAAATTTATATATAACTGTACTGCAATGCAAAATATAAAGTTGTTTTTCCAACCAAAATAAATAAAGTTTTTTTGCCCGACCCTGACTTTTATTTTCAAAATTCCCCATTTACTTTTCTAGTTTGTAAAACATATTTTCTCTTATGTTTTTACATTATGTGGTGAATCGCCTTTTTCTTATTTTTGTTTCATTACTTGTGTTTGAAAGATAATAATGGTACATTGGACACTATACACAAGGTCCACAGCTCCTGAAAATTCGATGTTCGAATTAGGTATCTATCCATGGTAAACAACATTTTGAAATTGTAGTATTTCTAAAAGCTATTCCACTAAATAATATAAAATCGAGAATTTATTCTTAGATTACTCAGTTCGTTTTTTTTTCTTTGGTTTACAACGGAATTTCAATCCCAAACTTATGCAACCTTGAGATTAATGGGATCATAAACAATGATGTTTTAAGAGGTCAAAAAATCTATGTATATATATAAAAAATAATTTACAGTTTGGGAGCCAAATAATCTATATATTAAGTTTTTAAAATTTGGGGGACAAAATGAATGTTTCATATAATATTTCTCAAGATCGGCCCTGATTTCTGTATACCGAAGACGAGAGCTAATAATTAATATCTTCCCAAACAGGTTAAAGTACTAGTGGAAGTGGAGCTGACAGAGGGACCAAACTCAAACACCACTAGATTAAACCACTCATCTACTTGTAACAAACAAAAATATCATTGTTATAGAAAAAGAAATTTAGTGGTGTAACCCTCTCTCTTGTATTTTCTAGAGATGCCATTGTCTAGTTTTACTATTTTTTTCGAATTTATAGATTCTCTTGGGACAGTGTTTGATTTTGCAAGAGAAACATAGCTGCGTTTTTCTTGGTATTTCGCTTAATTATTGTCCGAGCTGTTTATCAATAATTTCTTTGTGTTAGAAATCGTAGTCTAACTCTATTGCAAGTTCATGAATTCTTTTTGTGATCATCTGGATCCAACTTTAGTTACACGTTCTTCTGTTTTTTTTTTTTTTTGAAATGTAATTTAATCAACAGAAAATGCTAATAACAAATTAAATACATAAAAGAACCTATAAATTGTGAGAAATAAAAAGGATAAGAAAACCGATGTCTTCTTTGCTTTGGTTACAATTGGTAGTTTTAGAAGTTATCTCAAACTATACTAAATCATTCTTCTCTCACATTATAGATAATTAGATGATTGCTGGATGCTCATGTGATGCGTGTATTTGTTTTTTTTCTTTTAACTGTGTTTTTCCATTTATTTGTTTTTATTATTGTTTGATTAATTTGTGGTTGTGGTAGAATGATATGGATTGTTTGTTGTTGTACAAGTTACATTAATATGTGATTTTTAATAGAACCCTTATATTCACCTCCTCATGTTATACCCAATCAAAATGTCACCTAATAGCATATTTAAAAATTAAATAAAAATTAAAAATTAAATTAAATTAAACAATAAAAACAACTTTGAAACAAATAAAATCATTATTTTCATGTTTTGAGAAAGTTAACGCCGTTTCTTCATTTATAAATTACCTTTAGCTTTGTTTGATCTGATTGTAAATTATTTTTCTTTTTCAATTCGACATGACGAGCTTTGGAAGAACTCAGAAATGATTTTCAAAGTTGGACTGGAAATATGACACCAAAGGTCAGATAGGTACTCACGCTATATATCTTGTTTTGTCTATTAGTTTTCTCTATACAAAAGTTGATTACGAATCTGTCTTTTGGTTTCAACACCATGGCCATTGGTGAAATTTCATTATTTGTTTGTTTAGTTTTGGAACTGGTAATGAAATTTCACCAATTGCTCTTTCAACCTATAAGACGGTGACTCTTTCAACCTATAATATGGTTTCACCCGCATTACACCCCACTTGTTGCATAGCAAGATCTTACTCCAAATCGAAGTCTCCGTGCCATCGACCATGACAATACAGTAAAGCTCTTACATGTCTATACTAGCGGGCCATTTGGCTACTGTTGCAACCATCTGAAAAGTAATTGGCTGCTCTGCAGGGACGCCATGAGAGCTGCTGAAGATGCAGAGAAGGAGATTCTGAAAGGCATCCCCAAATGTGGCTGTGTCAGCATTCAGCCCTAAATCTAAATCTTTTTTGTAAATAAAAGAAGAAACAGTTTTTAACTTGCTCAAAACGTTAAAATAATGATTTTATTTTTTTTCAAAGTTGCTTTTATTGTTTAATTTAATCTAATTTTCAATTTTTAAATATGATATTATGTGGTATTTTGATTGGGTATAACATGAGGAGGTGAATATAAGGGTTCACCCCCGAGGTATACCCAAGAATTGTTCTTTTTAATATATGTCGTGGTAGCAGAATGAATCTTTCAACAACAACAAAATGTCGTGGTAACAACCAAAAATATTTTCATTTATTTAATTAGTTAAATTAGTTCGGTGCAACTCAAAATTTAGTAGTATTATATAAATCTACTAAAATGCATAGTCTAGTTTTTTTTTAATTATATGTTCAATAAAAATAAATAATTTAGCTATAAAGCATCATTTTTGTTTAATTTTAACAATGTTAGAGTTAAATTTGGAAAATCAAATAACATAGTCTTAAAAAGATATTATAAAAGTAGTTTTTTTTAATCCTTTTTAAAATATCTTTTTTTTTTATCTTTTGTCTCAGAGTAGATTAATTGGCGCTTCGTTTATTTGTTTGAGAACAGTTAGAAACTAATAACTTTTAAGTCTATAAGTGAGTTGACGATTTATATACATGATTAGTCTATTCGATTTTCTTTAAAATTTTGAAGAAAAAAATAAATTATTTTAAAGCACTAAAACAAACTTAAAACAATAGGAAAAGGTAAATATTGAATCCGTTATTTTCGCATCTACTGCCAGATAGTCAACTAAGAATTATCATGTTAGGATTAAATCATATATCTCTAATGATAATGATATAATAGACGAAAAAAGAAAAAAATATTAAGAAAAAGAAAAACAAAGCGACTATATAAAGTAACTTTGGGCTAACTAAAAAGTTTTCATATCATAAAAAAATATTAATATTATTAATTATGAACATTGTTGTTGTTGTCATCGACAAAATACACGGAAACCAATTTGAATCTATACTAGAACTTGACAATGAAAATATTACAATCATTAGGTTGTAAATCCTGATAAATTATTTTACTGATTTATTAGAAAATTCTTATTACAATAAATAAAAATAACTAAGGATTATTTTAATTAAGACATATGCACTTAGATTGGTTCATACCACGCATGCAAATACCAACAGCTCCTTTCTTCCGATTTATCTCACATATTGTCTTACAATCAGCATTACTAACACAATTAGGTTGTTTTAGAATCTCATCTGCCATCACCCCTATTACAATAATACGTTTGAAATAAAGTTCTTAATTTGTGTAATTAATATTGTGACGACCCGATTTTTTTTTTTTTTTTTAACTAACAAACATAAATACTTAGTATTTAAAATGCCCATACATTTAAATACTCTCCAAGTACTTATACAAAAACAACAGTACAATACTAAGCATAGAATACGCAATCCTACAATACAGCAGAAAATACAATACAATACGGTAAAGCAAACAACCTTGGGTCCTAATCATCCTCTCCCTCCGAGCCTTCGATTCCACGATCACACCTTATCTTTACCTGCATCGACAAAAGTGATGCATCAACATTTGGAAACCAAATGCTGAGTGAGATTGATCCTCCCAACAACAGGTATGTGAAAACCCACAAGCAAGGCATACAACCACAATCACAATTCACGCATGAACAAGATTCACCACAAAGGCCCTATCAATTCCTAACATCAACACATGCAAGGCAATCAATAGCAAAACATGTCTAGCACCAAAGCAATTCGACACACACGAAAGCTAACCAGGAGACACACAAGACAACCACACAAGGGCGGCCATCGGTCTAACCTGACCGATGAACCCCATCGGTCTGTCCTGACCGCTGCGACTGTCCTGGCGAATTGTCGGGAAACGCTACCACCAAACTCATCGGTCCATCCTGACCGATGGACCCGACCGCTAGGTCCCAGCGGTCTGTCCTGACCGCTACAAGTATCCTTGCGAAATGCCAGGAACACTGCCGCACGACCCATCGGACTGACCTGACCGATGGACCTAACCGATGAACCCCATCGGTCTGCCCTTACCGCTGCAAGTGTCCTTGCGAAATGCCAGGAACATTGCAACACAACCCATCGGTCTGTCCTGACCGATGGACCTGACTGCTAGGTGCCAGTGGGCACTTCCATCGGTCGGGCATGACCGATGGAACCCACAGAACCACTAAACTTGACTTAGACCCAGCTTAACAAGCACCAAGCACTATAAACAAGCTTCACAATCAATACACAAGCTTAAACACACTAGATTAAGCTTAACAACAAGACCACAAAGCCTCTAAACAACCTAGGCACAACCTTAATGCTTGTCTAAACCCCACAAGCCCCCAAACAAGGCCTAAGCCACCTTTGGTCACAACTCACCTTATAGATGGATGGATCTAGCCTCTATGGACCTCCCACAAGCTTTAGAAGGAACTCTCCTCCACCTCACAAGCCATGTCCAAGCTCAGCCCCAACTCCAAATTTTTTTCCCAAGCTCCACAAGCTCACACACACTTGATTATACTAGAACCAACTCAACCAAGCTCCACCAAGCTCTTCTCTCTTCTTCTCTTCTTTCTAGAACTCTAACAAAGCTCAAAACCTCTCCCAACACCAATAATAGCGTGGCCAAGGGGGAAAAGATGAAGGAAAAGAAAATAATATCTCAAGTTTCGGAAATTGCACTCCAGCCCTTCGGTTTCCCGCTTTTCTACGGAATAACCCCAAACTTCTGAAATGACTTATGATACCCCCGTAACAAATCAAAAAGGAAATTTTAACCCAAACATCACTTCCTCAAGACTTGTCTCAGGTTCATAAACTTGAAAGGACATCTCAATTAATTAACCGATAATTAATTTCTGGGACACGGGCGTTACAATTCTCCCCCACTAACATAGATTCGACCTCGAATCTACGTTACCGTTCATCTCCAATGAACCCAAATCGTCGCAATGATTACTCAAACCTTGGCCAACCCGGCCAACACACACACAGGTACACGCATGTACACACGAGGCCTACAACTAACCTCCACGGTTTCCCACTTAGTCTCTCTATGCTTATGACACCGCAGCATCATATGTACTTATTGCTCATCCCAGGGCTCAAGACACCGCAGCATCTCCGAACTCTAGGCTCTAACATACCCCGCAGGATATCCTCTATACCTCGTAAGGTATAACCCATACCACAAGACCCAAGACACTAGCATCTCGAGTTCGGATATCTCTTGCCACTCTCCTCGGGGCAATATAACCCTCATGAGTCTCCGATATCACATACCTCTCAATTCTAGGCCATATAACCTTTCTGAGTCTCCAATATACTTTTACCCCTCAATTCTGGGCAATATAACCTACGTCTAGGTTATACACCTTACGAATCCACGGTATCGTATATCACTCTTGGTTATATACCCTCCGAATCTACGGTATCTCATATCACTCTAGGCTATACTCCACACGAGTCTGGATACAACGCCAATTACACTCTTAGGCCCGCAGTCCTTCGAGTTAACGGCACTAGAGGTACTAGTCCTCTCACTGAGCAATATGCCACATATCTATAAGCATCTCCGACTGATCTACCTCCCGTGATTCGTGAATCCTCGCAAGGTAACACTGGTATCACCCATATTCCACACCCGGAATATCTGCCGTGCATAACCAACCAAGGCTATAGCACCGGTACCCAACACTACGAGCACCCCATAATCTTTTCCCGATTATGTATCAAGCTTTTAAACTCTCTTAAAAACTTTTCCACGGCACTCGTGCCATTACCAATAAGAACCACCGTCCTATTACTCACATGCTTTAACGCTTTCTAACACTAAAACGAAAGCAATCCAAGACTCGCAAGTCAAATAATAATAAGGAAAACTCACATCTTATTATTAAACATAATAATGTAACATCGTCATACATAACGGCAATTCAAAATGAAATACACATAGCATACAGGCACAAACCGAAACTGGAACCACTCGATGGAACTCAAGCCGCAACCTGCTTCTGGAACCACTTCCGCAACCGCACTCCCATCTGAGCCTCTGGCTCCCAAGTTTCCTCCTGCACCCCATCACAGTCCCACAGAACTCGCATCATCGGAATCTTCTTCCGACGAAGCTCTTTGACCCTCCGCTCGAGAACTCTCAAAGGTCTCACCTCAACGGTCATATTGGGCTGGAGATCTGACAGAATCTCACCCAATACCTCGTCACCCCTATGCAAACACTTATTCAGCATCGACACATGGAAGACCTCATGAAACGTATGCATAATCTCGGGTAACTCCAACCGATACGCTACTGGTCCAACACGCTCTACAATCCGGAACGGCCCCATATACCTCGGACTCAACTTAGTCGCAGTAATGGACCTGTTCGGACCTCTCAGCAAAGCCATCTTGAGATACACTCTATCTCCCACCTCAAACACAAGCTCTTTCCACCTCTTATCGGCATAACTCTTTTGCCAATCCTGGGCCTCTTTCATGTTCAGCTTCAAAACCCAGATCCTCTCCGTGGTTTCCTGAACAAAACTCGCACCCAATGTGCTCCTCTCCCCCACTTGAGTCCAACACAAAGGTGTACGACATGGCCTCCCATACAGAGCCTCGTATGGAGCCATCCCAATACTCGCCTGGTAGCTATTGTTACACGCAAACTCTACCAAGCTCAAGTGATCCACCCAATAACCACCCCAATCCAGCACGCACATCCTCAACAAATCCTCCAGAGTCTGGATGGTCCTCTCGGACTGCCCATCTGTCTGAGGATGATAAGCCGTATTCATGTGCACCCTCGTGCCCATCTCCGTCTGAAACGCATTCCAGAACTCAGATGTGAACTTAAGATCCCGGTCCGAGACAATGCTCATCGGTACTCCATACAGTCTCACAATCTCCTGCACATACTTCCTAGCCAAAACTGCAGACCCATCGGTTTTCTTAATGGCTAGAAAACGTGCACACTTAGTCAATCGATCAACGATGATCCAAATAGCATCCTTGGTTCGAGAAACTGGTTATCCCCCCACGAAATCCATCGTGATCATATCCCACTTCCACTCTGGAATGGGTAAACTCCGCAACAAACCACTCGGAACCTGATGCTCTGCCTTCACTAACTGGCACACGTTGCACGCCGCAACCCAGTTAGCAACATCCTTCTTCATCCCGACCCAATGATAATACCGCTTAAGATCCCAGTACATCTTAGTCGCTCCTGGATGAATCGAAACATACTCGCACGAGCCTCACTCAGGATCTCACACCTCAAATCCTCATCCAAAGGTACGCATACCCTCCCACTCACAAGAATAGTGCCATTCGGAGATATCTGATACTCAGAACCTGATTCTCTCGAAGTCTTAACCAAGCCCTCATCTTTTTCCTGAGCCAGCCGAACTCTGCTCAAAAGATCCGTCTGATTAGCTGCCTCTAAGCCCAATGGTTCCTGAGATACAACACACAAATGCAATGTGCTAATCTCGCTCACCAAAGACTCAACCTCATGCTTCCGAGCCAAAGCCACCCGCTTACGACTCAACGCATCCGCAACCAGATTAGCCTTACCAGGATGGTAAGTTATCTCTACATCATAATCGGCCACTAGCTCCATCCACCGCCTCTACCTCAAATTCAACTCAGGCTGAGTAAAAATGTACTTCAGGCTCTTATGATCTGTGAACACCTACACCTTTTCGCTGTAAAAAAAAGATCTCCAAATCTTTAAAGCGAAAACTACCGCAGCCATCTCAAGATCATGGGTAGGGTAGTTGCACTCATGCTTCCGCAGCTGCCGCGAAGCATAGGCAATAACCTTCCCCCGCTGCATCAACACACAACCAAGACCAACTCCCGACGCATCGGTATACACCACGTAAGGCTCGCCCGGATCAAGCAACGCCAATACTGGAGTACTGGTCAGCAAGGCCTTAGTTTCACAAAACTCTCCTCACACTCCGAGGACCACACGAAAGGAACATCCTTTCCCGTCAGCTTCGTCATAGACTTAGCCAAACTCGCGAAACCCTTAACAAACCGCCGGTAATAACCTGCCAACCCGAGGAAACTCCTAATCTTGGTGGCATTCCTCAGCCTCGGCAAAGCACTAATGGCCCGAACCTTCTCTAGATCCACCGAAACCCCCTCCACCGAGATAACGTGACCTAGAAAACCGATCTCTCGCTGCCAGAAGTTGCACTTGCTCAACTTAGCAAACAACTTCTGTTCTCGCAGCTTCGCAAGAACAACACGAAGATGCACCTCATGCTCCTCCACGCTCTTCGAAAACACCAAGATGTCATCGATAAAGATGATAACAAACTCATCCATATACTCTTGGAAAATGCTGTTCATCAATCTCATAAATGCAGCAGGTGCATTTGTCAACCCAAATGGCATCACCACAAACTCGTAGTGGCCATAACGAGATCTGAAAGCCGTCTTTCGGATATCTACCTCATCGATAGGGATCTGATGATATCCCGACGCCAAGTCAATCTTAGAGAACCAAGTAGCCCCTCTCAACTGATCCAACAACTCGTCAATCCGAGGAAGAGCCTTTTTATTTTCACTGGACTCGGTTAAGTCCTCGGTAGTCAACGCACAACCGAAAACTCTCGTCCTTTTTCTTCACAAACAACATCGGTGCTCCCCACGGTGAAGTACTTGGGCGAATAAACTCTTTACTCAGCAACTCCTCCAGCTGTTTCTTCAGCTCCGCCATCTCTGCTGGAGCCATCCTATAAGGTGCATGGATATCGGTGCCGTCCCTGGTTCCAACTCAATCGTGAAAGGATCCGACCTAGATGGTGGCAACCCTTGCAACGACTGGAACACATCCGGGAACTCCCGAACCACTCGAATATCCCCCACCTTAACCTCTCCAACGTCCTCCGGCAAAGAAATGGTAGCCAAAAACGCCTCACAACCTCTCTCGATCATACGCTCGGCCTGCATAATCGAGATCACGAGACTCCCGGAAGTCGGTCTTACCCCCTGATACACCAACCTCCCCTTGCCTCTGTTGAACTCGACACACCCTCGGTGACAATCCAGACGCGCTCTGAACCCGACTGTGAATCACCAGGAGCTTCACTCCGGCAACCTCCACGAAACCCAAACTCACACCGGGCTCGCTTCGAACATTAGTCTTCTCGGCTAATTTCGGAGTAACGAAGCAATGAGATGCTCCCGTGTCAAACAACACATGACACTCAACACCCCCAACACACAAGGTCCCTGCACATATACATGTGCCTAGAACCTTAACACCCAACAAGCAACCAAAATTCCCCAACACACAGGATTGAACTTAGATAAGTCTAAGAAAAATACCTGTGATCGGCCTGGAACTCGGCTCTCCGGACTCGACGATGGAATACGCTCGAGGCGCCGCTGCCACTGGCCTAGCGGGCTGCACCACTGTAGCCTCACTCTGCCGCAGCTTTGGACACTGAGGTCTAATGTGCCCCGCCTCCTTGCAGTGAAAGCACACCTGAGAATCCACTCATTCCTTCCTAGGGCAGCTCACCACTGTGATCCGTGCTCCCACACCAAGTAACCCGGACCACCTCGGCTACCACTCGGCGCCATCATGCCTTCTCTTCGTCCTTACATCGCCTACCGCTCTGCTGGAACAGATCGCTGGCACAGATCTTGCCTGAAGACTCGGGGTAACCGATACCACCTCATCCTTCAGACCCTCCTCCAGCAACGCCGCAGTCTCAACCAACTCATCAACCGTGCAATAAGACCTAACCATGCAACGGTTCTGCAAGTTAACCCTAAGACCCATCAAGAATCTCTGCACACGGATCGACTCACTCTCAACCGCTCGTCTAACATACGACCCGAGCCGGTTGAACTCCACCTCATACTCGCGTACCGACCGATTCCCCTGAGTCAATCTCGCAAGCCTCGACTCTAACCGGTTGAACGCCTCCTGAGGGAAAAACTTAGAGTTAAACTCCTCCATAAAATCCACCCAAGCCATCTCAGCCTAAACTCTCTGGGCTGCCACACCCCTCCACCAGAGATGCGCATGACCCTCTAGATAATGGACCGCAATGTCCACTTGGTATCCCGCGGGACACCTACTCAAGAGGAAATTCCCCTCTAACCTCCTCAACCACGCATCAGCGTCCTCAGGATTAGCACCTCCAGGGAAAAACCCCGTGCCTATCCTCTGCATCTGCTCCATCATCCTAAAGTAGGATGGAAGCTCCTCAGCAACCACAGCTGCTACCTGAGGCTGAACCTTAACACCCACCGGAGCCACGGGAGCCTGAGCCGGTACCCTCTCCGGTAACCGCTACAACAACACCATCAAGAGATTAGCCAAGCGATCAATAGGAGCCTGAACATTACCCGCTGCCACTCTCGCAGCACCCACTGCTATACCCGCAGGCATACCCGCAGCACCAACTGGAACACCAGCCACTCCAGCACGCATGCCAGACACACCGTCAGACCCCACCTGACTCGCAAGCGAATCCTCGACCCGCTCCTCCACAACACGACCCCGACCATGGCCACGGCCTCTACCACGCCCTCTAGCCATCTGCACTCGCAAGAAACAAAGGTTAAGGACACTAAAACACAATCATCACAATAAAGATAACTTACCATGGAATCGCACAAGGCTCGAAGAGGATGATTCTAAGACCCCATGCAATACCCAACTAACCCTGAGCCACCCAGACTCCTAGAACCGTTTAGGCTCTGATACCAAACTGTGACGACCCGATTTTTTTTTTTTTTTAACTAACAAACATAAATACTTAGTATTTAAAATGCCCATACATTTAAATACTCTCCAAGTACTTATACAAAAACAACAGTACAATACCAAGCATAGAATACGCAATCCTACAATACAGCGGAAAATACAATACAATACGGTAAAGCAAACAACCTTGGGTCCTAATCATCCTCTCCCTCCGAGCCTTCGATTCCACGATCACACCTTATCTTTACCTGCATCGACAAAAGTGATGCATCAACATTTGGAAACCAAATGCTGAGTGAGATTGATCCTCCCAACAACAGGTATGCGAAAACCCACAAGCAAGGCATACAACCACAATCACAATTCACGCATGAACAAGATTCACCACAAAGGCCCTATCAATTCCTAACATCAACACATGCAAGGCAATCAATAGCAAAACATGTCTAGCACCAAAGCAATTCGACACACACAAAAGCTAACCAGGAGACACACAAGACAACCACACAAGGGCGGCCATCGGTCTAATTGCTTTGATTAGACCAGGAGACAACCACACCTGACCGATGCACCTGACCGATGAACCCCATCGGTCTGTCCTGACTGCTGCGACTGTCCTGGTGAATTGCCGGGAAACGCTACCACCAAACTCATCAGTCCATCCTGACCGATGGACCCGACCGCTAGGTCCCAGCGGTCTGTCCTGACCGCTATAAGTATCCTTGCGAAATGCCAGGAACACTGCCACACGACCCATCGGACTGACCTGACCGATGGACCTAACCGATGAACCCCATCGGTCTGCCCTTACCGCTGCAAGTGTCCTTGCGAGATGCCAGGAACATTACAACACAACCCATCGGTCTGTCCTGACCGATGGACCTAACCGCTAGGTGCCAGTGGGCACTTCCATCGGTCGGGCATGACTGATGGAACCCACAGAACCACTAAACTTGACTTAGACCCAGCTTAACAAGCACCAAGCACTATAAACAAGCTTCACAATCAATACACAAGCTTAAACATACTAGATTAAGCTTAACAACAAGACCAAAAAGCCTCTAAGCAACCTAGGCACAACCTCAATGCTTGTCTAAACCCCACAAGCCCCCAAATAAGGCTTAAGCCACCTTTGGTCACAACTCACCTTATAGATGGATGGATCTAGCCTCTATGGACCTCTCACAAGCTTTAGAAGGAACTCTCCTCCACCTCACAAGCCACGTCCAAGCTCAGCCCAAACTCCAAATCTTTTTCCCAAGCTCCACAAGCTCACACACACTTGATTCTACTAGAACCAACTCAACCAAGCTCCACCAAGTTCTTCTCTCTTCTTCTCTTCTTTCTAGAACTCTAACAAAGCTCAAAACCTCTCCCAACACCAATAATGGCGTGGCCAAGGTGGAGAAGATGAAGGAAAAGAAAATAATATCTCAAGTTTTGGAAATTGCACTCCAGCCCTTCGGTTTTCCGCTTCTCTACGGAATAACCCCAAACTTCTGAAACGACTTATGACACCCCTGTAACAAATCAAAAAGGACATTTTAACCCAAACATCACTTCCTCAAGACTTGTCTCAGGTTCATAAACTCGAAAGGACATCTCAATTAATTAACCGATAATTAATTTCCGGGACACGGGCGTTACAAATATGTTACCAAAATGCATTTAAATTAATTTTTCTACAACTCATCCAGACATAAGTTTAGAATTAAGCGTGTCTAGGATAGAACGACTGAAGGATGGATGACTGACTCGGAAGTGATTTTTAAGTACTATTTAAGTGAGGATAAAATTGTTGGACTTTTGCAAAACCAAGTCAATTCCCCATTAATAATATATTGTTTACTTTGGTCCAACTAACCAAGTCTGCACAATTATTTTTTTACTCTTACCCAAAATGTCTAATATGAATTGGAGTTGTCCTTGACTTATATATTAGATCCATATTTGTCAATATTTTGATGTGAGATTTTGGTTGATGTCCCAACAATCCTTACCTCAAACCAAGGATCACGAATTTTTGCTTCTCCTTCAGTGAAACCTTAAGACCTATATACATGCATTGCTTAATTGTGAAGTCATATTGAGGGCTACTCCCACACCGAACATACACTTCACACCGAACATACACCACACACCACTTCTTAGATTAACTTTTTGGAATTGGCTAGCTCTGATACCAATTTTTGAGTTTATGCAAGTTTAAATAAATTCTCTTATTAGTACGATATTGTTTGCTTTGAACCAAAGAACCAAGTCAACATGAGTTTTTTTTGGACTCTTTCTCAAAAGGTCTTGTACTAACTTGAGTTGTACTTGACTTATGTATCATAATTATTTTCTAATTTTTTGTTTTGGAACATTGGTTTATATCCCAACAATTCTCTCCTCAAACCAAGAACAAAAATCTTAGTCTCCCCTCGAGGGACACCGTAGCACACTACTTTGTAGGTCCACCTTTCTGAATCTACCTTGGATCGCATTTTGTCAACCCAAATAATGTAAAAAAATGATTTAAGATGTTGATTGTAATAAATAGCAAGAGAAATGTTGAGCTCAAATTTTTTCTCTATTCAATGTGAGAATAATTATTCAGTTAGGTGGACTGAGACTGTACATGACTAACATGAGAGACCCTTTCGTGTCGGTCGGTTCCGAGTTTTGGGCACATTCATCGCCGTTCAATTTATATCTTTCACACTGTGATAATATTAGTTATCCTTTTTAGATCACTTAAGTATAAAGCGTTTCTGTTAACAAAAAAAAGAGAGTATATAATGCGTCATTACTATTTACATTCATGGATTTGTGTCAGTTGCTAATTCGTTTATTGTGTGTAAAGGGAAAAACAATCAATAGAAAGACAATGCGTACAAACTTTGGAAAAAGTGTTGTAAAAGTTTGGCTATGGATGAAGGAAAAAATTTGTAACTCAAAAATGAATCTAAAAAGATAGAATGTTTAAACTGAAACCAAAACTAGATTATTTTTCCAAGTCTCTTGAATTTATTATTGTACAAATCATATCCATTGAACCAAATTTTCAGCAAAAAGAAAATAGTGAATTTTCAGACTATTTTAATATTTTTTATATATTTTAATAATTTATTGCAATTTGTTTTTTTTGCTAATAAGAAAATTTTAAACACTGATCTTTCTGACATAGTTTGGATCGACAAAACTCGATCTATAGTCAAATACCTATTTTGCAAGAAAACCCGATCTACTGAAATCAAATTCTAGTGGAAAAACCGTTGAGATTAACCGTGAACCACTTAATTAAATAACTGTTAACTAAATGACTTATAATTAATGTGAGAAGTAATGTTTAATAATATGTGTGGCTGGTCCACAAAATATAGCACTTAAAACTCAAATTTGGATCCGATAACTTTGAAGAAAGTATTTTGTTGATTATATCACAAGGCCAGTGA
>CM051376.1:12427689-12452689 GCA_028015245.1 Cardamine occulta | reverse complement strand
AACAAAATTAATATAGATGGGATATTAAGGAGGTGACTTAGAGATTCCATTTCCACTGAGTTCTTGAAAAAGTGTGGGCAGCATGAATTCATCTTAAGCCCTGCTGGAATCAGAGGATGACAACTGTATTGTTTACTTTGGAAAAACCATCATAACTGATCATCTATCATCATTAAAACGCTAAATTGAGTTATAAAGTAATTGAAGATAAAACTACTTAATGCCATTAGAGCGACGTAAAATATAAAGTAAAAAGAAGAGTAGGTCAGAAAAAGTATAGTCATCTCGTGTGCAATACATTATCATGCAACTTCTAATCTTAGATAGCCATTATGGAAACAATTCATTACTTTGTCATATTATAAGAACCTTTTTCTTATTGACTTATCGTTACTAAATGATGTTTAGTGCATCGAACAAAACTTTTTTTTTGGGGGGTAATATCAACTATCGCGAATCAATTTTTTGTTATTTATTACATAATATATTACTACTATTAGTGTATACGATGTTCTAAACCGCGGTTTAGGTGACTATTTAATCGCCGATTAGGCATTTAGCGATGGAGAGCCGCTGGAATTTCATCAAATTGGAAAACAAATCAGATTTAAAAAAAAAAAACATTTTTGGGTTTATAGTTAGAAAATTAGTTTTTCTTTCTAGATATATTATACTAACGCGAAACATACACAAATAGCAAGTTAAATCTGTAAAATGGCGAAAAATGAACGGTGAGAATTAGGATTGTAGTCATTGGTGGATCCAGAAATTAATTTTACCCGGAGTAACAATATTAAATTATAAAAATATATTAAATTAAAGAACATGTTAAAACATCATAATACCTAACAAAAATATCCTAAGTTTTGAGAGAAACAAAAAAAAACTACTACTAAACGGAAACAAAATTTCTAAAATAAAAAAAACATGAAGAAACAAAAAAAAATCTAAAACAGTGGAACTAAATTAAATTCTCCTAAGTAGAAACTAATTAATACCTGAACAAAAGAATTCGTGTTTGATAAAAGCGGATAAATATCAAAATTTGACTAAAATCTAACACAGAAAGCGAAAGAGAAAAAATCAAAAAGATGATATTTAAAGTTGAGGTCTGATTTGGTAAAACATAAAGAAAAAGAGTCAAATTTTAGTTAAGTAAAAGCTAAAAAAAACTTTCTAAATCATTTAGAGTATTTAGTCAATTCTTCCAAATTAACAAAAGAGATTTTACTTGTTTTCATTAGTTAAAAAAAAATGTGCTTGTACACACAAATACATAAAAATAAATTGGGGTTTATATATTATATTTGTTGTATTGATGAAAATGTATATGAAAAGCATAAGTAATGGGGGCAATAAATAATATATCAACATGGGCATAATTAAAAAACTCTCAATGGCGATAACTACAATTCATGGATCATTACTATGCAAACAAGTCTAGAAGCTAAGAAGAAGATCAGTTTTGTTGATGGATCTCTTCCTAGACCTTTTGAAACTGATCCTTTGTACAAGATATTGATTCGTTGCAACAGTATGTATGGTCAAAGCATGGATTCTCAATGTGTTTTCAGAGCAAATCTATGACAGTATCCTTTATATACAAGATGCGACATTGAGAAACTGATTCTCAATGTCGTTGTTCTCAAGTTATGAAGCTTTTGGATGATCATGAGACAACAAGAGTTACTCAGTTTCTTATGGGACTTAGTGATGAGTTTACAAATATCAGAGGTCAAATTCTGAATATGAAACCTAGACCAAGTCTTTCTAATATGTACACAACATGCTAGAGTCAGATGAGTCTCAAAGACAAAGAACCATTTACAATCCAAATCCATCTGCATTTTATGAAGAGATAATGATGTATATTAGACAGATAATGATGTAATCCTATATTCTGGGCTTTGTGTATATCTCTAACGTTGTATAAATACGTGAGGTTATCTCACATATCATAACACACAAAATTCTGATCTTTACATGGAATCAGAGCTAACCTAAAATATTCGATGCAATTTTTTTTCTCTGTTTTTTTTCTAAACCTGTGTCACTCGATTTTCTTTTAATCAAACAAAATCATGAGTGATCACGAATCTGCCCCAGAAACTGTTGATACAACAGCAGCCACCATCGAGAAGCTCATCTCGCCTTACTACCTGCACCCGTCGGACAGTACGGGACATGTCCAGACGCCAATCCTTCTCAACGGCTTCAATTACGAACGATGGGCGAAGCTGATGACAAATTCACTTCGTACCAAACGAAAATTAGGATTTATTGATGGATCCCTTAAACGACCGTCCTCTGATTCTGACGATGCAGAGAAGTGGGACATGGTCAATGCTATGATCATCGGATGGATTTACAGTAGCGTGGAACCAAAGCTACGACCTTCTATATCTCTAGTCAACAGCGCAAAAGCGATGTGGGCAAGCCTTCAACGAAGATTCTCCGTAAGTGACGACACTCGGGTTCACCAGCTCCTTGCCGACATCACCACGTGCAAGCAAGAGGGTGATACTGTCGAGATCTTCTTTGGAAAATTGAAAGTCATGTGGGATGATCTTGCCGACTTGAATACCGTTTTCACATGCTGTTGCGGTACCGATGAGTATGACTTCATGGTGAAGTATGAAAAAGCGCAAGAAAAAATAAGAGTTCATCAATTTCTCATGGGTTTGGATAACTCACGGTTCGGTACAACACGATCGAATCTCTTAAGTCGTCAGACAGATTTGTCGTTGGATATTGTTTACTCACAGATTATTCAAGAGGAAAGACACTTAAACGCGATGCGTGGAATTGAAGAAAAGACACCATTGATTGGATTCTCAGCAACATATTCGCCGTCTCTGCCTCGTTTCACACCAACTCCTCCACAACGAACCACACAAGGTCCTTCGACGTGTGCTCATTGCGGTAAATCAGGCCACGATACCACAAATTGCTTTCAGATCATTGGATTTCCCAAATGGTGGACTGAGAAGAATAAGTCTTCGGGCGGCCGAGGAGCTGGTCGTGGACGCGGTACCCCTAGACGAGGATGGGGCGGTCGTGGCTCTGGATTTAGGGCCTATAACGCTGTTGTCGGTGATGCTGCATCAACAACTGAGACACACCCATCAGGCATTCCAAATTTCTCTAACGATCAATGGGCATCCTTGGCTAATTTCTTGAACAACCAGAAACATAACTCATCTGACAAGCTGTCTGGTAAGAGAGACAATCTTTTCTTATTTGGTCATAACTCACGTTTTGATATAATAATTGACTCCGGGGCCTCTCATCACATGACGGGTGATGAGAATCTTCTTACCAACGTTGTCACAATTGCCGCATGTCCCATAACTTTGCCCAACGGACAGCTCACTTGGGCAACCAAGCATGGTAGCTTGCATCTTGGAACTCGCTTTGTGCTCCCTCACGTGTTTTACGCACCACAAATGACTATCACATTGATATCTGTGTCACAGTTATTGCGAGAAGTTGCTGAATTTGTTCTCTTTACTAAGAAGTTTTGTGTGATACAGGACCTTGCTTCGAGGACTTTGATTGGTGCGGGTAAAGAACGGGATGGGGTCTACCACTACGCCGGTGAGATTAAGGTTCAAGCTGGCCATGCTAAAAGACTTGATACACGGGAATTGTGGCATCGTCGTCTCGGACACCCTTCTTCTAAAGTGCTTTCGGTTTTATCTAGTTGTTTTGGTTTTTCTAATAATTCAACGGAGTTTGAAAAGTCTTGTGACATTTGTGTACGGGCCAAACAAACCTGAGATGTGTTTTCCCGGAGTTCTAATAAAGCTAATGGATGTTTTTCCCTAATACATTGTGATTTGTGGGGTCCCTATCAAACACCGTCTTCTAGCGGAGCTCGATATTTTCTTACTATTGTGGATGATTTTTCGAGAGCGGTTTGGACGATACTGCTCCTCGAGAAAAAGGAAGCACCGACGGTTTTGAAGAATTTCTTTGTTTTCGTTGAAAGACAATTTAACAAGCGGATTCAAATTGTACGAAGTGATAACGGTGGTGAATTCATCAGTCTTAGATCTTTTTCGCTGCTAATGGAGTTGTTCATCAAACATCTTGTGTCGAAACACCCCAGCAAAATGGACGTGTGGAGAGAAAGCATCGACATATTCTGAATATGGCCCGTGCTTTACTATTTCAAGCAAATTTACCAACTCGGTTTTGGGGAAAAAGTGTTCTAGCCGCTACTTACTTGATTAATAGAACACCAACCCCAATTCTAGACAACAAGACGCCATATGAACTGTTGTGTGGCTCGGCTCCCGAATACGACAATCTTCGCATTTTCGGAGTTTTGTGTTTTGTTCGACGAATATCCAGAGGGAAGGATAAATTTCAAGATCGTAGTATCCGGTGTATTTTTCTCGGCTATCCAGTAGGAAGGAAAGGCTGGTTAGTTTATGATTTGGAGAAAGAAGTCTCATTTGTCTCTCGTGACATGATCTTCAATGAGAATGGATTTCCGTTCCAACATCCCGCGGAGAACACATCCCCTCCATTACCCCAACCCGATGCGTTACATCCCGCAGTATTTGATGAAGAAATGCCTCCTCCACCTACACCGGTTTCTCAGCCAGGGGGAGTTACCCCAGATATCACAGAAACAACGGCTCCGATATTAGAAGAACTTGGCGTCGGAAAACGCAAGAAGACTCGATTAGTTCGGCTTGAACCTTATATCACCTACTCTGCGCGTAAAACAGACCCTCCTTCTGATCTTACCAATGCAACATCTGAGTCCTCAGGTAAGTCTTCTTATCCCTTGGATGCGTATGTCTCTGATCATCGTCTGTCTTCGCCTCTTCAAGCTTTTCACTCAATTATTGCCTCAAATAAAGATCTTGTACATTTTAAAGATGCAGTTGGGATTGATATATGGGACAATGCTATGACAGACGAAGTTGTTGCTCTTGAGGTCAACGACACATGGGACATCACTCAGCTTCCTCCCGGAAAGGTCGCCCTTGGATGTAAATGGGTATATCGGACAAAATACAACTCCGACGGTACCGTTGAAAGATACAAAGCCCGCCTGGTTGTTTTGGGAAATCTTCAAGTTGCTGGGATGGATTATAATGAAACATTCGCTCCTGTTGTTAAAATGACAACCGTTAGAATTCTTTTCAAGGTTTCCGCTGCTAAGAATTTTGAGCTTTATCAGATGGATGTACACAACGCTTTCCTTCATGGAGACTTAGACGAGGAGGTATACATGAAATTACCGCCAGGATTCATGGCTACATCGGCAAATCAAGTTTGTCGTCTAAAGAAATCTCTCTATGGACTTCGTCAAGCCCCACGGTGTTGGTTTGCAAAACTTTCTACTGCGGTCAAGGAGTTTGGTTTTAAGCAAAATAAATCTGATTATTCATTATTCACTCTACGTAAAGGTACATCTACTCTTTATGTTCTCGTCTATGTTGATGATCTCATTATTGGAGGAGATAATCCGGAGCTTGTGTCCAGTTTCAAGTCGTATCTTAACCGGACATTTCGTATGAAAGATTTGGGCGTGGCAAGGTACTTCCTTGGTATCGAGGTATCTCGAAGTGCCGCTGGTATTTATTTATCTCAAAAGAAGTACTCACTTAACCTCATCAGCGAATATAGTCCCGATGTTAATGCAGAGTTTGGTTCTTTTGGAGCCCGGCCAATGGATACTCCTATTGAACAAAATCATTGTTTGGCTCGTGATGCAAGCACACCCATACCGGAACCACATGTCTATCGCCGTCTTGTCGGTCGTCTTGTATATCTAGCTGTTACGAAACCAGAACTGAGCTATGCTGTTCATACCTTGGCTCAATTCATGAAAGAACCCCGGCATAACGACTGGCATGCAGTATTTAGGGTTGTTCGTTATCTAAAGAAATCTCCTGGACAAGGCATTTTATTAAGTGCTAACAATGATCTTACAATCTCTGCTTATTGTGACTCAGATTGGGGCGCATGTCCCCTTACTCGACGGTCTTTAACAGGTTACATCATGCGCCTAGGTGAATCAATTGTTTCATGGAAGATAAAGAAACAACAAACGGTCTCGCGCTCATCCGCAGAGGCGGAATATCGCGCCATGGCATTGGCTTATCAAGAAATTTTGTGGATGAAGGAACTCTTGGCATCATTGGACATTCATCACACTAAACCCATATCACTTTTCTGCGACAGTCAGGTGGCAATTCACATCGCAGCCAATCCCGTGTTGCACGAAAGAACGAAGCATGTCGAAGCAGATTGTCATTTTATTCGAGACGGTGTGCAAGACGGAATTATAGCCACAAAGCACGTCAGGACAACGGAACAGGTGGCTGATATTTTAACTAAAGCTCTCGGACGTCACCAATTCTCGTATCTAATGGGCAAGATGGGCGTCAGAGACCTATACGCTCCATCTTGAGGGGGAGTATGAAGAGATAATGATGTATATTAGACAGATAATGATGTAATCCTATATTCTGGGCTTTGTGTATATCTCTAACGTTGTATAAATACGTGAGGTTATCTCACATATCATAACACACAGAATTCTGATCTTTACACATTTCAGATCAAGACTGAGATTAACAACTCTTATCAGCAACAGCGATTTTAAAAATCACGACATGTTAGTTCTCATTGCGATTTATTTGGTCATTTGGTTGATAAATGTTACAAAGTGCATGAATATCCTCCTGGCTGGAAACCTAAAAGCCAAAGACAAAATCAGAATCAACGTTTTATTTCATCTCCATCGGCTGATTTGGCCTTGACAGATAAATGTTACTGAAACTGATATGGATGTTGCTCTTTCTAAACATCAAATTCAGCATCTAGTTGCATATCTTAGTTCAAAGCTTCAGCCTCAAACAACTACTTCTAATGCAACTAGAACTGAATTACCAACATATGGGGCTGGTCCAAACACTAAACCCACAATATGTCAGATTTTTGATACATTCTTTCCCTCCATATTCTGTTCATTCTCCAAAGAAAATCATTCGTATTATTATTCTCTTTCTGATGATGTTTTGAACATAAATACATGGGTTATTGATACTGGTGCCACACACCATGTTACTTATGATAAGAATTTGTTTCAACACATGATACAACAGTCAAATTACCTACTGGTTTTAGTGTGAAACTTGAAGGTTTAGGTACCATTAAACTCAGTAACAGACTTGTGCTTCACAATATTCTGTATATACCTCAGTTTAAGTTCCATTTACTAAGTGTGAGTTCATCAACCAAGCAGATTCAGTGTGGTTTTTGGTTTGACTCGTATGGTTGTGAAATTCAGGATCTTACAAGAGCATTGATGACTGGGAAAGGTAGATTGATTAACAATTTGTATTTCCTTGACCTGCAGTGTCAGTCACCTGAATACATGTCACCTACAGCATGCATCACTATGAAGGATGATTCACAACCATGGTATCATAGATTGGGTCATCCATCTCATCAAAAGCTTCAGTCTATTTCTTATCTGTTGTCTATTTCAAATTTAACAAATAAGACTCCAGACCAAAACCCTTGTAAGGTCTGTCATTTGGCTAAACATAAGCATTTGCCTTTTGTAACTTGGAATAATAAGACTAATAAAGCTTTTGATTTGATCCATATGGATACATGGGTCCATTTGTTGTACCTTCTTATGATGGTTACAAGTATTTTTTATACCATTGTGGATGATCATTCAAGAGCAACATGGATTTATCTTCTCATAAACAAAGCAGAAGCTGTTATAGTGATTCCTAGTTTTGTTTCAGTGATTGAAAATTAGTATGATACAAAGATCAAAGGTGTACATTCAGATAATGCTCATGAGTTAAATTTTATACAATTTTATAAGGATAAAGGAATCTTGGCATATCATTCTTTCCCCGAAACACCTCAACGAAACTCGGTTGTAGAACGGAAACACTAATTAACATCTCTTGAATGTGGCTAGAGCTCTTATGTTTCAGTCTCAAATGCCAATTGAATATTGGAGTGATTGTGTATTGACTGCAGTTTTTCTCATTACCATTTGAGATTTTGACAAAGAATTAGCCTGATTATAAAGCTCTAAAGACTTTTGGTTGTTTATCATATGCTTCAACACCATCTCAGAAAAGACATAAATTTGCTCTAACAGCAAGAGCTTGTGTTTTTTTGGGTTATCCCACATGTCACAAAGGTTACAAACTTCTGGATATTGAGACAAATGACGTTTTCATATCAAGACATGTGGTCTTCCATGAAGAGTTGTTTCCTTTGGGAAATGAAGATATGTCTCATAAGATGCAGGATTTATTTCCTCATGTCTCTGAAGAAACAGTTGTTTCACAATCAGAACAAACTGATAACTCTGCAGTGGTTGAAGATTATGTGTATTAGTGATAAACATTAGCATAGTTCCTCGAATAAGGAGACAGTTGAAGAAGTTATTGATGATTCTGCAGTAGTTTAAGATTCTGCAGAGGATCTTGTGAATGATTATGCAAGAGTTTGAGCCTACAACCTATACTGAAGCAAAGAAGCACATTGTCTGGACTAATGCAATTGGAGAAGAGTTGACAAATACTTGGTCTATATGTTCTCTACCTCTGGAGCTTATAATCTAATAAGATTATTATTTTCTCAACTCACTCAATTTGGAATATTTTAATTTAATTAAAATTTATATTTGCTGAATTTGCTTAATTTTACATTTGAAATTAAAAACATGAATAATTGTGAAAAAACAGTAAATCTAAAACATATGGAATTATGTTTAAAATATGGAATGAAATATTTTATTGATTAGAAACAAAATCTTAATTAAACTAATAAAATCTTTTAGTTAAAATATCCAAGACAAGTGCATGCATTGGCTTATTTTTTTCTGGTTAAAGAAGCATGCATGAACGTTACAAAAAGATAAGGGTGGCAATTAGACACGTTGCAGCATACTTATGATTAGGGTTACAAGTACATACTTAAGAACCTCTAGAGAAGTATGAGCAGCCACCCCATGAGGTAAATTAGATAGCTGGGATTTGCTGGGGAGAGTGAACCGGTGGTTTCAACTACTTTGAGATTTACTTCCGTCGATCAAGATTGTTGCCAACTCCGCCATTGCTGAATCCTTTTGTTTCACCCTCAAGGTGGTTTCATCGTATTCTCCGGTTCGAATTTCAAGTTTTCCATTCAAGATGTTCCATCGGAAGCTGGAATTGTAAGTTTAAATTCCTGTTTAGTGTAGATGATTTCCAGTTTGAATGGAACGTTTTATGCTGTTTATGTTTTCCCTTTAGGTTCGAGGTTCAAATCCTGAAAGTGAGATTGAGAAATTAAGGGCAACGATGGTGAAGAGCTTCCAAAAAATGGATAAAGAAATTAGCCACCGACACTGCAACTTAGTTTTTAATGGTGCAAGTCATCTCAGTTCGACGCCGTCGGATCCACCAATGATGTCTCTGTGGTAACGCCTGAGAAGATCATTGTCTCAACCTGTAGTGAATCTTGTGCCGTAACGGTGTAGCATCCCTCTCTCTGTAGATTGTTAACAAGGTAGTTAGTTAATACAGACTATATCTAATTGGTTAGTATTAACCAAGGAAATGGGATTTGAAGAAGATCTCTTCTAAGAGTTTGAGGAGAAAATGACAAGTAGCAAAGTAATGTCTGTGGAGATCGAAGATGCCTAGGAGTTGAAACCAGTTGAAACGAGTTGATAATTGTTTGCCATGCCCTTATACAAAAAAGTTTTCTTTTCTTTTCTGTGCTCACTTAGTTTTTTAGGTACTCATATACAAGTTTTCTTAGACAAATTCCCTTATTGCTCTTTACCTAATATGGGTTCCAATATTCCTGGATGGCAACTTGAATTTAAATTTATTCAAATAGCATTTTCAAAAAGCAAGTTAGATAATTATTATTAGAATGCAGGAGTATATTTGTTTTATTCAAGTGTCATTTTCTAACCTTTGAGCATGATAACGTTTTCAGAAAATTCTAAAACTCCGTAGGATTTTTTCTCCTTATAAATCAGTAAATCTTACCCTCATTCTCATGTGAACATCAGATATGCTTGAATTGATTACTTAAAACTTTAAAGACATCATTTAAAGGTCTTAGAACCAAAAAAAACAAAAATAATTGCCTCATACAAAGACCTTTTTTGTTTTTTTGGCAATTGTTTTTGTTTTTGGCAATTGTTTTGTTTTGATAAAGAGTACCAGCATGACAAGTACATGATTTTAATTTTGTTTTCTCCCAGCTGGATTTGCATATATCTGCATCATAGCCAAAAAACACCAATTCATTAGCAATGATTTGCAATTTTGATTTGTCTTCCAGATAATACATATTTTCATTTCATGATTTTTAGAAGAGTCTAACCGACACTCATGATACCAAAGCGGAAAACTGTTGGATTTTTTTTATAAGAAAACAAAACTTTTCTTTGTAAAAGATATCTTGTATTTTTTGGGACTAAATTCCAATTGATTTTTGATTAATTAGCAAACAAAATAAAACCTAAAATCCAACAATTAATAATTATATGTAAACCATATTCACTGAAGACTCTAGCAGAAAATAAAATAGATATAAACCCAGAAAATAAAAAAGAATGAAGGACGTCAAAAATAGTTACCATATAAACATAAACTAAAAGAAGCCCAAAAAGAACTTTAAAAGTTCTTTTTAACCAGAAATCATGCTTTAAAAGTTCTTTTTTGGGTTTCTTTTAGTTTATGTTTATATGGTAACTATTTTTGACGTCCTTCATTTTCTTATCCATATAATCTACAATTTATCTCTCTTGTCCTCCTTAACAAATCTAGCTACATATTCTATTTGTTAGTAGTGAGTGGAGACCAAAAAATCTTTTAGTTTATCTGGTTAACTATTTTTTACATCCTTCATTTTCTTATCCATATAATTTAAGGTTTAGTTCACTCGTCTTCCTCAACAAATCTAGAGCAGCAGTGATTAATAGTGAAGGTACTTATATCATAACTCTTCTCATTATTCTCTTTTTTTTTCTTTTCTGGGTTTATATCTTTTTTCTGCTAGGGTCTTAAGTGAATATGGTTAATAGATAATTATTAATTGTTTGTTTTTAGGTTTCAATTGTTTGCTAATTAATCTAAAATCAATTGGAAGTTAGTCCCAAAAAATACAAGATATCTTTTTCAAAGAAAATTTTTTGTTTTCTTATAAAGAAAATAATCCAACAGTTTCCGATTTGGTATCATGAGTGTCAATTAGTTTTTTCATGATTTTTCCGCAAAAAAACTTGATTTCACGATTTTGACAAAAATACAAGTTCAAGATTTTGCAGTTTTGGCAGGAAAACAACATTTTGTGATTTTTTGGATTTTAATTTATGTTTTTACTAGAATTTAACCTGATGTACACCAAAATCAATTTATAAATCTTTAGAATAATAATTTAAAAATTAAAATCAACATTGTTAAAATTAAGATTAAAATATGATTAGATTTAAGTATGGATATTTTAGTCATGTTCTTAGTATAAACATCTAGATGGAGATGTAGATTTACAAAAACTAACCAAACAAACAAAAGTTCATTGAGATGGATCATCCAGATGAATAACCCTAAATAGAAACGAACAATATTCAGATGGATTATACAGATGAAGTATTTGGATGGATCATTTGGATGGAAATGGTAGATGAGCAAATGAACGGGGCATATGTTATAAAATATATACATGAAAAACAAATTAAACCATATTTTATATTTTATTTATGTTTTGCTTATTTTTTTGTTTATTGTCACTCTGGATGATCTTTCTTTGGACAATCTCTGAAAGTAGGATGTGTTCGTACTTGTGATCATCCTCTCGAGACACATCACCCGCTTCATCGTCAGAGCCCTTGTGCTCTTACTCACCACGGTATTTAGATCACATAACCTTTGGGTGTATGCTCTGCACGGTGTTCAGTGGGGTGCTCGATTTTTGACCACATGGGCCATCATTTTCCTTCTCCTCCTTTTTTTTTGTTTTCAAATGTTCCAAAACTCTTTCAACCACACTATTCATTTCACCTCAACAACAGTTTACCCCAATAAAAACATTTTTACTTCACTAAAGAAAATATCCCTAAAAGGAAACACAAATTATCAACATATCACCATTCACACCATTTTCCACTCAAATCTCAAAGTTCTTCATCAAACATTTCAGAAACCACTTCATGATGTCTTCTTCTTCTTCTCAAGGTATGTGTATGTAGTTTTGATTAGTTTGGGATGTATGTAGTTTCTTTAGTTTTGGTTAGTTTCGGATGTATGTAGTTTCTTTTAGTTTTGGTTAGTTATTGTATGTTTGTTGTTTTACTTTTGAACACTCTCATTCTCTGCAACATAATTGGTCTGAAGTTGCTCTCATTTTGAGAAATTAAACTATATGTATCAATATATGTATATTTGTATCACTATATATATTACTTATATGATAATATATGTTGTATATGTTGATTTCTCAGTATGAAACTCTATATATGTATGTTCTCATGTACATTATAATAAAATAAATTTATGATCACTTTGAAACCCATTATCAAACTGGTATTGTTTGGTTATAACAAATTGAACCATGTGTTTTTTTTTTGCTTAAATTTTGCTTAAATTTTAATAAGAATACATAGATCAACTTGTTTAATTTTTCTAGTCTTAATTTTTGCAGTTTCCTTAGTTTTTAGAGACTTAGAAACTTATTTAGGTTGTGTAGGCTTAATTTCTTGCATGTTCTTAAAACTCATGTTATTGTATGGATTTTTGGTGTAACTTGTAGCAATTGATATTGAGATCACCGAAGTTCCCATACCTACGGTCATTGTGTGGATGTTCCTGCCGCTAATGAGACACCCGCAACAACACCGCCTATATTCGTAAAGGCCAGGAAAATTTTATTAAATCTAATTTTAAACTTTAGTTTCGTTTCTCATTTAGAATTAATTTCAAGTTAAAATTTTAAATAATTGGCTAATGAGAAACAAGGAAATAAGTTCCTGCGGTTTTAACACATAATCATTTCACATTGGAGGTTAGACTTGTATGATACTTTTATCAGTTCTCTAAGATTTAACTATTAGTTGGTACACCTACTCTTCTGCTTGTTGTGAACATCATTTTGTTTTCTCTCTTTGTTCCTAGCTGATATATCTTAGAGAAGGAAAGTAAACTATTATTTTGTGTTCTTACACCAAATTGTTTCACCAGAGAGCTGCTTATTCTTTCATCCACACACTGAAGTTCACCTACTTATGCAGGCCATTCCAAATTGTTATCTTTGTTTTGTTATACAATTCTTCTAGGTTCACTAGGGGAAACACTTCCACATGCCAATGAAAAATCTTCACCACTCGTTTATTTCTGCTTTGCCATGTTTTGTCTTGAGACCAAAATTGTGGATTTTGTTGCATCGTAGCTGTTATTGTAGTAATCTTGAAATTTCCTTGTTTCTCATTATCAATAAGCGATATTTAAACTTTTATTTTAGAATTTTAGTTTTGTTAGGGAAGTATGACTTAAAATATTATATTAGGATAAAGGATATTTTAGGTTTGTAATTTAAATTGTAGCTTTGCAAATACATAGACATAGATTTGAAAAAATACCTCATTATATCCCAAATATAACTCAGGATTGATATCTCAAACTCGTGTATAACTCAGTAATGGTACATAGACAAAAAGACCTGTAATAAGTCGTATATTTAATGAGCTTTTTAGTACTTTAAACCCTATTATGTATCTCAGTGTCTCACTGAACAATCTCTATACTATTAAAAGATAAATACTACAATTTCTATATCCAAACACTATTTAAAGAGAATTAAAAGAGATAGTTTTATCATTGCATCCAAACACTATTTACCATTAAATATTAAATAATTAAATTAAATAATCAGCTACAAATCAGGATCATAAAAAAAGTGATCTTTAGTTTTATCATTGCATCCAAATACTATTTATCATTAAATATTAAATGATTAAATTAAATAATAAGTTACAAATCAGGATCATATAAAAAAGTTAATCTTTTATTAACAAGTAAAATTACCTTATTTAAAAAAGTCTATTACGACTCATATCAATCCAACGCTTTTTAATACTTAGAGTCATTTTTAATACTAAACATAATCGACACACGATCTCTTCCTCGAACTGTAAGTCCAAGCTTATTTATTTCTTTTTTTAATTTTTCTTTTATTGTCTATTACAGTTTGATTTTGTTTTTTCTTTCGAGGTAACTACCGTTGTTGTAATGATCGTGTGTAAATTTTCAGTTTAAGATAGCTCTGTAAATTTTCCTCAAGAAGTATTTGTTTTTAATGTGTAACATTCTTCGATCCCAAGAAATTTATATGTATCATATCAGTTTATGTATGAGTCATCAACTAAATCAGAGCTTGTGAGGCCAGGATCAACTCACTTAAATTCGTAATTGTGGAGTTAGTTTCGAATCCTAAAGCTCTTGTTCAAATGTTGGTTTCAGTCTGAAACAAGGAAGTCTCTCATTGAGACAAAGTTTTCATTTGAAGGAAAAGAGAAGAGAAGTCTCGGTTGGAGACAGAGGGTTCAAAAGCATCTCCAAGTCACATGTTTCTCTGAAGATAAGAAACAGAACCGTACACTCACTTTATTAATGCAAGAAGAGGAGACAAAAGAGAAGCAGGCCTGCAACTAGCCGTTTCCAGAGCATTAAAGAGAGAAAAAACAAATGGAACTAAGGTTTAACTCAAGACTCGAGTTAAGTTATTGTCTTGGTGACCAAATTCTGTTTTGGTATAAAAACAAAACTGTTTGTCTAAGAGACAGGGGTGTGTGTGAAGTGAAAGTGACAGAGAGAGAAGTGTAAGGATTAAGAGCTCGGTTTGAGCAAAGTTTCTTAGTGGATTTTTCGGAGATCTTCTCCAGCGAGACGTAGGATTTCTATCGGACCTATCCCAAGGAATCTAAACTTGTTATTTCTTGCTTGCATGCATTTACATTTCAAGGTCTGTCTTTCAAGTTTTTTCAAACCAACACATGAGAGATTAAAATCTGAGAGAGAGAGAGAGTTCTAAATAAATCAAAGCTGCAAACTTTACTTAAGTTTCAAGTTTCTAAACTCAACAAAAGTTCCACCTCTTGGTTCCTTTAGCTCCGTAGCCTACCTCTTTGGTTCAATTCATGCCCATTTGACTCCAATGCCTACAAAATGAGAATGCACATGCAATCTATGCAAAATATGCAACTAAACTCTAAATGCGGTATGTAAATGCATGAAACTAAAACTAAAAACAATGCTTGAAAGCCTTAAAAACACAATATATCAACTCTCCCAAACTTATCTCTTGGTTGTCCTCAAGCGAACAATAAGATACAAGTCAAGAAAGAAGTGTGAAAACGGGGATTCAAGCCACAAAATATCAAACAAAGGATTAAACGCATTATCCTCAACAATGGTATTTTCATCGTATTCTCCGCTTTGGTTCAAGAAGATGGAATTATAAGTTTAAATTCCTGTATTGAACGACTCTCATTTAGTGTAGATGATTTTCAGTTTGATCTGAATTATTTTATGCTGTTTATGTTTCCCTTTAGATTCTCCATTACGGAGGTTCAAATCCTGAAAGTGAAATTGAGAAATTCACTTGAAACTAAATTCCTGGCAAGAATATGTTTCCCCTAATTTTCTACTTCTAGAAAATTACTTACTAACTTTTTTTTTCATGTTTTAGGTTGCATGAGTGAGAAGGAAACGATGGTGAAGAGCTTCCAAAAAATGGATAAAGAATTTAGCCACCGACACTGCAACTTAGTTGTTAATACAAACTATATCTAATTGGTTAGTAAGAACCAAGGAAATGGACTTTGAAGAGGAGCTCTACTAAGAGTTCGAGGAGAACATGACAAGTAGCAAAGTAACAGACCCTTATACAAAAAGGTTTGTTTTCTTTTCTGTGCTCATTTAGTTTTTCAGTACCCATATACAAGTTTTCTTAGACAAATTCTCTTATGTTGAACCGTAAAAGTTCAAATAGGATTTATGGATGGTATAGCTGCACCTTCTGAAAAAGGCTGCCTACGTACCCTTGAGAAGGGATCAAGTCATTCGTAGTTCATATTATCAAAGAACGTTTAGGCGAATTTGTTCTTGGATGATTTCTGGATGTCTTGTGAAGAGGAGAGCAACTCTTTATTTATAGTGATTTGAGGAGGTTTAAGACTTCCTTTTCCTTCTTGAATTAGGGTTTTCTTTTCGTCCAAGATTTCCTTTTCTGATTTATTTCCTTTTCCGAGGTGGTTTCTTTTTCCGAGTTGATTAGGTCGGTGTAAGTCTTCATGGGCCGATTCGATTAGGCTTCAAAGTAAGTTGGTTCTTGATTTGGGTCGGGTTTAAGGTAGGGTGCTAAACCCGGTACCAACAGTTAGTCCCCCCCCAGTTCGTTCGAACGAGTACTTGGTCGAGTTTGGCGAATTTAGATGTAGATGACCTGATGTAAATCAAAAATGACTTGCTTATTCCTTATGATGTGAGGCTTGAACTTGGCTAGGAGACTTGATGTGAAGCTGAGCTCGACTTCAGATAACCGGTGTGAGGCGAAGATTGACTTTAAAGAAACAATTCGAGGTGGAGCTTGACTTTAGAAAACCAATGCGAGGTAGAGCTCGACTTTGGAGAATTTATCGATTACTCTAGACTAGGTGCGATCTGCAGCTCGACTTATCCTGTCTAAAGCAACGATGTCCAAGAGATGAAATATTTGATGTCAAAGAGATGAGTGTGATGAGTTATTTTGATGATTAGTGAGTTAAGTATTCTTGATGATCCTTCGAATTTCTTTTCTAATTGCGAGCGCAGAGCTCAGCTTCTTGAATAATATAACGGCGGATAAAAGCGTAGAGCTTGACTTATAGAATGACTTGTTTGCAAGACTGAGCTCGACTTGCTTGATGATCTTGTGATCGGCTTATGATGCAAAGGTGGGTTTGACTTAAACTGCGAAGCTAATGTCGGCTTATGATGCGACAATGAGGTCGGCTTATAATGCATAACGTGAGAGTGATTTTGTTGTATTAAAATACAAGCCGACATTAGCTTACCTTAGATAAACTTACGCTTGTGTTTATGTAGCAAGCATTTAAGCTCGGCTATTTGCGAGATGACTCGGCTTTTATGGTTTAAAGATGCGAACTGAGAGCTCGGCTTATACTCGCCCCTTTTTTTTATGTCCAAGTCAGAGTCTGATTATGCGAGATATGCTCGACTTATTTGTCTCAGGTGACTTGGAGCGATAGGTGTGGGACTGGCCCCGGCTTTTGGTTACGGATGCGAGTTGCGACCTCAACTTACACTTCCCCATTCATTTTTGCGAATATCGACTTATTTGTCTCGGGCGACTTGATGTGCGAGGTCTGGCCTCTGCTTATAAGGATCGAACACCTGGCCACGGTGACGATTTTTTCCTTTAAAAATGCGAGTCTTGAGCTCGGCTTACATAAAAAATGAGACTGAGCTCGGTTTACATAGAAGATAAGACTGAGCTCAGTTTACATAGAAGACGAGGCTGAGCTCGGTTTAAAGATATGCGAGGCTCGATGCGAGGCTTAGAGATATGCGAGGCTTGATGCTTGGCTTAGAGATATGCGAGGCTCGATGCTCGGCTTGGATGTAGATAAAGCAGCGAAATCTATGCGTGTCTAGAGTAATGGTGAAGAAAAATTAAATAATGATTAGAAAGACTTATATTGGTGGGAGACGTCATTGAGACGGAGATGGTGTGAACCAGAGATAATATTGCTTGGTGTAAAACACTTCTTTGAGCTGGCTTAGAGATGCAAGGATAACTTCAAACTGAACCGTTAATTCTTCAATCCCACCGTATAATCTCTAGCTGGTAATACCATGAAACTCTCTACCACTTTTTCAGCGAGATCGGACTTCAGATAAGCGCTTCATGAGTTTTTGAAGATGCTGCAACAGACCAGTTTTTCTGCAGGTTTAGATGATTTTGAGCCAACTTCCAATGAGATTCACGGATAAAGGTTAACTTGAATGAATAAGACATTAATTGTAATGGATTCCTTGCAGTAAGATCTTTTCATTGACTCCTTTATAGCACTATAATTCGTTTTGATTCTTCGGGAACTTGTCTTGCAAAACCTCTAGTCGCCCACCAAATTCTGGGTTTCAGACAGCACAGATTTATGATAGTTTCTGTTGTTTCTTGCGCAGGAAGCAATGCTTATAACTTGCTGATTTTAACTCCAATTTAAGCTCTTTCAACTGCTATGGACTCCTGAGTTAATGATGGTGATGATGGTATATTGTTTTTGCCCAGTCGGCGTTATTTCCGGCGCTGGAAAGCCTATAAAGCTGCCTACTTCAACTGCTTTTATTTTCCATCTTCTTCCTTTATCTTTTGGTTCTGTTTTTCTCTGCCTGATCTTCTATATACTCTGGTATTCTTCATCGCCATTTCTCTTTATTTTTCATGAACAATATCTCTCTCTCTCCCAATGCTTCACCTACGTGATGGTGACGATGGTTCTTCTCCACGACGTCCAATCAACGATTCTTTTACTTCTCTTTATGTTTTCACTTTAAGTGGATTCTTCTATGAATTTAAGTAAGATAGGATGATTCTTTGTCGAAAATTAGCACTGTGCTGTTCAATCTTTTCCCAATTTGTCGAAGATGGGGCAAAAGTCTGTGCTATAAGGCTTCAAGGTTGTATAATATTGCGGATAATTCATGGTAGTGGACAAGATCATGAAGCAGCCACGAGGATGAGTTTGAAGATATTTTCTATAATTAAGTACTCTCTCTTGCCGCATAAATTTGCTGATGATATCCACATTATGACGAAGTAGACTTCACATCCAAAATCCTGATTACTTGGAACTTCTCTTTTGTTTTTCTGTGATTTTTAGGTTAGGAGATTGGCTTCGGAGAGGAGAAACTATGAGCATCTGACTTGAATGGTGAATAAGGAGAGGCTTCTTGGTAAAATCTTGGGATCGATTCCTTGTTGGTATGATTGGAGGTTGTTGTGCCGAGGATGAGAATCTGTCTCGAGCTTCAAAATGTTCTACTCTTGCTCATCCATGATCTGACAAATCAAGTTTGTAGTCCTGCACTCCCTCCAACGTTCTTGTTTGAGAATAAGTACGAACCATTCACCACTGAATTGTTGAAATTTTGCAAGAATTCATTCGGCTTCGTTGTCACTTAATATATTCTTTTTCTTCTTCCCCTTTGACTTTGATCATCAGGACACAAGTTGGTAAATTCCGAATTTGACTTTAGCAGCTGGAACTATTCTCTTGAGTAATAGATAAAGCAGAGCTGGTTCTTTTTTATTATTATTTTTTTTTTGGGTGCTAAAACTCTATTCTCTGATGACATGAGTTGAAAACTCACTCTTGTGATGGCGGTGGATAATGCTGTTAATCTACAGTCTTGGTCTATGGTAGCACTTTGTTTTTGACGAAATCATGCTAAATTTTCGAGTTGATGAGTTTGTCCGGCTCGAACATGGGTGAGTTTTGATGTTGTTTGATAGACGGAGAAGGCGTTTCTAGTGGAGATGCTCAGATGCAGCGATACAGTTCGGATGAGCTCGGCGATAGAGACGAGATTAGTCTTCATAGAAAGATAAGCCTTAGGGATTTCCGTTGATATGTAGATCGTCCCGTGGTTCCATGTGGTTTGCTAGAAAACTGGTACCAAAATTGGCCGATCTGACAGCGGCGGACTGAGTTTTAGCACTTCGGACAGATTGCACATCTTTCAGGAAAACGGTGATAACTTCCATCAGACAGCTCCGATTGAAGCGAGATCGGATTTTCTGGAAATCTAACTCTTGGGGCAATCCGTAGATAGTCTGATCGTTTCCTGGTTTGTCGAGGTCCTTCTGTAAATCGCTTCGCAATGAGGCGGTCTGGATATGTGTTTTTGAGTTTTGAACAGAGTGCATCTGATGAAGAAAAACAGTGATAACTTTCGGTAGAAAGCTCGGATTAGAGCGAGGTTGGCTTAAATGGAAAGCTGATTCTTAGGGCCTTCTAAGGATAGGTTGTGCTTCACCTGGGTCATCCTGCTCCGTCGGAAAATCGGCTTAAAATGAGGCGGCTTGGATCTGTTTGTTTAGGGTTTCGAACAGAATTCATCTCTTGCAGTAAAACGGCGATAACTCTTGGAAGATAGGTCGGATTGCAGTGACGTCAGATTTTATGGAAATATGACTCCTGGGGCCTTCCATGGATAGGTAGATCGCCACATGGGTTGTTGTATCCCGTCAGAAAATTGCCTCGAAGGAGGCCGCTTGGATATGTCTTCTAGGGTTTTGGATAGATGGTGTCTGATGCAGAAAAACAGCGATAACTTTCGGCAGAGAACTCAGAATGAAGAGAAGTTGGCTTCTATAGAAATATGACTCTCGGGGCCTTGTATGGATAGGCTGATCATCACATGGGTCGTTCTACTCGGTCGGAAAATCATCTTGCAATATGGTGTCTTGGATCTGTCGATTGTTATGAGGAACTGAAGGTTGTATTCCTGTCATCGTTGAGCTTTGGGATTTTGTTGTAAGAGTCCCACCGACGGCGCCAATTGTTGAACCGTAAAAGTTCAATTAGGGTTTATGGATGGGATAGCTGCACCTTGTGGAAAAGGCTGCCTACGTACCCTTGAGAAGGGATCAAGCCATTTGTAGTTCATATTATCAAAGAATGTTTAGGCGAATTTGTTCTTGGATGATTTCTGGATGTCTTGTGAAAAGGAGAGCAACTCTTTATTTATAGTGATTTGAGGAGGTTTAGGACTTCTTTTTCCTTCTTGAATTAGAGTTTTCTTTTCGTCCAAGCTTTCCTTTTCCGATTTATTTCCTTTTCCGAGGCGGTTTCTTTTTCCGAGTTGATTAGGTCGGTCTAAGTCTTCATGTACCGATTCGATTGGGCTTCAAAGTAAGTTGGTTCTTGATTTGGGTTGGGTTTAAGGTAGGGTGCTAAACCTGGTACCAACATCTTATTGCTTTTTACCTAGCTAATTTTGGGTTCCGATATTGCCGGATAGCGAATTGAATTTAAATTTCTTTAAGTAGCATTTTCAAAAAGCAAATTATATCATTATTAGAGTGCGTGTGTATATTTGTTTATTCGAGTGTCATTTTCTAACCTTTGAACATTATGATGTTTTCAGAAAATTCTAAAACTCCATAGGATTTTGTCTCTTTATAAATAAGTAAATCTTACCCTCATTCTCATATAAACATCAGATATGCTTGAATTGATTACTTAAAACTTAAAAGACATCGTTTAAAATTCTTAGAACCAAATATATATATATATATATATATTCCTCATATAATCAGTTTGTTTGTTTAAGTGATCATTAATTATTAGATCATTAATATATTTGCCTCAGTATTCAGCTGTTGTATGGTTTGTATCCATAAATAGCAGTGAGTACCCAAGACAAGTTGTGTTTTCTCGCTCTAACTATCTTTTTCAGTTTTCTATGTATTCCTGAGGCACATTTATATTTGTCAAAATGTTAGTTGATCAATATGATTGAAGGAAAAAACAATGTTAGAGATACAAAATGGGCTCCATATATTGAAGAAGTTGAATGAGAATATTGGGGGATAGTTGAGCCACAATAATGAAGTTGAGGTACATTATTTTTTTTTCCGTTATTAAACAATTGAAAACAAACTAGATTTGTTTTTTGTCAACAGTTTTGTAATTTAGTTATTATGGAGCTGATTTAGAGAATTGTGTAAGCGGAGTTTAAAATGGAATGAAAATGTTAACTGAAAAAAGTGATAATGATCTATAAATAGCTTATGGTTGGAACTTGAATACCGTACCGCGCCGTCCTACTCCTATACTTTCGTTTGAAAATTGATTTTCTCCAAAAAAATCCTATGATCAAATGAGAGTAGAGAAATAAGGAGACACGGTAATATATTGAAGTTCCAACCAGAAGCTATATATGTATCGATCTATATAAATTTTCTAGTTAAAATTTCCACTCCATTGTAAAATCTGCTTCCAAGTACCCGATTCTCTAAATCAGCTCTATTATATACCTAATGGTAATCAAATTACAAAATTATTGACACAAAAGAAATCTGGTTTGATTTTATATATTTAATAATGACAAAAGAAAAAAAATCTTATGTATCTCATGTTAGTTGCTCGACTATCCTCCAGTATTCTCCTTCAATTTCTTCAAATCATAGCTTGCTTTCCCTCACTTGAATATCGCTAGAATCTTATAAACCATAAACAAGAAAGATATTGATCAATATGATTGTTCCATAAGTTTTTAGAATATGTCTACAAATTTAAGATGGTAGTCATAATCATCTCTTCTTTTAAGATGCAAGTAAAAAAAGATCAAGTAGACTAAATATCACCTATGTATTGAATCTACTAGTGCCTAGAAGTTTTTGACTTGTGTTCTCTTACTAATCTATAATTTATTGATGAGTTACCCCGAGATAAATACGATGGCTACCATATGATGCTTAGATTAGTGAAGGCCATAAATTTTGAAGAAGATGAATCCATGAAAGATATTCAATGAATTGATAAGATGAAGAGACAAGTCAAAGAGAGTAATAACTTTTACTAACAACACTAATTATACTAATACACTGATGTGTTGAGTTTTTACCTTAACAACACTAAGAACACTAATTAGACAAGTCCAAGATTTTCATTGTTCTTTCATTCGGTTTCTTGCATTCCATATATCATGATTAGTATCTAGGTGCATGTTTTGCATATTTTTCTAGCCTTGTAGGTTCATGAAGTGAAGTGGATGAAAATAATTATCAATGGAGTGAAGAATACACAAAAGAGTGAGTTTTGATGAAGAACGGGAGCTCGAGCGGTCAAGTTAAGCGATCACACGACGTCGTGGTAGCCCAGCGGACTCGTGGAGCAGCTTAGCTCCACCGTGTGCAAGTTGAAGACTTCACCTGAGGGTTTGGTTAAGATGATGGAGAGATTTGAAGACATCGTTGGAAGATAGCGGGTTGTTGCAGCGGCATGTTGTCACTGCTAGCACTTAGCGACTTGGGGTGACCGCGGGAGTTCAGCGGCTGGTCCTAGCGACTTCATGACACCGCTGGACCAGACCGATTTATCAGATTTTTTCTAAACCAGATTCACCCAATTGGTTATGTATTAAACCAGTTTTCCTTGATTTTGCTATAAATAGCCTCTAAACCTATTTAGAGATACTATGCTTTGTTTTAGGGATTTGACTTAGCCACATTTAAGCTTTCTCTCAAGAACATTGTATGAATCTCTATTTTAAAGTTATCAATCTTTGTTTATTTCCGTAAACCTTTCACTTCTTATTTCTAAACCATGATTATGCAAAGATCCATCTTATTGCTTTGTGTTATTATGGTAGATTGTGAGTAGTCTTTTTAGGACTCTTGGGTTAGGTAGATTTAGGGTGATTGATGGTTGATCAGTGGAGTTTAGGCTTGGAACATGTTAGATCCTTTCTTAGTAATTGTTATTAACACTCTAAGAAAATATCACAATTCCGACCAGCTATTTGGTCTGAATTTGGTCGAAATTCAGACATTCCGACGAAATAAAATTGGTCGGTATTTAAGAGTCAGAAAACTATTTTGGTCAGAAAATATTGGCTAGAAATTCGTCAAAAGTTTTCCGACCATTTTCCAACTATATAAGTCAATTAAAAAAATTTAATAACTCAATTGGTCAGAAATTGGTCAGAATTCCTACCAATTTCCGACCACCTTTAAAAAATTGGTCAGAAATTATTCAGAATTTCGAATTTTTCTAACACCAAAATTATATCACAAATTAAAAACAGAAAGAAATTTAAAATATTTTAAAATTAAATTAATAAATAATTAAGTATGGATATATTTAAAAAGAAATTGAAATTTGAAAAAGTTGAAATTTGAGACGTTTGTAGAGAATTTATAAAGTTTAGAGAGATTTTAGAGAAATTGAAATCTTTAGAAAGTTTAGAGAGAGTATAGAGAGAATGTAGAAAGAAGTTTGAAAGTTAAAAGTAATTTGGGAAGGAAAAAATTTCTGGGTTATATAGAAAACGCATCGGTTGGAAAATTTTAAAAAAATTCTGACCAATTCTTAGGTTGGTCGGAAATTGTTAAATTTTTCCGACCAACCAAAAATTTAAAAACATTTATAGATTTTTTAAAAATTTAAAATTTAATTTATTTAAAACAAATTGTGAAATTAAAAAACATCCGATCAATTTCCAACCAATTTTTGGGTTGGTCAAAAATTAGTCAGAATTTTTTTTTTAATTTTTCCTACCAATTTCCTACCAACGCAAGAATTGGTCAGAAATTGGTCAAAAAATTTAAAAAATATATGGAATTTTTTAAATTTTCAAATTTAAAAAAAAATATGAAAAATATTCTGATCAATTACCGACCAAATATTTTGTCAAATTTTTCCGACCAATTTCTGACTATTTTCCGACAACTTTAAAATTTATCGGAAAAATGGTTGGAAAATAATCAGAAATATTCTGGCTATCGGAGTTAGTTGGAAATGGTTGTTGGAAATATGCATGTTTCTTGTAGTGTAAGGCTAGATTAACATTGATCTCGTTGGTTTAGAAGTTAGATAATTTCAAGCGCGGAAGGTGTTCGATGAAATGTCGGAATTAAAATTACTAAGAGCTTTACATTTCTAGCCTACGAGAGTAATTGATTAGGATATTTTGTGGTTAGTTTGACTTTTAATTAATGCTCCTTGATTACTTAATCGCTAGCTGAAGTAATTGATGATTAGGTAGTTAAAGAAGAGATTAATGCTATAAAGGTGGATTAGTTAGCATTAGTGACTTAAGACCAAAAGATTAGCTTATTAAATTAGAATGAAGCTCCACTAGTTAGCAATCGATCACCTTAAGCATCTATCTTTACCCCCGAGAGTTCACTTTCTCTTACTTGAATTTCAAACCGA
>CM051376.1:12402589-12427589 GCA_028015245.1 Cardamine occulta | reverse complement strand
TTTTAAGTATTTTTCCCGCTTTAATTTGAATCTATCTTTACACATTTGAATTTCGTTTTCGAAACTAAAGCCATTGATGGCCTTAGATTAATTTTGAATCCTCATAATCATAGTGCGTTAATTCTATTTTCCTTATGGTTCGATACCTAGATTGCTACGCATAATAAGATAATTGGTTTGTTTGAAAAAATGACTTTATCATACCCCCCCCCCCCCCCCCCCCTAAACATGGTCAATGGTTTCAAAGTCCAATCTTGACACACAAAGGAGAAAGCTTGATATGTAGTGGATCCAGAGGTCTATTGAAAGTTGAAACTAGAATGAGAAGCTTGATGGCTTGGATTCAGAGGCACTTAGGCTTGGGTCTGATTGAGTCTCTACAAGGTTCACATCTACATCTCAATTAGGTTTATCTTTGTAATTGGTGTTTGCAGATATCAATAACGAATTAATTGTTTTAGGTGAAGGATAAATGTAATGAACGACATATATATGGGATAAATGAAGGATATAATTATTTTACAATATGATCGGACACCAATGTTTTTCTCGCTTTCTTGTCAATCCTTTGTAGAGCTGTCAGACGGGCATGCCCGCTCCCGATTTAAAGATGCGCCGCCCGGGGGGTATGCCCACTAGGACCGCGGCCATGAAAACCTATGTCCATACCCGCCCCGCAAAGACAAGCGGGTATGCGGGTAGGCCCGCGGGTGAGATGGTTAGTTCTTCTTCTCTTCATCGATTGAATCTTTATCTTCGATTGTTGGAGTTTTGAAAGCTGAAATTAGTTGAAATCGATTGTAATCTATTGATAAAACTCTCATTTCAAAATTAGTATGAAATTAGTTGAAATCGATTGTAATCAATCGATTGTAATCAATCGATTGTAATCTATTGAAATCGATTGAACTCTCTTGATTCTTGAATCTTGATTCAATTCTCTTGATTCTTGATCGATTATGAACTCCAATTTCAAGATTTACAAGTTTACATGTGTGGTAATCTCTGAAATTTATTTAAAAATTCTTGATTGATTATGATCGAGGACTCCTTTTGTCTGTTAACTGTTAAATTTTGTGTTTGTTACTGTCTCCAATTTTGCGTGTTTGACTTTTCCCTTTGCTTTATTTAATCGTGAAGTAGGACTATGTTTCGGCTGAGGCTTGTTCTTATCAAATACAGAATCCACTGAGGTTTTGGACTTATCAAAGATCAGAGATATGAGGCTTGTTCCATCAGACTACCCAATGTGAGTTTTTATTTATGGAGCAATCTTAAAACTATTTGAATTGGTTTCATTATATAACAATGTTGGATTCTTTTGTCTTGTCTTATGAAAGTGGATACTCTGTTTGATACTTTTGTTTCTTCTTCTTTCTCTCTTCATAGCTTTGTTCTTGAAACTTGGTTTAACGTGTTTACTAGAACTCAATACTAACACGACACTTAGAATTGTTACTAGAACTGATACAATGATACATAACACTTACACATTGAACAGAAACTGAAGCTTTTTTGTTCATCCGTGGCTTGAAGCTTTTTAAGACTAGGAGTTGAGAAAATCATGGTGGATTATTTTGTTGTCTATTTTCTTATCAGCTCCAATGTGATCAGGTCCATTAGAACCTATCCCTTCTTTGATTTTGTTTGCTTGTTTGGTTTAGTGTCAACATTGGCTGTTTTGATTTTGTTTTTGTTTAGTATCGATATTGGCTCTGTTTTTGTGAATCAATACTGTTACTTTGGTTAATCGATGATGGTTGAATGATGTTGAAAGATGTTAACTTTTGTCACAGACCGATGATCGATGGGTTTTAGTGTTTTATTCTTAACATATCAAACCCTCTAAATGAATCAGAAGTTTCACTTAAGCGGTCCGCCCGCATGCCCGCCAAACCGCACCGGGTAAGCCCGCCAAAACCCGTGGTCCGCCTGGTCTGTGCCCGCTATGCCTGCCTTTCCATGGACACACTTAGAGCTGTCCATACCCGCCCCGCCGTGGTACTAAACGGGCATGGCCCGCGGGCGGCGGTCTCTATTGACAGCTCTAATCCTTTGTTTTTATATTAAGTTAAAGCAAAAAAAGGTATAAGATGAAGAATAAATCGAAAATTTAGTACAAGAGATATGATTAATCTATATTTGATTTGTTTGGGTCTTTTTATGTGAGTGAACTGATCAAGTAGATGTGAATGTGATACGAATTTTACATTTTTCCAATTTCCCCTTTTTAAAACTATATGTAAAGAAGATAACATAAAATTAGAAACTACATATTTATCTTTGTGAAATTATTTATTAAAATAAAAAAGAGAATTTTAGAAACTAGATTAGAAAAGGAAAAGGGTTTTTGAAGCGGAAGTTGCCTTTTCGTGATACATAAGGTTTTTGTGTATATAAAGTGGGAAAGCGTAAAAGTTAAAAACAACAAAAAAAACCCTAATTTGTATTTGAAACAATGACGATGATGTCCGATCTCTCTCACGATTTGGTTGAGAAGATACTCTCTCGGGCTCCAATAACATCTCTTAGAGCGGTCAGATCTACTTGTCAACTATGGAACAGTTTATCCAAAGATCCGAGTTTTACAAAGAAGCATTGTCGTAAAGAGGCCTAGGAGATCCAAGTGATCATGGTGTTTGATTCTAGGGCTTCTTTAATAAGCATCAATCTCCACGGAGTCCATAACCACAAAGATGGCTTAGTTGAACCATCTATAAAGCAAATAGGTAAACTTAATCAAATCGAGATATCTAATGTCTTCCACTCAGACGGTTTATTATTATGTGTCACCAAGAACAATAATAATAGGCTGGGGGTATGTAACCCGTATTTAGGACAAACCAGATGGATCAAACCTAGAAAAACTCTCCACAGTTTAGATGGATATGGTATCGGATAGGACAACAATAACAACTACAAAATCTTGATGTTTTCGCATTATTATGATATACGCCGAGAAATTGAGTATGAAATCTACGATTTTAAGTCTGATTCACTGAGGGCTTTTAGTGTCACTCTCGACCGGCCTATATCGTCTCCTCGCCAGGACTTGTCTTTGAAGGGAAATATTTACCTTGTTGCTGAGGAAAACTTGGAAGTGGAAAATATTTTACTCTGTTTTGATTTTACTAGAGAGAGATTTGGACCGCGCCTTACTCTGCCATTTTGGTCTGGTGGTTATGATTCTGTACTTCTATCTGCGGTTAGAGAAGAACAACTTGCAGTGTTATTAAAGAGGTGGCATGCATGTGAGATGAAGATATGGATTACAACTAAGATTGAGCCCAATATGGTGTCGTGGATCAACTTCTTAAAGTTTGATATTATACCGTCGACGAGAAGAAGAAAGTAGCAGTGATTTGTAAAAGAGACATAATAAAGAGAACTAACTACAAAGCTCACATAATGGGAGAGGATGGATACTACAGAGAAGTGAATCTTGGAGAATCTGAACGTTTGCCAGGTATGTGCTCTTATGTTCCAAATTCGGTGCAGATTCAACAAAGTCTACAACGAGGCAAAAGGAAAGAACGGGATTATTAGTCCATTATTTAGTTTTCATTTTTGGTTTTTCTTCAAGTGTTCTCATGTCCTTTTGAAATAGACTGGTTAATTATTTATTTTTAGTTGATCAGAAGACATAAATAAGTGTTCCTAATCAGAAACTAAACTTGAGTATTTATGGATCACAAAGCTTGCTGGGTTTTTATGTTCCTTTGAAGTTTAATTACCTGATCCGGTTCTTGAACAGAATCTCGTATGTGGGTCAGAACCCGACTAATCCCACATAATCTCGTATTACTCCTTTGTTGTTGTGATCTTGAGAATTGCATCCATCCTAACCATGATCTCTTTGTGACTCTGTACCGTATGTTAAAGCCAAAACTCTCTGACATCTTGATTTTCACCAGGAACAACCAAACTCCTTGAGAAGCATATAGCTTAATAATGTCTTGTTACTTGACCGCGGATCGACTTGGGATAGGTGGTGAGTTGCAGAATGCATAAAGCATTCGAAGTGGGCTCATGTGCTACAAGAAATGAGCAAAAAGTGCTAGGTGAGTGTAATGACGTGGATCATAAAGTTGTCGCAGAGGTGAGTTGACTCGGCAATGAGAAAAATGGGATATAGAAGCTCCATAGCTTAGTGAAGCATCGACTTAAAGAAGCACTATGGCTTAAAAATAAAATAAAAGTGAGTTTCATCATTAGATCGAAACTTGAACATAATCTGCTCTGATATCATATAGAGATGATGAGAGAAATGGAATGGGAAGAATATTATTAGTCTCTCATAATAATAGAAGTACATGAGATCAACTTATATAGGAGAATACAATTTATGAATTCTAAGAGACAATGATCAAGAAGAAGATGAATCCATGGAAGAGACTCAATGAATTGAGAAAGACGAAGCGACACGTCAAAGTACATGAGTATGGCTTTGGCTGTAGGAGAAATTGTGTGGTTAAGGACTTTATTGGAAGATCTATATAAGCTCCTGTAAATCGACTCTAATCTTAATGAGAAAATCAGTCTATAAAACTCTAATAACTACAAGTGACGGAGAATCATATGTATAGGAAGAAACCCTTTCAAATATAAATTTTTGCTTTCGACCAAATTTTTATTGTTAATATGAAATAGAAGAGCCGCTAATTTGCAAAATTTGAATGTACGCAAGGATAAATAATATATATATCAAACGCAAGGAATATTGTTTAACCTAATCTGTACATAATATATCAAACGCAAACAATAAAAGTCTCAGTTCAATCAAGAGAATAAGAGACTACCGATTCAAAATAAATATGTTTTGGATCTTGCTAGGTTTGCTAGACCAATCTGTCTTAACTTGTCATGGACGAAACAAGCTTAACTCGTTACATGAAATTTGAAAAGCGAGTCACTCAGCAAGAAAATACATCTTTCTAGTCCTAAACAATCTATCTTAAATCAAGACTGTCTATGCCTCTAGAGGATAGAGTTGACATGGTCCATACATAGTCGGTCGTAGGTACAAGCAAATCAAGTTTGTGCCAATTGTTTTATATACTTTTTGGGGCCAATTGTTTACTTGGATTTAGGGGCTCATTGATTTTAAAATATTATTTTGTTGAAGGTCATGGTTTTAAACTGCAGAAAGATTTTTTTTTTCAATTATTTTTTTATTTTTCTGTGTGAAAAGAGCCAGTTTTTTTTTTTGCTTCGAGCCGTTTCAAATTCAGGGCTGACTATGATTTAAGCTCAAGGTTGGCTCTGGTACATAGTAATATTTCAACTTCCGAGTGAAGAGATAAGAGATTTTTGTTTTTTTGCAATATGCCCTTTGTAAAACCAAAAAACCCGAAATCAAAAACCGATTCGAACCCGAATCGAATCCTCCAGGCCTACTCTAAGGTTTAACAAGAAAGATCCAGTTGACATTTTTGACACAGTTGGAGCTCTACTTTCTTTCTAAGTGACTATTGGCTCTTTAGGTTGAAAGGTTAGGGTCTGAACTTCCTTCTAAGCATTAAACTTTCAAAATAACGTGTTTTATGATATGTAGTTCATCAATATTGATGCTATTAGATACACATCATTCCTAAATTTCTATAAATGTCTGTTTCTTTTTTTGTATGTTCGTTTTGGGTTATCTCCAAAATAAATAAGTTAAATTTTGTATATTGTGTTTGCTGGAAACACTTACAGGACGGAATCAATCAAGGATATTATCTATGTTTGTAATAGGAGAGGGGATTCAAATAATGTGTGGATAGTTTTTTTTCTCGTATCAAATCGTGGACAAACTATATCACATTGTGTTCTTCTATCATTTATCAGAAGCTGTCACGACTAGACAACATGAGACAACTAGCTAAATGATGTCTTTAGATTGTGATGGTTTAATAACCTCTTTCCTTCTTGATTTTGTGCATTTACACTAGCATTTAGGCTTGTTTAGTTGCATTTTGTATATGTTTATTAGGTTTTGAGAGCGGAACCATGGAGATCGAGAGTTTTGGGAAGCAATTGGGCCAAAAAACAACAAAAAAGAGTCAAGGCAAACCAAAGAAGAAGAAAAGTAAAAAAACCAGGAAAATCTTATGGTCCAGCTCCAACAGACCAGCTCCACGACAAATTTATCTGCTAGATGATCTGATGAAGATTTAAGATCACAGCCCGACCCAAATCGAACCAGACGACCCGGCTGACTCTATTTGGATTATTTAAGCAACTTAGACCTAATTTTTACTTATGCTTTGTTTTTAGAATCTCTATTAGCCTCTTTTGAGATTTTTGAAGAACATTGTATGAATCTTTGCATTTTAATCTATCAAATATCATTCTCTTCTTAAATATTTTGATCTATTTACTAAAGAATCATGATTAACTAAGGATCAACCTTGATGTTTTGTGTTAACATGAAGACTAGTGAGTAGTTGATAAAGAGGTTTTGAGACCTCGAGTCTATCAAATAAACTCATATACATTGAGTATAAAGAGTATCGAATCCACGGAGACTAAGGATGTAATACTAGGGATGCGATACTACGGATGCGAGATTCTAAACTAAGATAGAGCAAACAAAGAATTGGTTTTGTAAAAGAAAAGGATGAAAATGAAAGATAATCAAAAGGAAAACATTGGATTATGGGTTCTGTTTTCCGCTATCATAAGGATGGATTAACAATCTAACAATGATGTGATAGGTCACATTAAGCACCGTCCTAGATCATGGAATTCACAATTATGACTAATCCACTTCCATGGTATTAATCACTTCACTAATCATGCAATTATCAATAACTTTTGTTAGCAATTAACATAATCAATGAGCATTATAGAAACAACTCCAATTAGATCACTAAACACCCTAATCATAAATTTCCATTCGCTAGGTATGTAAAGCTCATAAAAAGTTTGGTCAAGCATTTCATCGAACACCTTACGGGCGTGAAATAATTAGGCTCTAAACTAGCAACTTCTTACCTAATCTAGCATTAAGAACAACCTAATATGAAGGATCTAACATCAATCAACCTAAACAATCAAGATCTAATCATTAATTCTACCTAATCTAGCATAACCATGATCCAACAAGAGACTAACAACCTAAATGAATAAAAGAGAATAAAAAAAAAGATAAAAGGATGGATTTACATAGAAAGAGATGAAGAAATCTTTATTAGAATGGCATATAATATGAAGATCAATCCAAATCAACCATAAGAGAGTTTGGATATCAACCCAACTCTAAGCAAAAGAAAACTTAGGGTTTTAAAGAGTTAAGGCAAGTATTTATAGGGAAGGAGAACAAGCTTGGTTTAACATAAACTCAGCTTAGTTTGTGCTTGGTTTAGAGGGAAAATTGGAGAGTTTGGTCCGGTCCAGCGGTCACACAAAACCGCTAGAGGAAGCCGCTAGAGTCTGCCGACGTCGTGATGCCGTTGCAGGAAGCCGCTGGAGTTTTTTGACGTCATGATGCCGCTGGAGCTTGCCGACGTCATTATCCCGCTGCATCACGTTCACTAATTCTCCGGGTAAGCTTTTTCATCTTGCCATTGGTGTGCTGAAGCCGCTGCACTTCACCGCTGGATCTCCACGATGATATGAGGCCGCTGCACTTCACCGTTGGAGCTCTGTTTCTTCACCGAATTCCTTTGCTCATTTTAAAACTCTCCATCCAAGCTTCAAGTCCCATAAGCACCTAAAAGGACTCAAAAGACTATGCAAATGCAAGACATGAAACTATATGATCTTAAAATGTGAAACATGTAAAAGAAAGATTTAAATGCAATATTATAACACTAAATGATGTTAAATGGAAATAAAAATGATAAAGATGAAGATGTAAAACATGTAAAATAAGAGGATATCCGTAGTCTTTTAAGAGCTTTTGGAATTGATAGATTTAGGGTGATTACTTGTGGATTAGTGGAGTTTAAGCTTGTATCAACTTAGATCCATACTTGCTAGTTGTTATTGATGCTAAATTAACCTTGATCATGTTAGACTAGAACCTAGGCATTTCACACCCACAAGGCGTTCGATAAAATGCGCGAACCAAAATATCATGAGCTTTACATTCCTTACCTATGAGAATAATTGATTAAGATGTTTAGTGGTTAATTAGGGTTGAAGATAATATTCATTGATCATTTGGTAGCTAACGACGATTATTGATTATTAAATTATTAGTGAAGATTACTCCCACGAAAGTGGATTAATTGATATTAGTGCTCTAAGACCAATAGATGGAATTAAGCTCCATTATTTAGCATTTGATCACCTTATTCACCTATCTTATTCCCGAAAGTTCGTTTTCCTTTATTTAAATTTCTAATACTGATTTTAGTGTTTTTTCGCTTTGTTTCCTTTTCAAATTTGATTTCATAAACTTAACTCTTTTGCTTGCTTAGATTAAGACACGATTTATATTCTTAGTGTGTTAATTATTTAATTCTCTGTGGATCGATCCTAAAGTAGTAGACGTACCTAGATTAATTGATAGGCCTAAAAACCTACTATCACTAAACAAAGTGTTCTAGTTTTCCAAGATTTTTTATTTTTCACGTATAGGCTCCTAAACTAGTTAGTTACGGTCCATAATCCGCATAATCTAACTCTACATGGTGATTAAATCTGCCAACTGATAAACTAATATTGTCTAATATTTTCTCCGATTTTGTGAAATGCTAAATCAACATATCCTTCTTATAATCTTTACTTATATTCAATCACATCCTCTCCTTTTTGTTTTTCAACAAACCAATCACATCCTCATCATTTAAAAAATATATGTCATTTAAAATTTAATTAATCAAAGATATACCAAATTATACATATTGGAAATTTAATACATTTAACATTAAAAATATCAAATTGAAATGCAGAAAAAAAAAGATAAATTTAAAAAAAAAATTCAAAATATATTTAATCATTATCTATCTAGGTATATAGAGTATTGAAAATCGAGTGAGAAGAGAGAAAGTTAAATTGGTGTGATTTTGGGTCAAAAATTACCAAATTTTGAGTCTTCTCATTTTAATCATTTCTAAATTAGTATATTTTAATATATTTATAATTTGTTAGGTATTCTTTACCAAAATTATAATTTGAATGTGTTAAATATAATCTTAATTTTATAAATAATTAAATAAAAGTATGTTCTATGCAAAATGTGGGTAGTCTAATTTCTGATAAAATGAAAATTAATTGTTTTCACAACTGAACATCAAAAATCAATTTTCATAAACAGGGAAATACTTAATTACCATTAAAAAAAACAAATTCACAGCATGACATTTTCGGTTTTCTTGTTAACGGTAAAAGTCTGACAATTGATGGGGTGCCTGATTTGGTAGAAGTCACACATTTGGGTGTTAGCATTTATAATACTAAGTACTATGTATTAATGGGCCTAGCCCAATAAGCAAATTCAAATTAGTGGTCCTGGCCCAACCCTTCAATACTCCAAGTAAGCAAAAATAGACACTGACGACCACATGTGAGGTAAGTGTATATTTGGCAGCATCTTGTCCAAAAAACTACATACGGTTGTCTTGTAGCCCAAACCATAAATCTTCAATTAGATTTATTGTCATCCGAAATGGAAATACACATAATGTCGTCCATACAAATCTTTTCAATGAAGCGACATTACATTAGACGTCTATTTAGTCAGAATCATCGTTTGTCTATTAGCTTTTGCAAAAGAGTCAATATTGTCAAGCGTATGCGTAAGGTATTATTAACTCTTTTAGTGGGTACTCTGTCTCTGTGCATTTTACATATCAAAATAACAAAAATTTACATAATATACAAAGCACGGAAAGAAACTAAACGAATAAATTATCTCTGTATGAATAAAGATATAGAAGAATACTTAAAAATAAAAAATTACTTAAGAAATCTTGTGTTTAACACACTTTTTAATATTGTTTTGTAATTTAATTTCGGCAATTACGTTAAAATCAGAAACTAATTATATATTTATAGACTCCAAAACTACAAATATCTTACAAACTTTATCCTAATTTGTAGAACTTTTTACCATAATATCTAAATATTTATGTTAAAGTATCTAGAGTTTTCTACACTAGTATTTAAGTGTTGAACTTATCCAAAAATATAAAGAGATAATAACTTTCCAGAATATTTTTAAATAAGTTAGAGAATTTGTGCTTTTTTTTTGGATTTTGTTGAATAAAAGATAGTCAGATCATGAACTTGTAACAAAACTTGATCCAAAATAGTCAAGTTTAATTTCAATACTCTCCCTTAACATAATCTTAGTAACCAACCCAAGATTCAAATGGAGTAATTCAAAGTGGCCCTTTGGCAGCGATCGACTTAGTATAGATGTAAGTAACATTGTCCTCGCTTTAAACCTCTAAAACTTCAATTGTTCCATCAAGCATTTTTTTCTGTTTAAAGTAATGTTATAACTCCATATACTTCGTCTTTGCATGAAATATTGTCTTTTTGCCAGCTTGATAGCACCTTAATTATCTCCGAAGCTAACAACCGGTTTGTTGATAGGCTCATACAACCGGTTTGTACAATGGGTATGTTCGCCACTGGACTGAAAGTTTCAGAAAAACAATTTCCATTCTTCTAAAAAAATCTTTGAGCAACCAACCCTGATTTGAATCTATCAAGGCTCATATATGTTTTTCGCTTAATTCAATACACCAATTATCAAGAGACAGAATGGAAATCCTTAGGTTTTGGAAAGAAATCCTAAGTTTTGTTCCTCATGAGAGCATTCATCTCTTCCTTTATTTATGTCTTCCACTCAACCTCTTTTGTTTCTTCATAAAATGATGGCTCATCCTCAGCTAAAGGAACTCCAAATAAACATGAGTAAATAATGACAGAATTTTAATCCTTAAACCGAGTAAGCATGAAACTTTCCTTCTTGGTCGTTGATTAGCCAGGAAACCATGATCTTGCTCTTGGTTAGTGCTCCACTTTTCAGTTGCATCTCCCTTTCAATATTTTCATTTTAAAACAGCATTTGATGAACTTGCCATGTCTCTTTTCATTTTTTAAAATATTAATATAACAGAAAGCTTTGTTGTTTTGGACACAAACAAACTACTAGATAAAACTAAACATCATGTAGTTTTTTTTTTACCCAAAACGACGTCGTTTTGATGCTTCTGTTAGTTTCGTAACAATAACAAACGGAGACACGTCAACGATATAGGCAAAGCTTATATAACCAGTGACTTTTAAGTTGCTAGGGTTGACCTGCACAATTTTTGGGTCAGAATTGATCTTGCAAAAAAAATATAAATCGATGATTTTTTAGCAGAAAACCCTTTTTCGTGTTCTTTTGCTCATATTTTCTCTAGATGATTTTGTTTAGTTCTTTTTTAGAATGTTGATTATTCTTTTAAAATTATGCCTTCTTTCCTTTCTCCTAGGGTTTTTGAATCCTTGTTGAACTAGATTTAGGTCCTCGTCTCATTTATATTTCCATTTCAAATGAAAATCTCCGGTTTTCCGGTAATGTCCTGTCATAATGGATTAGGATGTTACATATTATGCATTCTCTCCACTTTTAGCTCCCAGTTCCATTTCATATTTTAGTTTATGAAGTACATAAAGTAACACATAATCTAGTTTTAATATTTTGATACCGATTTTGGTTTGGATTGGGTTTTAGTTAAATATAAACAGGTTTTCAAATCCTTTTTTCTTGTTCGGATTGAGGATTCAGATATAGAGAAATCGAATTCCATATACAGTTTAGTATCAAATTGTTACTTATGATTTTATTTGGTTTGAATTGCATCGTTCGTCTTATCCGGATTTTCCTATGATTAGCATTTAGCCGAAGCACATAGGATAAAAGAATCTTGACATGCTGACTCCTCATTCCTCACTCTTGTAAGATAGTGGGACAATTACTGACATGGCAGCGACCTCAGAAAAAAATAAACTTGAATTAATAATATACGAATTCTTTGAAATATCAATCACAAAACGTTCTATTTAAGAAAAGAACTGAGATACAGAATAGCGTGATGGTTTTGTTTTTGAAGTATTTTTTTTTTAACAGCATTTTGCTAGTTATTTGTTAAGTCATACATCAAACTGATTTTAACTATTTATTATAAGTGAAAAATTTAAAGATTATTATAAGTCTTTAAGCTTTTGAAAATGTTTCATAATTTTAATCAGTAAAATATGCATACTTTATCTAGTTAACAAATGCATACTTAGTATTTTAAAACAATAACATAAAATAAGTATTTAATTCTAATATAATCATAGATTTATATGTATAAATAATAATAAATATCTATTAGTTTTAAATATATAGTTATATAATAATTAATGATTTTTTACGAACCACACTTCAAACATAAATTGCTTGTCCAATTCGGAATAAAATTTTTTTTTTTTACAAATGGTACATCAACAAATCAAGTTTTAGAAGCCCACGTAATAATCAAGAATTATCAAAAATTTTTGATAATTATATATAATATATCATTTGAAATTTTCAGAAATACCACTTATATGATATTATTTTCAAAAGTACTACTAAAAATTTATTCAAATATACCATTTTATAACATTTATGAGAAAATATTATAGACATTATAAACCTTATAAAAACTTTATAAAGGATTAATTCATTAATATTTGAATCTCTCTAGGTACTTGATCATTCTCTTACCCTCTAAATTATTGTAACCTCTAAATTTGTACATGTTTAACAACCCAAACTTATACACTGAGGGGATCTAATTTTTTTTTTCTTTTTCTTTTCAATTCCGATTTAAAATCTTAACGCCGGTGATTGGGCCCAACGATGAAATGGGTGGACGGCTATTTTTCTCCGGCGGTGATGAGGCGTGTTACTTTTGAATCTCGAGGCATCTTGGCGGCCTCTTTCACGGTGGCCTTAGTGGTTGTTCTGCCGGTTCTTGCTGCTTGAGGACAGCAGTAGGAGTGTGGAGTGGCCGCTCGCAGGCTCGGCGGCTTATGGATGAGGCTGGAGGAAGGCATCAGTTTAGGGCTGGATCTGCTGACTCCAGCCAAGGGCATGGGGTTTTCTTCCTTGCTGTGATGGAGTAGTTCTTGTTAGCGATGGGTGTAGTAGGTTAGATATGTGCTTCTGGTGTACTACCTTAGCTAGATCCGATCTCCTTTCCGGTGGTTCTATGATTTGGACCAACTTTTTGTAACCATTTAAATTCGTCTGGCCCAATTAGCCAAAAACCACTTGGGATGAATTTGAGAAAAAAATACTCATATACTGAGTACCAACCCAAACCCAACGTTCTACAAGTTTGATTGGAAAAATAATATAAAATAATAACCTTCTGATTCTTGTTCTGCTAGATTCAAGAATAAATCGCCAATAAAAACACCCAAAAATACTTGTCTTCTCAGCCAGTTTTTATGCACACTTTTAATTTTGGCTGAGATTTATTGGAAAAAACTACATTATTATCCCTTACGATAACCAGATTTTTTTTATTCTCGTCATTTCAAGATTCATTTGCAAATATTAGATCTGCAATGTTGTTCCGTGGCATAACGTATACATACAAGAGTGGAGATTTTTTTTTTTCTTTTTTTGGTCGAATAAAAGTGAAGATATATTATTATTATTATTTTGCCAATAAAATAATCAAATCCATTAAGCATCTAGGATGCAGTTTTCCTCGAGAGAAAACCAATCCGGTGAGTTAGAGCTTACATGGAAAATAGTATACCTCATGCTCGAGATTTCTTTGAGAGAAATTCGGCACGGACATTCAAAGTTCGAGAAATAGAAGAAATAGAAGAAAACAGGATATAAGGGTTTATGAGAGCTAAAATCATCTATTTCTGATGCAAACGTCATTAGTCCTCTGGCGCATCCAGAAGAGATATAATATCCTTGCAATCGGTTAGAAAAACAGTCTCAAACATGTGTAAATCTCTCAAGCATCTCATAGCCCACAGGAGTGAGTAAAGTTCTGTGTGAAGGGGTGTGGTGGATCAGCGGTGGCTCTTTAATCCCAGGTGCGAGATCTTTCCATCCACTAGCAGTTTCCAACCATGCTCACTCTGGCTATCCGACTCAGCCCATGAGCCGTCTGTCTAACATATGAATCGATGATGAACTGGTGAAGAAAATTCTGGGCTAGGGTGATGTAGCTATCCTTAAGGCCCCATTCCGAATGTTAGCCACCCTGGATACCTCTGCTTCTTCTATCGCAATGGCAAGAGTGACGTTCGGTGCTATATCTTTGTTTTCAAAAACTTTTATGTTTCAGATCTTCCAGATAAACCATGAAATCCAAGAAAAAATGTCTTAACCGATGGATCGTGTCCTCCTACGTCCTTAGCTTGCCACATAAGATAGTCAACATTCGTAAATACTTGCTTCGCCGGATGGCACTCAAAAAATATGTGGTTGATATACTCATTTTTCTGCTCCACAACACGGACAACATCTATTAACTCCAATATACCTATCGATGAGTCGTTGACACAATGGTATAAAACCCGACATGATTTTCCACAGAAAATACATTATTTTTCTCGAGGTCAGAAGTTTTCTTAATTGTGCATGCAGTGTGATAATACTCGGATCCTGAAAAGAGAGGTCACAATCTCCTCTCCGGCGTGCCTTGGCCTCCCAGTATCCAGACTTCACTATGTAAGCACCTGACTTTGTGTGATTCCAGCTGTAGTTGTCGTTAGAGAACTAGGCGCTCGGCCTAATGCTCAAAATCAAGGATAGGTCCTCTGGCGTAACTAAGTTCTTTAGCATATCAACCTTCCGTCGTTCAGTCAAAAAGTCTATCAAATCCCTCACATATAGATGAGGATCGTGCTGAGTGAAGATATATTATATAGTAGTAATAGCAATGTAACATCACTTGCCTAATGTCCATAAGTGTATTTTTAGATTAAACCCCACTTCCCTCTCCCCTTACCCCCAACAAATATACTTAAATGATTGTGTTTTGTTTTCTAAGTATGATTTTATATTTCAAATTTTTTTTATAAAAAATAATAGGTTGAAGTTTAAAGTGATAGCTCAAATATATTTAGACTAGATTCGAACCCGCGGTGTTATTATAAATTTGTAGTTTTTTTTGTTTATAAATATTTTTTTTATTCGTGTAAGTTTAAGTTGCTATTTTTTTGTTTCTTTACTGTTTACCCGTTTATAATATATTTAATATACTTTTAGCATTGAATTGTAAAGTTTTTAATCTTGGAAGTTAGATTACAACATCGAAGAAATACTTGATAGTGCTTTATTAGATTACGTGGGTTAGTTTGACAAAAAAAATCAAATATATCCTCTCCAATCACATAAAGAATTTGTTTTTATTTTTCTCATTTTCTTTAATCTCTCGTCATTTAAATTCAAAAACAGATAAGTTAGCACGGAGTGCGCGACTTTATCCGCATTTTATTATTCATGTAAATTCTGTATAGTTGTTGACAAAAAAAAATTAAATTAATATTTACCACAAACAAAAAATTGTTGTTCAATATATAATTTTAACCCCCCCCCAAGTAAATTTAAAAATTGTTAACGACATGCTTGTTGAATTTCAACTTTCCATTCCCGAAGATCATATTATTAATAAAAAAATCATAAAAAAAGATAATGTTAGAAAACCATTCAAAAACATAAACGATGAAAAAAAAAAAGAAGAGAATTGAAGATTGAATTTTGAAATGAAACAAAGCAAAGGCTCTCATCATTCTTCATTATTTGCACTCTATTACACTCTCTACCCTACCCACTCTACCCACGTGGCATTCTTCCTCTCTCCAACCCTCCAACATCCTCATTCTATAATTGCTATACATGTCGGTATTTTATATGATTTCTCTATTTTATTTCTTTCACAAATTATTACACATGTTTCGAATGTGAATATCTCTTTCTTTTTTTTTTTTTTTTTTTTATAACTTTCTTCTTTTAGTATTGTTTTTCTTTATTTTCTTTTAGTATTGTTGTAATACTTGTATGCACTTGGTAAAACGGAAGAGAACCAAATATTTTACAGCTTGCCCTACACTAATAGAATAAACTACATAAACATGAGATTATTCAACCAACATTTTTGTTTGTTTTCGAGGAAGTTATATGTAATCTATTTTTTAAAAAAACGATGTTCTTATGTCGCAAGATTCAAATTGGGAGTGATAAGCCAAGGTTCAACCTTCTTTGGATAGATCTCACAAACGCTACCTGAGCCTGACTATGTACATCTTGGTATGATCAAACCATATGGTTAAATAAGTTTCTAATTTTTTTTTTCTTTAGCAATTAGACATCTAGTTAATATAAACACTCACATGAGCGTATATAACGTTTGTGAAATACGTTTTTTTTTTTTTTGCTAAATAACCAAATTCATATAACCAAGTTTATTTTGCAATAGACACCTAATATAAATAAGATTTTTTTGCAAAATAACCAAATTTTGTACCAAAATTGACAAAATAAATGAAATCAAAACAATGTGAATAGTGGTGCTTGTTTTTGCGTTTGATTTAGATTGATATCACAAAAATTTAATGTGTTACAAAATAAAATAAAATGATATTTAAGAAAAATGCTAAGTAAACCAATATATATATATATAATTTTTTCATCTGTCATTTTAAAAACTAAAATAATAAATTTTGGCTATAAAGCACATATACTCTATTGATAAATTAGAGCATCTCCATCAGTGTGGAGTCTCTACTTGTTAAAAATTAATAAAAAGTGAAAAAGAGGTGAGATGTGTATCTTTTTTAGAACCCATGAGAAATGTCTCTACACATTTGTAAGTCATTCATTGGTTATTTCTCTATCTGTTATTTAAAATTAAATAATATAATTAAATTAAAATTAAAATAATATTATTAAATTTTAGAAGAGACTCTCAACGTGTATCTCACCGTTGGGAATGCTCTTATATTGAATAGTTTATTGTTTTTAGAGAAAGAATATGAATTGAATGAAGATAGTTCTTTCAAAGAGGATAACATAAATGTTAAATTTCTAAATAGTCTTTTTTATATATATAATAAATGATTATTGAGCGAATGTAATTGAGAAGAGAATGTAGTTTGGACCTCTATTGCCTTAGAGCATGTTTATTAATGAAACTTGTTGAGTATCAGTTCAGAAAATAATAATATCAAAATTAGAAATGGGGTAAATGAGAGATGAGCCGTATCATTGGAGTGAGCCTCTTGATACGGTTTCAAGTGGACAGCTGGCGGCTTGTCACTGGACCGAAGAGAAGAGGGTGCAGAGCAACAAAGACTCTGAAGCTTTCACACCTTGTGGACTCAAAGCTCAACAATAGACTCTGAAGCTCAAAAACCGATTTTGAGGTTTGTAAAGGAGAAAAATTAGGAGTCTTCGATAGTTGAGCTGGAGCTACAGTAGCTGCTGATGAAGACGGAGGAGCTGAGACACGAGGAGAGGAAGAAGAGACTCTCTGTGGAAGAAATGGACGGTGGTTGTAGTTGGGATTTTGCCGGGTCTGACGATGGTTATTAGTGGTGGATACAAATTGGGTCGATTGACGACCTGAGAAATCCGATTTGGGGGTTTGCAGAGGAGAAAAGTTAGGAGCTTGTGATAGATGAGCAGAAGAAACAGAGGCGACGGAGGAAACAGCGGCGGAGGAAGACGGAGGAGCTGAGGTAACGGCACGACCGGTACGAGGACGCTGTGGGAGCCATGGATGGGGGTTATTGGTGGTGGTGACCCAGTGAGGCGGCGTTGACGCCATTGGAAAGGTAAGAGTTTTGGGGTGATACGGAATCGAAGAGCTGCTACACGTATACTCACAATCTGCAACAAAGACTCTGAAAAAATTAATTTTTTTTCTTTAGACACCAGTATCACCATTAAACATACAAATATTTACAAAATTTTAATGAGTCTCATACATTAAATTAATCATAAAATTAATACTAAAAAAATACTTATGATACTCAAAGAGTATCATGAATAAACATGCCCTTAGGAGTCTCTGTAAGAGTAAAAAAGGCACTGCCACTTCTGTGAAAATTCAGACAATGAATTGCAAATTGTCACAGGTGACGTCATCAAGACAGCAACAACCACTAATTCTCTCTCGACTGTTTACGAGACACCTAAGCATTAAACAAAACATCTCTCTCTTTTTTTTTTCTGCCATTTCTCTTCTTTTCTTTTGTTGTGTTTCTCCCAATTTCTCATTATTAGTCTTTTCTTTTTAATAACAAATTATTTTCAGTATTTTTGTTTTCACTCGAAAGTTGCAACCTACCAACAAATATTTACTGTATTACCACCTATAGTTATGTACCATCTATGTAACTAGGGATATGTCTATATTCATTTTTTATTCTTTTGGTATATATGGTTTTTCATTAATGTACATTTTTTATGTCTTTTTTATATGGTATCAAGTATCAACGTTATACAAGCTAAAAGTTTTATTTTTGTTCATTTGCACTCATTCGATCATGGAGGAGAGTAGCACCAAATGAACTATCGCTACCAATTAATATGTGTTACATAGACAAACCATTCAAATTTCAATCCATATGACTCTCAATAACAAATATTTTTGCTATCATTTGTTTTTTTTTCTGTTATTATGATAGCTTTATTATTTATTTTGTCAACGTTTTAATTGTGATAACTATAATGACTGAGTTTAGGAATCAGTACTACATTTCAAGTTTAATATAAATCGATTATCAACTATAATTGATCGAGATTGATAGCATGTGAAATATTTTTTATTCTTGTTGGTTTCATGGATCATAAACACAAATGATATGGATCAGGAGGAGTTATATGTTTGATTAATGATAATTTTATTGATATGTCTCTATTCGTATTCAAATTTGCCGTTATACAAAAGAAACACATAATTAGTTTGATTGGTTGACATAGTTAGAGTAAAATAAAATAAAATAAAAGATTATTTTTTTCAAATGAAGTTAGCTTGTGTTTACCAATCATAATTAAAAAAAATGTGTTGTCAGTCACTTTCAACTGAAAAAAAAACAAAAAAAAAAAGAAGTAAAAATTTACTCTAAAAAAGGTGGAGTAAAAAGTTAGGCTACAATTTAATATTTTCTCTGTTTCTTATTAATCATATTTCTAGGATTTTCACACATTTTAATAAAACATATTAAAGTTGCATCATTTTTTATGAATAACAATTTACTATAACTTTGAACCAATAATATTCCATTATTTTTCTTGAAATCTACAATTCATCATCAATAGCTGATAAAAAATACATTAAAAATAGAGAAATTGTAACTTTTTGAAACAATTTTTTTTCCTAGAAATATGATTAATAAGGAATAGATGGAATATGTTTTTCACTCCAAAAATTTTCATTTTGAAAAAAAATATGAAATGTATAATCAAAAACAAAAGTTTATAAATGGTCTTTGTTTGAACAAGATTTTCATTATCGATTTCTAATACTTCTATTTTGAAAAAAAACATTCATGCCAAAAAATAATAAAACTAGAACTATTGATAAAATCATGGTTGAAGTTAAAATCATGGTTGAAGTTGAGTTGGACAAGTCTTTCTCTCAGAGGATTGTTTTTCATGAAAAAAAAATACAATATCAATGGTAAATGTGGAGCTTCCATCGAATTTCCACTAAATGTGATAGATGCGAACACTTTGGACACAAGGAAACAAGATGTCTTGAACCAAGTGTTAAATACTTGCCTCAAGCTTTAGGTTACTAAGTTTTTGTCCCTGACTCTGTTTTGGCTCCTATTTTCTCTTATGCAACCGCAATAGTTACAAACCCAAAAACTAAAGCGAAAAAACTACGAATCCTAAAATATTTAAACTAAACTAAACCGAAAAACCAAATATATATGCCTATAAAATACTATGAGTTTGTGACCAGCAAAAAAATAATGTATTATTAGTATATATCTAATAGAATGGAGGATAATATAATTAGGATATACTTAGGGTTTGACTGGTTTAAATGTGGTGGTTGTGTCTGCGGATGCGGGAGTTTACAGAAGTGGATGATTGCGGTTATAAAAGTTACTAAACGATTTGTACGACTGGTTTAACAAATAAAAATGGATGCATTACTGACTGGCTGACAGCGGTTGCGAATGATGTTCACAATATTTAAAATATATACTATAATCAAAATTTAAAAGTAAAATTTTAAATAAATTTTAGAATAACTAATTAAAAATATTTATTTTAAGAGGTTTGAAACATTTTTTAATTTAAAAAATATTTTTATACTTATAAATATATTTTAGTTTAGTTAATACATATATAAAGCATTTAAAATTTTATTATAATAAAATTTGATTAATTTTTTTGTAAAATTTTATAAGTTTATAAATTTAAAAACTAAAAATATTTCTTTTTAACAACCGCAACCGCAGTCGCAAACACAAGCTGGAAAAAAGCTTTTAAAATCGAAAGATTTCAATTGATTTGGAGCGATATATTGTAATTTCTATAATTGATATTAAATGCTTGCAGCCGCAACAACGTTTACAGGTGGTTGCAGGTGAACCAATCAAACCCTTATATAATTAGATATCTATGTATCAAAAAAACTTTTTGTAAAATTTGATTAATTTTTTTGTAAAATTTTATAAGTTTATAAATTTAAAAACTAAAAATATTTCTTTTTAACAACCGCAACCGCAGTCGCAAACACAAGCTGGAAAAAAGCTTTTGAAATCGAAAGATTTCAATTGATTTGGAGCGATATATTGTAATTTCTATAATTGATATTAAATGCTTGCAGCCGCAACAACGTTTACAGGTGGTTGCAGGTGAACCAATCAAACCCTTATATAATTAGATATCTATATATCAAAAAAACTACATAGAATGGAGGAGGAACAATGTTTTATGGAGATTCATGTTTATAACTAGAGTGTTGACCTAAAATCTATGTATTACAAGTTAAAAGTTGGTTGGTGTTGAATTAAAGAGCGTTTAAAAATCTATGTAAAAAAATATTTATATGAGCTTGTATTAGAAAAATCTTAATATTTAAACACCTTGAACTTATGTGAATATTGTTAATTTGTTATATGTTAGTGCTATGTACGGTATTATGATAACAGAAATTTCTCTTTTTAAACCCTCTTTTTATTTTATTTTTATACAAATCCCGCCTTAAATTCTAAAGTTTTGCCGTTATTAAATGATTTAATAAAAACATTTGGAACGTCTTTTAATTTCTCCGAGGGTACACTTTTTTCCTTTATCTCTTTTGTTTTTATCTAAAAACAAACTTTTAGGATATTACCACACCAAAAAAAAAATTAAATTATTCCTCTACCACCATCGGAAAAAGACAAAAGACTTCTACTACCCCACTCAGTGGCACAATCCCGTAATTTCAACTAAACATCATACCCTTTTCTCGAATTCATCGTCATCTATTGTTTTTAATAAGACAGTACTTTTGCCTCATTTTCAATTTTTTTTTCACCAGAGAAGAAGAGAAAAAGAGCGATAAAGCAGCAAAGCTCCATTGATTTTTGTACTATTCACTCATCAAGACTTTTATTTTTCTTCTTTTTTCCTCATTCTTGAAGCTCTATCAATGGCTGGTATTACTGGAATCTTAAAGCTAGAAGCTTGGAGTATCTTGTGAAGAACAAGAAACCTTTTTTCTCGTTTTTTTCCCTTCTGGGTTTTGATTTTTCTTTCTTACTAGAAAATGGCATGTCGGAGTATGATCGCTTGTAGCTTAGATCCTGAAAGAAAACAAAGTGGAGGACTTAGAACAAAACAAGCTGGACGAGGATCTTGCCGTGGAAGTTAGTCTTTGTTCAAAATCCATTTCCTTCAATCTTCTTAAAGAATGTAATAATGGGTTTTGTTATATTCTTAGAGATTTGTTCGAAAGTTTTGTTTTTTTCTTCTCTAAAGTTAAAAGTTTTGATTTTTTTTTGCAGTTTGAATTGCACTGTTGCAAGTGAAGTTTGTTCTAGTTGGAGCTTGAAGAGTTAAAGCTATGGGAGTTTTGTTAAGAGAAGCGTTGAGGTCTATGTGTGTTAATAATCAATGGTCTTATGCTGTTTTCTGGAAAATTGGCTGTCAAAATTCTAGGTAATACTTTAAATTTTTTCTTAATTAGTGTTAAATTAACTAATTGTTTTTGCATTTTAGCTAATTTGTCTGTCTTTTGAGTGTATAAAAACTTAAGTTTTAGTCAGATCTTCCCAAAGTTTGAATGAACTTTAATATTTGGTCAAATATATCAGTTTGTTAGTTTAAAGTTTGGTAATTTTGATAAGGGTTTTGACTCAGATCTCGAGGAAGACTATAGAATTATTATTTATCTCTGTTTTGATTTGGAGTTTTGTGTTTGGTTTGATCTTTCTTGTTTTAAAGAATCTTTAGATTTTGTAGTTGTTTTGTCGACTAAAGCCATATCCTTTTTCTTTAGTTATTTTGTATATGAATTGTCTAAAGAGTTCAAGTTCTTAATCTCTCTTTGTCATTTCAGTTTCTTGTCTTGTTTCGTTTTGTCTTTGTTTTACCGCAAATCTTTTGTAATCGTCTTTTTGTGGTATAGTCTTACTTCAAGATTGTTGCATCTTTTTGTCGTGTGTATTCCTTATTTTCAATATATCATATGGTTTAATATTTTGGATGTGTTTTTTTGTTTCTTCTCTTTGTGCAGCTTGTTGATTTGGGAAGAATGTTATCATGAAACCGCGTCGAGCTCACATCCTCGAAGACTTTGTGGACTTGGTGTTGATACACAAGGGAATGATAAAGTTCAATTGCTTACAAATAGAATGATTTTAAACAATCGAATCATTTTAGTAGGCGAAGGGTATGTATCCGTGTATCGCCTGTCCTTTTTGTTATGATTTGATTATCTGGAAGCTCACATTGGGATTAATGAACTGAATTTCAGGTTAGTTGGCCGAGCTGCGTTTACTGGACATCATCAATGGATTCTAGCAAACAGTTTTAACCGCGATGTTCATCCACCTGAGGTTATTAATGAGATGCTTCTCCAATTCTCTGCTGGTATTCAGGTTTGATACTTGGAATATCCTAAGTTTGGCTTCTTGAGTATGTATATATGTTCAAGCTTGATTCGTTTGTTCTTCAGACTGTTGCAGTTTTTCCGGTTGTTCCTCATGGTGTTGTTCAACTCGGTTCCTCTCTACCTGTAAGGTTTTTGCTTCCAAGTTACATTGTTATGTAAAATGTGATTCTTGTTCTTGATTTAATATTGAACTGTCTTGTGTTCAGATTATGGAGAATTTGGGGTTTGTGAATGATGTGAAGAGTCTTATCATGCAACTCGGATGTGTTCCTGGAGCTCTCTTATCTGAAAACTACAGAGCTTATGAACCTGCTGCTGATTTTATTGGAGTGCCTGTGTCCCGGATAATACCTTCTCAAGCACACAAGATCCTCCAATCTTCGGCTTACGTAGCAGAAACTAGCAAACCATATTTCAACGCCACTGGAACATCATCAGATCATCGAAATGATCAAATGGTTGAAGAAGCTTCTTGTAATCTTGTGGATGAACAGATGAAGCAAGCAAATCTGGGAGATAGACAACATGGAGGATGGCAAAACACAGCGGGTTTTGGAGCAGTACCTTCAAATCCAGATGCGTGGCTGAATCAGAACTTCTCTTGTATGTCTAATGTGGATGCAGCGGAGCAACAAATCCCATCTGACGACATCAGTTCCAAACGCTCGCTTGGAAGCAACGATTTGTTTGACATGTTGGGTTTGGATGATAAGAACAAAGGTTGTGAAGACAGTTGGGGTATTTCGGAGATGAGAACGGAAGTACTCACTAGAGAGTTATCTGACTTTAGGATCATTCAAGACATGGATTCTGAGTTTGGTTCTTCGGGATACGAACTTTCAGGAACAGATCATCTGTTAGATGCTGTGGTCTCAGGTGCTTGCTCTTCTACGAAGCAGATCTCAGACGAAACTTCTGAGTCCTGCAAAACCACTTTGACCAAAGTTAGTAATTCTTCGGTTACTACGCCATCTCAATGTAGCCCACAAGGTAGCCAGTTATTTGAGAAGAAACACGGGACACCGGTGGGTCCATCATCTGTCTACGGGTCTCAGATAAGTTCTTGGGTTGAACAAGCTCATAGCTTGAAGCGCGAGAACAGTCCAAGAATGATGAATAAGAATGAAACTGCAAAACCGTCCGGTAATCGTAAAAGACTTAAACCCGGAGAGAACCCAAGACCAAGGCCTAAAGATCGTCAAATGATTCAAGATCGTGTCAAAGAGTTGCGTGAAATCATACCAAACGGTGCAAAAGTAAGTGAAAAATTCTTTCTTTTCGGAAACTTTAAACATTCCCTAAGAAAGACTATTACTAACAGTTAGTAAATGTGGTTTATGTTTAACAGTGTAGCATAGACGCACTCCTTGAACGTACAATTAAGCATATGCTCTTCTTGCAAAATGTCTCTAAGCATGCTGATAAGCTGAAACAAACCGGGGAATCCAAGGTAACACATGAATAATCATAATTTGACGGTCTCTCTTCATTTCTTGATCTAACACTTCCTCTTTTGTGTTGGTTGTTATAAGATTATGAAAGAGGAAGGTGGAGGAGCAACATGGGCTTTCGAAGTCGGGTCAAAGTCTATGGTATGCCCAATCGTCGTAGAAGATATAAACCCACCTCGCATTTTCCAAGTTGAGGTAACATTTGCTACTTAAAGAGGTTCTAAAAGAAACCATTCAAGATCTCAGTTCTGATCAAATCGGTTTATCTTTGTGATAGATGTTGTGCGAACAACGTGGATTCTTTCTTGAAATCGCGGATTGGATTCGAAGCTTAGGGTTAATGATCTTGAAAGGTGTCATTGAAACTCGAGTAGACAAGATTTGGGCTCGCTTCACTGTTGAGGTAGTATTACAAGTTAAAAATTTGTTCAGATGGTGTAAAGATTTGTTAGAAATTGTATCTAAATCGGTTTGAATTTCGAGTTTTAGGCGAAT
>CM051376.1:12377489-12402489 GCA_028015245.1 Cardamine occulta | reverse complement strand
CGAGATGTGACGAGAATGGAAATATTTATGCAACTGTTGAATATTTTGGAGCAGACGATGAAATGTGGAGGAAACTCTAAGACTATTTTGGATGGTATCAAAGCTACTATGCCTTTACCGGTTTCTGGTGGATGTTCAATGTAAACACTCACAATTGTTGACCGTACCGGATTAATCCGGTTTAATAAACCGGTTTAGTTAAAAGCTTCATTCCTATAGAGGTTACGAGCGAACCGCTTTCAAGAATTTAGGCTCGCTATGACTAACTTATAAAGTCAGTCTGAAGAATTTTTCAGTTTTTTTTTTTTTGTTTTTTTTTACTTTTTGTTTGTACATTCTGCGATTTTTGCGAATTTTCATTAGTGTGGATTTTTTTTTTTACTTTTTAATTCTTATTTTGGTTTGTAAAAAATTAGTTAAATTATTCTCCACCAGTAAGAACTAAGAAGAGTTAAAGTAATTCACGGATTTCAAGGTCGGTAAAAAGACTAGGTCCATCAACACAGCTTTTAACAGTACAAACACAAAGCTCACATGCTACTTTGATTAGTAACTCTATGTATATTATTAGCTTATTATTAAAAACAAAATAAAAAATAAAGAGGCTCTACTTTCAATAAAATGCACTCTTTTATTAACAAATGTGAGGCCTAGAGAAAAAGCTAATATTGGTATTTATAAATACTTTTGTTAACAGCCTTATAAAGTGCGGTCATGTGAATTCAAAAAACGCTAATATGTTATGAATGTCTTAATCCATTCCTAATTTGGATTAGTGGATCAAAACTAGTCTAAGTTCAAATAGAATTAAAACTGTGTTTTGTTTGTTGTCTCAAAATGCTTTTTTTACCCTTTTGAGGTACCTAAACTTTGCTGCAAAAGGTGCATGAACATCTTTGTTCTTGCTTTAGCCTTCCCTCCACTCTACAGATTATGATGGAATATTCGGCAACACGTTATTATGATTCACTTAAAATTCATTATATTTTTCTTGGGCCCTTCAATTTCTTCCCCACTTTTGATATATGCTTCTAATACTTTATCAACAGTCTACTATTTCCTAGCTAGAGATATTTCCCACTAGGCTACAGGTGTAATTTCTTTATATTTTACTGTTTATGCCTTTTTCTTTTGTAAAATTTAACTTCAGATTAAAAAAATATATATATATATATATATCCACTAATTGTGTACTATCTAATATAGGGTGAATGGAATTTATTAAATATCAAGGATATATATACTACTGAAACCGAACAGATGATTTCTTTTCGTCTCAACAAAGTGAATTCATTCCTTAAGATAACTACTAAATTTCAAAAAATATATGTTGTACAACTTATGTTACATCCATAATTTTATTCAACTTTTTTTTGGATAAATTATAGGAGTTCTAGATCTTTGAACCATAATCTTCTCCGCTGTACAGAACCAACCGTTAATAAATTATTCAACTATTTTATAACTATAACTTCATTCAACTCTAATTAATATTAGATATAACTTATGATTCTTACTTTATTTATAGTAATGCTTTTCATGTATGAAGATTCTCTTTATTTTTAATAGTTTGATAAATATGAATTATTATTATAACTAATTAATTATAAGTTAAATATAAAACTATAATCTGACAACGAAAAAAGATTAGAATCGATAATTAAAAATAGCGGAAAATAAATTACATCGTACTAATTTAAAAAAGATATATTCATGCATAAGTGTTCAGTTAACGAATTTCGTTATCAAGGAGATAAGGGCATCTCCAACGCGCAACGGGAAACGCCATATTTGGTGTGAGAGGTGCTCCAATCGGACGGTAAAAGGGTCGGCAAACACCATATTTGGTGTGAGAGGAACAGGGCCACACCAAATTTGCCGTCGGACTGTTCACGGCGGCAAACGACATATTTGTTTTTTTCGAGCTTCTCCAACGCACACACCAAACGGCAAACGGCAAAGTGATGAGGATCTCGATGAGATTCGATTTCCATGAATCTTTTTTTATTTCGCATAACAATTTTGCCGGATCTTGGGTTTGAAGTCGATAGATTCATTTTAAAATCGATCGATCGATTTTGGAAATGAGAAGAAGATCGATCGATCGATTTGAAAAACGAGAAGGAGATAGATCGATCTGAAGGCGATTGTTTCAGAGATCGATCGGAGACGGTTCTGCTCGTCGGAGAAGATGATCGAAAACAGAGCGGTTCGTCAGAGAAGTTGATCGTGTGAGATTGAACCGATGGTTTTATAAAACCGGTTTAATGAGGTTAATCAGCCGGTTTAATGAAAATAATGTGATTAAATAGATTAAAACCGGTTAAATAAGATTAATGTGATTAATTAGATTAAAACCGGTTTAATGAGATTAATGTGATTAATTAGATAAAACCGGTTTAATTAGATTAATGTGATTTATTATATTAAACCGGTTTAATGGTTAAAAACTGGTTTAATGAGATTAATTTTTGGTAATTATGGCTAATTGAGATTGAATCAATGATTAAACCGAGATTAAACATAATTGAGATTAAACCGAGATTAAACTATGGATAACCCGGTTAATCATAAATGAGATTTAACCGAGATTAAATCGAGAATAAGCATAATTTATATTAAAGGGATATTAAACCGAGTAAGATAATTAAAACTGAAAATGATTAATTATACATTAAACCGAGATTAAGCAGAGTTGGATAATACAAACCGAGTGGTGAATAATATATTAAACCGAGTGGGATAATAAAAACTGAGTTGTGAATGAAACATTAAACCGACAGTAAAAGAAACATTAAACCAACATTAAAAGAAGCATAATCTAAAACTTTAGAAAATAACCTCCGGTTCCGCTTAGCAAATCATAGTACTTGGACATATCTTGAAGGTCACTTGGTGATATTTTGTCTTCTCCTTGAGTTTGTTGTCCTTCATAATTATCTCCTTGAGTTTGATCATTTTGATAACGAGAAGCACGATATTGGCTGTGAGAACTTTCTCCGGTTCCTTGAGTGTAATCGTTTTGATGACGAGATGCTCGATATTGGCTGTTAGTATCTTCTTCGGGTTCTTCATGTTGGGTTGTTTGCACTCCTCTGCTCATAATGAGTGCCCGTTGTTTTTCAATATACTCCCGACATGCTGGATTAGTTATAGAATTAAAATCTGCAAATATTATTTTATTTTCTTCCTTCATTCTTTGGACCTCGATTTTTTTCCTCTGAATTTCATTTCTTTCAGAGGTACCTTTAGCAATAGCTTTGATAAGCCTTTCATTTTGGTCCATCATTTTTTTAAATTGGTCATCACATTGTTGTTTTCGCTTAACTTTTTTGACACCCATTGGTCTACGACTCTTACTAAAATTACCTTCTTCGCCACTCGTATTAAAATCGAATGAATTCATACCAGGGGTTGGTGATGACTCATCTTGGAGTGATGGCGATGAAAAATCAGTTTCGCTTTCTTCTTGGGAGGCAGCAACTCGGGTAATCTGCTTAGTTGCTAATTTCTTAATACCTCTAAGAATTGGCCAAACATGATCGAATTTGAAGCCTTTTCAGTAATTGGCTTCTTGGGTTAGTAACATCTTCGCCTGGTTTACCTGATTTTAATTTTCACAAAGACAAAAATTTAATTAATATAACAAGTTCAATACATACATAAAGATATAACAAATACAATTAATCCAATATATACTTACAATGTCTTCTTGAGAAGCACCACTAGGATTTTTATTTTCAATCTAGTTAATGCATCCCCTTAACTTGGAGCATGCAGTAAGGATGGTTGACATTCGAGTTTGTAAAGATCTTCTTGGCCTTTCTTGAGTACAAGCAACAGTTGATTTATCGAACTCCGTCTTCACTCTTCCCCAAAATTGATCACCAGATTGGTTGATTCCAATAATGGGGTTTTGAGAAACATCAAGATACACATGACATAAAAGTATATCTTCTTCAACCGAGTATGAAGCAGATCGTTTATTATTCATTTTAGAAGAGATATTGGTGGAAATGACAATGAAATGAAGATGTGTGATAATTCAATGGGCGCCTGATGTGTTTTTATAGGGAAGTTAAGCTAAAGATTTAACGGTTAGATTTGGTCCAAACAAATCGATGGCTAAGATTAAAAGATTCTTTCTGAAACAAAAGAACGGCTAGATCTTGATCAAAATAAAGCAACGGTGTATGTTGAAAAATTCTTTTTCGGAAACATCATGATGACTTGACGACTAGATCTAACGGTTAGATTTGGTCCAAACAAATCGATGGCTAAGATTGAAAGATTCTTTCTGAAACAAAAGAACGGCTAGATCTTGATCAAAATAAAGCAACGGTGTATGTTGAAAGATTCTTTTTCAGAAACATCATGATGACTTGACGACTAGATTTAACGGTTAGATTTGGTCCAAACAAATCGATGGCTAAGATTGAAAGATTCTTTCTGAAACAAAAGAACGGCTAGATCTTGATCAAAATAAAGCAACGGTGTATGTTGAAAGATTCTTTTTCAGAAACATCATGATGACTTGACGACTAGATCTAACGGTTAGATTTGGTCCAAACAAATCGATGGCTAAGATTGAAAGATTCTTTCTGAAACAAAAGAACTGCTAGATCTTGATCAAAATAAAGCAACGGTGTATGTTGAAAGATTATTTTTCATAAACATCATGATGACTTGACGCTAGATCTAACGGTTAGATTTGGTCCAAACAAATCGATGGCTAAGATTGAAAGATTCCTTCTGAAATAAAAAGAACGGTTAGATCTTGATCAAAATAAATGAACGGCTAGATCTTGATCAAAATAAATACAGAAGACATGAAGTGACTACTCGAACCAATGGTTCAGATTTTGTAATTAAATATCGATGGCTAGGATTCAAATATTTTTTTTATATATCGTTACTCTCTATGTTTATCGATTCATCAAACACCAAACGTTTTTATCATGTCTTTTATCCCATATCATATTCTTACTGACATTATCCGTCGTATTGGTAGGGAGGGGTTTCGTGAACTTGGCCCTTTCATAGCAGCGAGACCTTTGTTCAAAGCGATTGTTTTCTCTGATGACGTGTTGTCCGTGGTAGACATTGATGAATTTATATTTATCATGGGTCTTAGTGATGAAGGTTCTCCATACCGCCCATTCCTACTTCGTTGCTTAGCAGCTAGAAACTACGCAGCCCAATATGTTATGGGGTTACGTTTATGTGCCCTGGCGGGTCCATCACAACTAGGGATTGATTTCCTTGGACAAGCTGCTCCCCACCTCCTCTATGCCCGTTTTGCAGTTGCAGCTTTTCTATGTTTTGGAGGACAACGTGAAGACGGGATTCATGTTTTTGACTCATTCCTATCGATGGTTCCAAACATTGAGCAAGCAGTTTACATTGGTAATCAAGTTTGTGAGCAGATCCAACAAATTAGTACTCCGGGAACTCGTTATATTGGTTTTCCTGCCTGGTTAGAGGTCCATTTTTGTCAAATGTGGCATATTGAAGCAATTGACATATGCAACCATTGCTTTGCTATGACGTTTTGCTTTAAAATTCTCGAGCTTGTTTAAGTTAAATTATAAATTAACTAGGTATCGTCATAATTAAGTTATGTTTAGTAATTTGATTAAATAATATTTTATTTAGGTAATGAAGTGTGTGAACACATCAAACAAGTTGCTTCTGCATCTAGCCGTTGGTTTGGATTTCTTCACTGGCCCGAGATCCCTTACTATGAACTGTGGCATATTGAAGAGATTGCCATCTGCAAGCATTGTTTTGGAATGACATTTTGCTTTAAATTTCTCAACCTTCCTTAAGTAAAGTTATGTTTTGTAATATTAATAATAAGTTCTGTGTCGTTTTGTTATAATAAAGTTATGTGGTGTAATAAAGTACTTTGATATGAAATCAAATAAAGTCATAATTATAATAGACAAGAACTGACAAGTGCCACGGACGGCTAGATTTTGGTCAAACAAATCAATGGTTCGTATTGAAAGATTCTTTCTCCGAAGCCATTATTACAACGGACATGATGTGAAACTTCGAGCCAACGTCTAGATCTTTGGCAAATAAAGCAACGGTTAGGATTGAAAGATTCTTTCTCCAAAGTCATTATTACGACGGACATGATGTGACACTTCGAGCCAATGGCTAGATCTTCGGCAAATAAAGCAACGGTTAGGATTGAAAGATTCTTTATCCGAAGCCATTATTACAAGAACATGTTAAACTATAAAATAGGATACCATGGACAACATAATGAATCATCCATCAACCTCTTATCCTTCAAATATAAGATGAATTTCAACTACGGTTCTTCTTCTTCTTCTTCTTCTTCTTATTCTTCTTCTTCAGATAATGAGTATTTTGATGGTTTACAAAATCAGGTCGTTACTCAAATTACGGCAAACACTGCATTTCTCGTCTCTCAAAACCAATATAACTCGGAAGGTTCTCACTGTGGATCTATTTCGGGTCATATTGTTATCAATCGTGATCGGGAAAATTCTGCCCGCAACCTTTTCAATGATTATTTTGCAGAGAATCCTTTATTTCCTGAGACGATGTTTTGTCGAAGATTTATAATGAATCGTTCTTTGTTTCTGCGTATTCATGACGCAGTACAAAGACATGACAATTACTTTGTCCAATGAAGAGATAGGCTAGGGAGACTTGGGTTGTCTTCTTTGTAAAAAATAACTGCTGCCTTTCGAATGTTGGCGTACGGTTCACCGACAGATGCAACCGATGAGTATATCAAAATAGGAGAGTCCACATCTATCGAAAGTTTGAAACGCTTTTGTCGTGCGGTTGTTGAGATATTTGGTAGCCGCTATCTTTGATCGCCTGATGCTAACGATGTGGCATGGTTACTCTGCATTGGTGAAAGTCGAAGATTTCCAGGTATGTTGGGTAGTTTAGATTGTATGCATTGGAAGTGGAAAAACTGCCCAATAGCTTGGGGAGGACAATATGCTGGTCGTAGTGGATCTCCAACTATTATTTTTGAGGCGGTAGCGGATTATGATCTTTGGATTTGGCATGCATTTTTGGGGTTACATGGATCTAACAATGATATTAATGTGTTAGAAGCGTCTCATCTTTTTTTCTAATCTAGCTGAAGGCATTGCTCCACCCGCCAACTATGTTATCAATGGTAAAAACTATGATATGGGTTATTATCTTGCTGACGGGATATATCCAAAATGGGCTACCCTTGTTCAAATCATTCATGACCCTCGTGGTCCGAAAAAAAAATTATTTGCAAAGATGCAAGAAACTTGTAGAAAAGACGTGGAACGTGCATTTGGAGTTTTGCAATCAAGGTTCGCAATTATGGTTGGACCAGCTCGCCTTTGCTCAAAGACTGTGTTACATGATATAATGACAAGTTGTATCGTTATGCACAATATGATCATTGAAGATGAGCGTGATCTTGACGCACCATTTCAAGAACAAACAGAATTCCCACCTCCGGAAGTTGAGATGACGGGTGATGATGATGCTCGGTTTCAAGCATTCTTAGCTCGACACAAGAAAATCAAAAACCGAGATGCTCATATCGAACTTCGAAATGCGTTGGTAGAACACATATGGTCTGCTTATAGTAATTCTGAAAATTAGTATTTTGTTATTTATGTTTTAATCTTTTAAGTTTTTGAGTGTAATCATTTTTTTAATTTTCTTTTGTAATCGGTTTTTTTCTTTTCCAATTTTTTTTAAAAATTATTAATTGTAATTTTTTTTTAATTATCTTTTGTAATCGTATTCCAAATTAAGTAATAAAAAAATTAGTTTCTTAATTATTATTCATAACATTTAATTAAATTAAAAATAGTTAAGAGAATCTTATATTTAATAATATAATATTAAAGAATATTCTTTTTGGTGTGAGATTTGATGTGAGATTTGGTGTTGTGGGTTGGAGATGAAAAACACCAAAACACCAAATTTGGTGTCAAAATCACACCAAATTTGGTGTGTGGGTTGGAGATGGCCTAAAGGTCAATGAGAACAATTTCAAAGAAAACATATTCAAGGACAACAACCTCAAAGTGAAAACAAAATATCACAAAGTGACTAACAAGATTTTACCCAGCACTATCATTATCTAAGCCTGATTTTCCCACATATTAGATCTAAATTAATATTTTTTCCTTCAATTTTTTTGCTACATTTAGCTTTTATGTTTGTTTGTTTTTAATTTTATAATTTTAAGATTTCAGTGTTTTATTTGAACTTTAATATGTATTTTTAATCTTAATCAATTTACGTATTAAATTTTCATATTAGCTACAATTATAATTTTTTATTATTAAAAATAAAAAATAAAAAATAATTATTGATAGTTTATTTATCTTTTAATTGATAAACAATAATTTAATTATATTACTAAATAAAAAATACAAAAACTATATTTTTTTATTTTAAAAACAGTATCATAAAACACTAAAATAATTTGAGGTGGAATATCCAGTCTCACGGGAGATGAAAACACATCAAATTTGGTGTTCCATCATAAGTCTTAGATCCCTATTCACTTGTCTGAATATTATTTGGCTCTTACTCATTCCACTTCCTATTTATACTTTTTTCCAAGCCTTTATATTATTTACACCTTACGATAAACTTCATCCTTCCTATTAATCCTATCAATCCTATGTTCTTTACATAACAAAAAAATGTTTAAACATGTTATGCAATTTTCAAAATGAAAATAGGTGTATGGACGAGGAATTCGCGCTATGAAAAAAAAAACTAGAATTTGGAATATAACTTTATTGCCACGTCGGTAAAATATTGTAGATTGGGAATGGGTATTCAAAATACAGCATAAACTTCATAAATTTATTGAAAGTTTTAAGACACATTAAGTAGAAGGGTCCATGAATTATTTTTACCAGGATCAGATTTCTGTAAAAAAAACTTAAAACAGTTATATCATAGTTTAACATGAAAACAACATTACACTAACACTAAATATATAAAAAAACTTTAATAATTTATATTTATTTATAATCAACAAAAAAATGGGTAAAAATACAGGCCACATGGTACTTAACCTTCAAAGATGTTGTATTTCAAGAGAATAAGATACTAATTGGCCCATGTGGTAGTTTTTACTTTATATATACAGGCCAATTAGTAGAATCGAACTTGGGAAAAGTGGTGTCATTCACATAGGGAATTACCAATTATGTTGTTGAAAATTTAAACATTTACATGCATTAAAACATATCATGTACACCTAATTCTCTACAATCAAATCATGTTTGTAGAATGTATGTCACTGTAAGGGTTGAAACCAACTTAATGACAATGAAATCACAGACTTTCATATGTATTGCTTGTTGATTATTTCTCATACCTGATACTACATGGCTTGTTAAGATAAATGATTTAGATTGTTTTGCTCTCTTGGTATACAATGAAAATATAGTTTTACAAATTTCGAGTTTCATAAGGCTATTTTGTGCAAAGAGTTTAATATCAAGGATTTAGGTCCCTTAGGATTTAATTTTTGGTAGGAACATTAGCTAAGTGACAAGATATAGATATTAAAAGATGCTGTTTTTTTTAGAATGTAAACCAAGTTCTATTCCCATGGACCCTTATGTTCATCTGAGGAAAGACACATGACAGTTTATTGGACATATGTTTTATCTGACTATAACAAGACCATATATATATTCACCTATGCAGTTCATATATAGGTTAAGTCAACAATTTCTTCAAGCTCCTTCTAATATTCATCTGCATGTTGCACACAAAATTCTAAAATATGTCAAAACTAATATAGGTCAAGGACTCTTTTATTCTGGTATATATTTTTTTAGGTCAAACTTTATTCTGTTGATTATAACATGTGTTAATTTTGAATGTATTTTCATATGCTGATTAAGTTTCATGTTCATGTTCGAGAAGATTAGTCTATTTGGAAATAAAAGAAAAGCAACCCATTCTCAGTGGTAGTAATAATATATAGAAGTAGAGTATATAAGTATAGATTATAATAAATTAGGACGAATTATCAAAATTCATGTAATAAAAACGAAATTTTTTTACACTTCAGCTATCATTCATCTTGTAAACTAAAAAATGTCCCGTTTGGAGGGAGGAAAAAAGAAAAGAATAAAACACATCCAAAAAAAAAAAAACGAAATTTTTTTTTCAACGCGAATATCTTTTTGTTTCTAGAGATTTTTTTTTATTAATCTAATGAATAAATATTATAATCACTTAGACTCTTTTATATAGATCTCAACCCCGATATATATCCAAACTTAAAAATAAAATTTTCTAAATCTTATCGTACCAAATGATTTTAAGTCGTTTAGATTAACAATGTCACGTGTGACTTTTTATGTATTCATCAATTGGTAACATATATATTTGATATTAACACTATATCCAGTAATTTTTTTAATCAACTCTTGTGTATTTATCTGGACAAAGAAAATCATTATTTTTTCTTAGAAAACAAGAAAGATCATACATTAATTTCTATGGTTTTCATTATTTTTCTTAGAACTAAGTCAGTTCTTCATATGGCTTCTAATCTCGCCTTTCATCAATCGTACTAAGCAAATAGTAAGTTGACTGTCACATTGCGCATTCATGTCCTTTCCACTCTCTCTTTAATTTAATGTCAATGTTAAGGTCTTTTCTCCCTTGAGATAGTTCGGTTTGAAATTTCAAGGTTTGCAGGAGCGAATTATGAATATTTTACTCTAGTGATATGTATAAGTTAGCACTACTCTAGTCAATGAGATAAGCCTATCCATAACAACTTTACGTAAATGACAAATAACTTTCTTCATAGTTACTCGATCTTTAGCTCCTTGTTCAATCGAGAGTTTGTTCTTTGTGGTCTTGAGTTTGTTGTTTATTTAGTCACCGAGATATAAACTTAAACTGTAGGAAAGAAATAAAAAAATGAAATAAAGAATTAAAGTTTGAGGGTGAAACTAGTAAGACTCGACCGACTTTTTCAAAGAGAAAGAAAAAATGATATTGGAGTTTGATTTCTTGTTACACAACAACATGAGTGCGGTGACTCAGCACTTGCATTTTCCTTGTCATCCTACATTGTGCCACTTGTTATGAAATGAAGTAGAAATTAAACTATATCAAATCATGAAACCAAGCTAACGTGACATTTAGCTGTTAAATTTAATGAATTATTTCTTTGCTTTTACAAACGATATTCTAAATTATTTCTTAAAAAGGTTAAAATCTTCTAATCTTCGTTATGAATCTAGTCGAAGAATGTTTTGATCATAAATTAAGAAAAATATAAAAGATATAACAAAAGATGCTTTTAATAAGAAATAGGATAGAAATTGCGAGATATAGGAACATGCACCTCTTAGTTCTTATGACAACTTGTGCTTCTTTTTTATCAATTTTTTTTTAAACGTGTGGTTCTGTATCCCATCATCATATACCAAATAGATTTTAAAAGAAGTTTGGTAAATATAATTTTAGAATTGTGGCTACCATTTCATTTCATTTTTTCAAAGAAACAACTCATTATTTTTAGTGGTCGTTCGTAAATATCTACTTTCTCACATGTCGTAATCCATATGGAGTTTAATTATTAGTGCCCTTCTGTTTTCCATTAGGGTACCATAGAATTTAAGAAAAATAAAGTTTATGAGGCTTATTTCACTAAGCTACAATCAAATTTAAGATATTCAAGATGCCTCGATTGGTTTTTCTAAAGGAACATCTTATATATGGATGAGTTCATCTTACATATATATGATTAGTTCTCTAAGTTGATAAATATTTTTGGATAATGGTGCATATTTTTATCACACGTCTTCGAAGAAAAAAAGTAGTATCTAGTTCATAATTTTGCGAGTGGAAAAGAGAAAATTCACTTTTTCCTTATTTATTTAGGTACAGAGTAGAGGCTATAAGTTGTACAACCAAGTGATGCAAAATACAACTTGAAATTATGTTTGTACAAACACTTCTCTATATGTTACGACTAAGGACATAATAAGCAATATATTCTCACGAACATCTATTTACATTCATATATATATATAGGTTCATATAGAGGTTATGTTTTATCAAAAACAATTTAGTGTAGAAACGGAAACCATAAAAATTATAATAACCCAATGAGAAATCTATGTAATATATATTTTAGTATCAGTCGACATAAACAGTTTTTTTTTCAAACTAAAACCCTTTTATGTACTCGTTGTACCCATACTGTACGACATTTGTTGGTATTGAGGGTTAATAAGGAAAGTGATTCTCATCACATGATTCACATCTATAAGAGTTTATATTTACATGACATGGAAGAAACGCAACGAAGTATTCTGTACGATCTCTAGTTTTCAAGCAAATTGATAGGAACATTAGAGACAGTACTATTCTCGCTCGTCAAGACCATCCGTTCTTCAGAAATTTTTGCATCTTCATGTTTTCTTGCTATTCCATTAGGATTTTTTTTTATAATTTTTGGGTTTAATCGAATCCACTATTTATGCCAAACTTTTGTAAAGAAACGGTTACACTTTGGTAAATAATATTCACATTTTAATCCATTTTATGTCATTTTATATATCAAAATTAAAGAGAATTAATAGTTCGATTGATTAGTATGAATTAAAATTTCAATAAACAGGATCGAACCTGTAAAAGAAAAAAAGAAAAAAATTGTTTTAATGTTAAGATGAAAAATATAATATTTATTTCTTGTTTTGTCTTAGAATCAAGATAAAGAGGCATTTAAAATAAAATGGATAAACGAATAAAACGATTGGTAGTATAAGTAAAACATTGATGGATAAATGATTGGTGTACTATGACTATGAATCATTCAAATATACTCAGCATACATATCTGTTACGTTGAGATTCGAAAAACTTATATTAATGTACCATATAAGTAGCCGGCTACTTATAATATTCTATTAAAAGTTACTTATAATTTATGGTACCATATAAGTAAAACTCATTTTGACCCTAATTTTTTTTTGTGAGTTTTAATTTTTAAACATATGATCAACTTTAAGCGATCATATATATATGGATACACACTAAAAATATTTCATTAATAAGCTAGTGGTTCTAATTAATATGGATTATGACTCACTTACTAATGAACATCAGGTTTTAGGGTTGGCCATGATGCAAGAGTTACAATATAGAGTGATGCAAAAACAAAACAAAAAATAAGCTCGTGGCTAACCTTAAGAACGAAGAAGCACAGAAAATTATCAACCTTGGAAAGATGAAAAATGATTGAGAAATAAACAAACCTGCGGTATTAGCTTAATATACCTGATCCAGTTATGTGGGCATGCGGATACTACTATTAATACACAATATTACTTATATGAATACACAATATTATCGTACTACGTGACCTTAAATTGATTATATTTTTTATGATCATCCTAAAAAAAACATCACAAAAATTTAGAGCTTTTCTTAAACTTGTACACCAAATGTTTCCAGATTCAATTGTAAGATTTTTTTTCCAAAAACTAGTTATATATATATATAAGAAATATATATATATATTTTTAACAGTCAAAACAATGCATTCATATGATGTTCCTTTGCATACTGAACTTCAGAGTTAAAACTTGGAACTCTGAGTTCATCTCCATTTTTTTGTTTTCTGTTTTAGGGCTGTATTTATATACGTGATTATTTTTATCAAATAAAAGAATAATATGCAGCTATATTAATAAAAAAAATTATCATGCATTTGTATTTTGGGTTAATTAGGGAGATAGAAACAAAATGAGGTGAGATAAAATAATTAGGAATCGAGGCAATTTATTCATTTAAAGAACGAGGCTATTTTAAAAACTAACTTGTTCAAAATGCAAGTAATATATTTCTATTAAATTTACTTTTTCCTTCTATCTTATCTATTATAATATTGAAAGCCCAAGTTCCAGAATATTCTAAAATATCCAAAAAATAATTTAAACAAATACATGATATTTTTTTTATAAGTGATATTTTTCTTTTGAGATCTTTTGATAAGTGTTACACAGAAGCCATGATATTCATTATTTAATATCATTATATTATAAGCTGTCCCTCAGATTTTTTCTGTCATTCTCCTTATAAATAAGCTTGATCATCTAAACAACATGTAATAAGCACACACAAATACGTCTTCTCTCAACTCTATCTCTCTCTCTCTGTGCCACTGATAATTAAAAAAGGACTGTTGAGACAAATTGATATATAGATATGGAAAAAGTTAGAGAGATTGTGAGAGAAGGAAAAAGAGTGGCAAAAGAAGACCCGAGGAGAGTTGTTCACTCGTTCAAAGTTGGTTTGGTTCTTGCTTTGGTCTCTTCCTTCTATTATTACCAACCTCTCTACGACAGTTTCGGTGTTAATGCAATGTGGGCTGTAATGACCGTTGTTGTCGTCTTCGAGTTCTCTGTTGGTCCGTATTCTTATTCCATATTTTAAGCTCTTTTTACTATCTAGTATGTATTATACTCTTCAAGATTCTCAACATTCTTGAAATAAAATCTTCGTTCTGGATAATTACTAGTTCATGCATGCATGCATGCAATGTTATAAAGTTTGGATAACAACATGAACAATTGTTGTAAGAAATATATACAAAATATAAGTTCTATTTTTTGTTTGTTATAATAAACTTAGATGGTGTACGTATATATGTAGGGGCCACGCTAGGTAAAGGACTTAACAGAGTAGGGGCTACACTATTTGCCGGAGCACTTGGAATCGGAGCTCATCACCTGGCCAGCATGTCTGGTTCAACAGGAGAACCCATTCTTCTCGCAATCTTTGTCTTTATACAAGGTATATATATATACCAATTAAGTCTTAATTAGATGTATAACCAGAAGGATTAAGACATGATTGTTTGTTTGCATTCACGTTTGTTTTTGCATTTAAATGTTATAATACAACATGTTTTTCTACTGAAACTACTACATCTTTACTATCTTACACATATTTTATGAAAATTGAAAATGTGAAATTTCATTTCTTACATGTAAAAGAAGGTGTTTGAAACAATCACAACTTAAATCATTTAATCAGTGCTCGCATTAATATTTTTGTTTTATCTTGTTGGGTTCTTTAGCTGCGTTGTCAACGTTTGTGAGATTCTTCCCGCGGGTGAAGGCGAGATACGATTATAGTCTGTTGATATTCATACTCACCTTTGCGTTGATATCAGTCTCGGGGTTCAGAGAGGATCAGGTTCTAGTGTTGACCCATAAGAGAGTCTCCACTGTGATCATCGGAGGACTTTGTTGTGTCCTTGTCTCCATCTTTGTCTGCCCTGTTTGGGCTGGCGAAGATCTTCATTCACTCCTCGCCTCTAACTTTGAGAAACTCTCATTGTTCTTGTTAGGTATTTCCTTTGGTTATGTTTTTTTTTCCTTGATTTAAACAGTATATATTTCTTTAAGGTTAGTTTGGAACTTTCAATGCTTGGTAGATTTTTTGCCACTTGGTCACGCCTCGTTATCGTGGGAAAAGTTCTTTTTTTCTATTTTTGATAATGACGTGGGAAAAGTTTCAAGTTCTCATACTCCTTTCATATGTTTGTGCGGCGACGAATAAGGATATTTTAGAGATGGCCTTTAAATAAAAAGAACATGTTAGACAAATTTCTTTCTTTTTAAAATCTCTATTGATAAGAAGTAGAATTTTATTCAAAGAGGATGAACAGTAAAGTCTTTATTTTAAATTACATGTTGACATTTGATAAATAGTTTAAGAAAATGATTTCATTAAGATAAATTTGATATAACCATTTGAAAATATATATTTTATAATATTTAATGAAAACTACAATTAGATATCAATTTTTTTTTAAGAGTATACAAAGTTAATTATCGACTTAAAACAGGGAACTAAACAATGTTTCCTAAATATTTTAGAAAGTTGCAAATATACAACTTAAAAACAGCGGGTTGACACAATTTGTCCTAGATATTTTAGAAAGTTGCATGTACATATATATTTCTAGCATGGAATATTTATTTTTATCATCAAGAAAATTAAAAGTTGGATATTGGCAGATTTCGGAGACAAGTATTGTGAAGCGGAAGAAAATGATGACACCAAAGAGGTTGACAAACGAAAAAAGAATTTTGACAACTATAAAAGTGTTCTCAACTCAAAAAGCAATGAGGAATCTTTGGTTAGTGGTGAACCGATATTTTTCTCTTCTTGCTTTATTTTACCACTATGATCTCTCATTCATTTATTAAGTTTGTCGTTTTCTTATATCTCAGGCTAATTTTGCGAAATGGGAGCCTGGTCACGGCCAATTCAAATTCCGGCACCCTTGGAAACATTATCTAGCTGTTGGTGAATTAATCCGACAATGTGCTTACCGAATTCATTCCCTTAATTCGTATTATAATTCAGATATTCAGGTATTGTTTCACTCAGAGTTGTGCCTACATTAATAGAGACCCGAGGCCGTGTTAGAAAAATACCACAAATCAGATATAACAACACTCATTATCCTAAAAAATTTCATTAATTAACTATTCTAATCACAAAGAAAATATTAGTTATAAAACATAAAATTCTATTTTCTTTCTTATAAATCGCTACCGAAGAAAAAAATGAATCGCAAGTAATTAAGAAAAAAGTTAAGGAAAAATAAATCGTATTTTATGAGTTACCCTAATATTTTATTCTAAATTGTAATTATTTATAATTTTTTAAAAGACCTCAACAGTTACGTGAAAGTCATCAAAGTTAATATTCTGAAATTGGATCATAGTTACAATAAAAAGAAAATTGTTCCTAAAATTTGTAGAAAAAAATACATATGCCATTGTTTATATTTTAGTAACTAAACAGCAAACTCGCTTCACCACATCTTCGTAAAGTTAAAAAAGAATTATTCTTGATGAATGTTTAAAGAAATGAAGAGTTTAACTTAAATAATTGCGTCCTATAATTTATACTCAGTTACAACTGGTCTGCCTCATTTTGCATTTAGAAATCTTCTCATAATCCTATGCAAAATAGTTGATCTAAACCACTCTTTATATATATATATAATTCTTATTTATTCATTTTATAAGTTATTTATCCCTGTGTTAATAACTTTTCAGGTGTCAATTGATATAAAAAAGAAACTAGGAGAACCATTGAGAAGAATGAGTTCGGAGGCTGGCAAAGCAATGAAAGAAATGTCAAATTCGTTAAAGAAAATGACCAAACCATCTTCTTCTAATCTTCATGTCCAAAATGCACGATCTGCCATCAAATCCCTCACCAACTTACTTGATTCAGGCATCTTGAAAGAAGTTGAGCCACAAGAATTGATTTCACTTCTGACCGCAATCTCGTTACTCATAGATATTATTAATCTGACAGAGAAAATATTGGAGTCCCTACATGAGCTAGCATCGGCTGCAAAATTTAAGAGCAAGAATGCAAAATCCGAGAAACCAAATGCCAAGAGCATTGTTAGTGTCCAGCCCACAAAATGTCATGATGATCATGTTGTCACAATTTTTGAAGATGATGACACATCAAAACATAATAATCGCTCGAACGAGGTTCCGATCGATGAGGACCATGAAACGAGGTGTAATCACAGAAGTCCTCATGGTGTCGTAGAATGATAATGTTAGTCCTAAATGGATTCGTAATAATTAATTATTTCTTCCGTTTTTATTAAATGTGGTTTTAGAATTTAAAATTTGTTTTATAATAAATGTTCCTTTTTGACCAAAATAAATGTTGTTTTATATTTGCAATGCATATTTTTTATAAAAAATTTAATTTTATCCCTCCAGTTTTATTGTATTGACCAATATGATACAATTATAAATTAAAGAGAAAATAATAAAATAGTTTTTTTCTTTAATTTATGTGCAAAATTTTAAACTATGCTTTGTAAGATACTGAATTCCCCTTGAGGGATTCATTGAATTAATGAGGCTATATAAAGCCAATGAGAGTTCAGAGATTTATAGAGATTTACGGAGAGTTACAGAGAGAATAGTGGAGTGAATATGTACAAGATATTAACAATGCTAACTAACGAATAGTAATTGGATATTCTTTATTCATTCACCCTCCCGCAGTTGCAACGTCGGGTCTCCGGACTGTTAAACTGGAGCGGAACTCGCTGAATAGCAAAGTTGGTACCCCTTTAGTGAATATATCGCATACTGTAGAGATGATGGAACATGGATGACTTTCACTTGACCAATGGCTACTTTCTCACGAGCGAAGTGTATGTCCAGCTCAACGTGCTTCGTTCTTTGATGTTTAACTGGATTAGTGGCAAGATAAACAGAGCTAACATTGTCGCAATATACCACTGAAGCTTTGTTGAGGTTGCAATGAAGCTCAAGCATTAGATTCCGTAGCCAGCATAGTTCAGCCACTGTGTTTGCCACTCCTTTGTATTCTGCTTCTGTACTTGATCTTGACACAGACTGTTATCTTTTTGCAGACCAAGACACAAGATTAGAGCCTAAGAAAACACAGTAACCAGAGGTTGACGTTGCGTGTCCGGGCAACCTCCCCAATTGGCGTCAGAATAAGCTGTTAGAGCATTTATTGGGCCTTTAACTAATTGCAGGCTGTGTGTATTTGTTCCTTGTATATACCTGATAATTCGCTCCAATGCTTGTAAATGCGGGACTCGCGGATCATGCATATACAAGCAGATTTGATGTACAACATAGGAAATATCAGGTCGGGTGAACGTCAAATACTGCAGGGCTCCAGCTAGGCTGCGGTATTCAGTTGGATCTTCAATTGGATCTCCATCATCGAATGAAAGTTTGGACTGAAGATCAACTGGTGTGGAGCAGGGTTTACAGTCTTCCATTCCAGCTCAATAGATGATATCCTTTGCGTAAGAAGCCTGACTCAAAAACATTCCAGCTTCATTATAATCTGCCTTTACTCCAAGGAAATAATGAATTTTTCCTTCATCAGACATTGGAAACTCAGATTTTAGTGAAGTGATTATATGATTGAGCAGTGTTGGCATTGATGCAGTGAGTAGAATATCGTCTACATAGAGCAGTAAATAGGCCATAGCTTCACATTTCCTGTAAACAAAGAGGGAAGTATCACTTTTGCAAGTAACAAAACCAAGGTTAGTGATGAATTTTGTGAAGCGCGCATTCCATGCCCTTGACGCCTGTTTTAGCCCATATATTGCCTTTTAAGTTGACAAACATGATTGGGAAACTGTTTATCCACAAACCCAGGTGGCTGGTGCATAAAGATGGTCTCATCGAGATCGCCATGGAGGAAGGCGTTCTTGACATCTAGCTGGTGTACAGGCCAATCGCAAGCAACGCTAACATTAAGGACTGTTCTGATTGTCGCCGGCTTAACAACCGGGCTGAAGGTTTCATGGAACTCGACCCCAGCCTCTTGTAACTTACCGTTAGCAACAAGTCTTGCCTTGTGACGTGTGAGTGAACCATCTGCATCATGTTTATGTTTAAATAGCCATATTGATCGCACAATATTCACCTTTGGTGGTCTAGGGACAAGATCCCAAGTCTTATTCTTAATCATAGCACCATGTTCATCAGTCATTGCGGGGTTCCAATTAGGATCAGAAAAGGCTATAACATGATTTTTTGGAATGGGTGACACTGTTTTAGTGTGAAGAGATAAGACTTTCTTTGGCTTGTGAATGCCACCTTTGCTTCTCGTTTTCATTAAGTAACGAGACTGATTATGTGCAACAGGTGGCGGAGCAATATTTTGTGGAACAAGAGGCACATGCGGAGGAGAAGGTGGAGGCACATGCGGAGGAGAAGGCGGATGCAACGTTGGTTGGATTGGTGTTTGGAAAGATGTTTGAAGAAGTGATTTGAACACAGGTGACTGCTCGTCTATATTATCAAGAAATTGATAAATAGAGTTGTGAGTTTCTTGTTTTACCGTAGCTGAAAATGTGTCCTCATCAAAGTGCACATGCCGAGAGATGATGATCCTATTGGTTTAAAGATCAAGACACCTATAACCTTGGTGATGCGAAGGATAGCCAAGAAATAGACACGGTGTCGATCTTGGGGATAATTTATGGAGGTTTGAATGATTAAGATTTGGAAAGCAGAGACATCCAAAAACTCTTAAATGATCAAAGGATGGTCGTTTATTGAAGAGAAATGAAAAGGAGATTTGATTACGAATGGCGGAAGATGGTAGGATATTTAGAAGATGGACTGCGACATGGAGTGCTTCGACCCAATAACAAGGCGAGAGCTCAGCTTGGAAAAGCAATGCTCGTATCGCGTATTGTCTTTTTGTCCACTTCTTTAAATAGATTTTGTAACAGAGCATAGAGAAACACTTTTCAGCATAATAAAGGTAACAATTTCCACCTTCTCCATTTGTTAAAAGGATATGGAAGATCTTACAAAATTGAAAATCTTACAAGAAGAAGAAGAAGAAGAATTAAAATTTTATAATTAAAATTTATTTATAATTATAATTTTAAATCTTAATTTATATTTATTCCGAATTAATTTTATATATTAATTATAATTAATTGCAATTAATTAATATTAATTATAATAAATTAAATATTATTAATAAAATTTTATTTCCGTCAGAAATCCATCTGAAATATGTCCGTCGGAAATCCGTCAGAAATCTGTCCGTCGGAAATCCGTCAGAAATCTGTCCGTCGGAAATCCGTTACAATTTTTGACGGATTTCCGACGGAATTTTTATTTTCGACGAGATAGAACAGACGGAAAAATCCGTCGGAAATCCGTCGGAATTGGCCAATTTCGACGGATTTCTGATGGATTTTTCCGTCTGTTATAGCGTGTTTTCTTGTAGTGAATTACATCAGTCGAAATTTTTGTTTAGTCTTTTGTTGAAGACAAACTACTTAATTTGATTATGTATACACACTCTTACCCTTTACACACTTGTTTTTCAGAACCAGATTGAGGAAAACCAACTGACATGTCTTAGAGGATGAGAAGGGAGTTGTCTTTGGGATTTTATAGATCTCAACACCAAATAGCAGTTAGTAAAACAAAAAGTTCATCTACACAGAATGCTATTATATCCAAATAACACAGTAAAACAAAAACCAAACATGTCTCAAGCGCAAAAGCTGGAGAAATTTTAGTCTTTGGATCAATACCATAAATACTGAAAATTCCAAGGAACAAAAGATAAGAAAACAACATAGCATATCTACGAAATGGTAAAAAACAGATACAAAGAGCATATACATACCCACGGATACGGATGATGAACAAGAGTTTAGCTTTAGGATCAACATAGAAACCTCGTTTCAGATTAGCTTCACGTTTCAAGGAGAACTCCTTCTCCTACATCAAAGGAAGAAAAGGCGCAAACATATCAAGTTCATTTCTCTAAAACAAACATTGATAGAGATTCTCAAAGAATAGAACTAAGGAATGGTCAGAATATCAAATAATAGATTTGGTTGAAAAAAATAAAGAAGACGCAGAAAGGAATAAGGAGAAATCGAAAGATGAATTAGGGATTTGAGAATGAAAATTGGGAGAATTGAGTTTTTTTTTATGTTTTTACAAGGTTGTCGTTTTGCTCTCCATTAAAAGTAAACATTAGTTAGATGATAATTAGTGTTGACTAAAACCATACTTAATTAAGCTCAGTCAACACAAAATTTGGTATTTTTTAACTATTAAAGAGTTTGTGCTTTTTTTTTAGAAAAGGTGAAAGTTCAGTATTTCTTTTACCATTTTTTAGTGAAATAACAACTAAGTTATTATTTAACGTGGTATCAAATATGATTTCTACATAGTAATGTATGTATCCGACAAATGATAAATCAAGTCTTGGCGATAATTTATTTATTAACATGATAAATAAGTTATTGCTAGCTAATTTATCTATTCGCCGCTAGATAAATATATTGCTATGTTGATAACATAATTTATAATTTTTTAAATAATAATATAGATGTGAATATATATGTCACATGATATAATTTTTTTTTTATCGTGTTAATAAAATAATTACCCCTTGACATTGAACCTTTATCTCTCCCAAATATTTCATTCATTAACAAAATATTTATCTAGATAAAATTATAAGGGGCATTTTTTCTAAATTTGAATATGGACGAGAAAAGTAAATAAAATAAAACAACTACCATATTAATATTATTTTTTTTGTCACTCAATTACTACCATTATATTGAAAACATCAAGTTACAAATAGAGGGCTCTTTGCCAAAGCATACACACTTGCAACATAAATTAAAGTACAAACGCAAATATAAGATAGAGTAACGGTAATGATCGTAGATAAAACCGGAAACTTTTGACAAAAAAATTCAGAAATGATCGATATGAAATTGATATCCAATGCTTCTGCCATTAATGGCGATTGGACGACACAAATAACTCGCAAACTCTTCAAGACCTTTATTAGAAGCTGTTAAAAAATAAAAAGACACAATAACGTAAACAAATATCCAACAATTCAAACTGTTGAATAATATTTTATTTCGAAAAACTGACAAAAATAAAACCAAATAACATTGTTTAACAAAAAAAAAACTAATAGTCTTAAGAAGTACCACCAGTTGCAACATAAGACACTATATATATCCTAAAGTAGATACTACCAAAGCATTAGATTTGAAGAGAAAACTATGTTGGCTGAGTGGTAGCCACAACCTTCTGTTTTTTCCTTGGTCTTCCTTTAGGTTATTTGAGTGGGTTTGGTACTGTTTCATGCTTGCATGAACGTCTGTTGTGACCAATTTGTTAACAGCTTCTGCAGGTTTGCAAATCTTGTTTCTATGAAAATTTTTATTGTATCTATGAGAAATATTATTGTTTCTATGAAAAAGCGTATTGTATCTATGAAAAATCTTATTGTTTTTATGATAAATACAAACGTCTCGACGTTTTATGCTATTCAAAATAAACTTCTATCTCCTTAGACGGCAACTTTTTAACAAGGGTCAAATCATTGAGAGAATTTTTTACGATAAAAATAGTTAAAGGTTTAAAAATAGATGTGAACAAAGCTAAGAGATTTTTTCATTAAATTTTCTATAATAAATTTACCCATTTGCGAATAAAAAACCAAAAAAAACAAAAGAAAAACACACATATACAAAAAAAAAAGAAAACCAATTTGCGACGTGGTTTCTAGTAAAGACGATTATTGGTAGAAAAGCAACTTGTGAAAGATTAGATTAAGCCTCGTTAAAAGTCTCCGGAGACTAATCAAACCCATTCCCTCTCATGCTTATTTTTGCAGAAAAAAACAAACGTCGTTGACTTTCTTCATTTTGCTTTTTGAGTTTCTCCTCTTCTCGTTCCATTCCAAAACTGGTCTAATGGCTTCTTCTTCTTCTTCTTCTCCTAACTGGGTTTAAGACGTCTTCACGAGTTTCAGCGGGGAAGATGTCCGTGTAACTTTCCTCACCCACTTTCTAAAAGAGCTTGATCGTAAATGTATTGTTGCTTTCAAAGACAATGAGATTGAGAGAAGCCACTCGATCGGTACTAAGCTTAAAGAAGCGATAAGGGACTCGAGGATTTTCGTGGTTGTGTTCTCTAAACACTACGCTGCTTCCAGTTGGTGTTTGGACGAGTTGTTAGAGATTGTGAACTGTAAGAAACAGTTGGATCGAGTTGTTATACCAATTTTCTTCAATTTGGATCCTTCTCATGTCAGGAGTCAAACGGGAGAATTTGGAGGGTTTTTTGAGAAGACTTGCAAGAACAGAACAAAGTATGATATAAAACAATGGCGACGAGCGTTGACCACTGTGGCAAATTTAGCTGGATATCATAAATGGTATGAGTTTTAAATCCATTAGTTTTTTTTTTATATATCTTGAATATATGTTACTACTTGCCATTTGACTGTTCATGTTTGTTATTGTTAGGAATAACGAAGCTAAAGTGATTGAAGAAATCGCTAATAAAGTTTTGGATAAACTTAATTTAACACCATCGAGATATTTTGATGAATTTGTTGGCATCGAAGATCATATCAAAGATCTAAGTTTATTATTATGCTTGGAATCTGAAGAAGTAAGGATGTTTGGGATATGGGGTCCTACGGGAATTGGCAAGACAACTATTGCAAGAGCTCTATATAATCGACTCTCTCGTCATTTTCAAGGTAGGGTTTTTATAGATAGGGCTTTCATATCTAAGAGTATGGATATTTATTAGTAGAGCCAACCCGGACGACTATAACTTGAAGTTGCATTTGCAAGGAAATTTTTTGTCTAAAATTTTAGACAAACCAAACATGAAGATAAATGACTTAGATGTGGTGCAAGAGAGGCTGGAGCACATGAAAGTTCTTATATTTATTGATGATTTGGATGATCAAGTGGTGCTAGAAGCCTTGGCATGTCAAACACAGTGGTTTGGGCGTGGAAGTAGAATCATTATAATTACAAAAGATAAACATCTCTTAAGGGCTTATGGGATTGAACATATTTATGAGGTCCTTCTCCCATCGAAAGATCTTGCTGTTAAGATGTTCTGTCGATCTGCTTTTGGGCAAAACTCTCCACCCAATGGTTTCATAGACCTTGCTTCTGAAGTTGCAAAAAGTGCTGGTAGTCTTCCTTTGGGTCTTAACATTTTGGGTTCGTATTTACGAGGGAGGGATAAGGAGGATTGGAAGGATATGATGCCGAGGCTTCGTGATAATCTGGACGGGAAAATTGAGAAAACACTTAGAGTCAGCTACGACATGTTAAATGAAAAAGATAAGGCGATATTTCGTCATATTGCATGTCTTTTTAACTTTGAGTCATGTAGTTACATCAAGCTACTACTTGAAGATAGTAATTTGAATGTCAATATCGGGCTAAAGAACCTTGTTGATAAGTCCCTCATACATATAAAATCAAAGCAGCAAACTTTGGAGATGCATTGCGTGCTACAAAAAATGGGTAGAGAAATTGTTCGTGCAAAGTCTATTGATGAACCTGGAGAACGAGAATTCCTTATGGATGG